>JAWWNJ010000044.1:1200000-1623223 GCA_037176885.1 Favolaschia claudopus | reverse complement strand
GTTATTGTGATTCCCGCTTGTAAAAGAGCCGCATTGAGTGGTGTCTTTCGTGTCTTGTGCAATCGGCCAAACAGAGATGGAAGGTAACGCTCCCGACCCGCGGCATACACCAAACGAGAGGAAGTATAGAAGGAGCCTGCAGTCTGTGTCAGGCGTACAAAACATGAATGAAAGAAAATCGACGCGCCATTCAGAGCCCCGAAACAAGATACTGCGACCATAAGTGCAAATACTGTGCCGCCGACGGGTCCAAAAAGAGCGCGTCCAAAGTCCATTGCAACAGTATTACTTAAACTGATGGTATTCTTCGTGGCGATTCAGAACAAAATTTTGGACAGAAAAAGTGACGATGACCTTATCGAGTACGACGAAATACGCGACGTTGGCCAGAAAAAATAACAGCTGGGGAGGGTAAGGAGCCAACAACGAAGGCAGAAGAGGCACAAACCGTCACAATGGACATACTGGAATGGATTGCTCGTGGGATATTCTTCTCTGGATTCTGAATCTCCCCTCCTACATAATTGGCTTGGTCCCACCCGTCAAAAGCCCAAAGACCGGAGTAAAAGGCCAACGAATATGAACTCGGGCTTGTACTCGAGCCCTCGAACAATGGCTCTCTGAAGGAACTAGACTGTTTCCCTCTTGCGAATTGAACAATACCTAGAACGGTAATGGAAATCTGTAAACCGCCTGAGAGTGACGCGGCATCCACATCATTTGACACTAACCAAAGCTGCGACCTGGACACCTTGAAAGATAAGCCGACAGTCTGCGGTGGTACAGGAAACCCACCTTAATGGTCGTGAACACGACAGCGACGCGAGTGCCCAATTTACGAGCGGCCACACAAAACAATGTGACGATCACGATTGAAACAACTGCGGTGAGTTTAATAGCCCATTGAGGAATATCATCGGGAGAGATGTCGGAACGCGTCGTGTGCCAAAAGATTCGATTCACTGGACGAGAGAAATACGTTGAAGTTTCAGTCGGGGTCCCGGGGAGCACAACCACAACATACAATATTCCGAACAAATGAGGGCAATGACAGCATTACCCCCTGGCTTCAATGCGATGATTGCTGTCCAGGCGAATAGAAACGAGACTAGAGGCCCGTACGCATAAGCAAGATATGCTATGGTAAGATTAACACAGGGTTACTGGGGGAAAGTAAACTACCTACCTTGAGCTCCGCCATTTTGGGGTATGGCTGATCCCAATTCCGCGAAGCTGCTAGCTCCGGTCCAACCCAACAAAACCGCTTGCTGCCCAAACAACAAGACTGCACGAGTTGAGTGGTGAAATTGGGGATACGAGCAGACAGACCTAGCGCCTACGCTATGCGTATTTGTCACCATGACTCCCGGCGACGAGCTTCAAGTTCGCAGTATGAGCATTGAACTCGGATCTTATTTAATAGTATCGCAACTTGACACAACTCACAAAATGCCTGAGCCTATCTGGTACCATTCTCAACGGGCCAGGAGCATATGAACGTCAGTACATACCTGTAGGCCGACTATGAGCGCTATGCCTGGAACGCAAGGGCAAGGTGTTGGCGGAGATCTTTGCACGACAATAGACGGAACGAGATGAACGGTACCATTTACTAGCCCTATGCTCTTTTCACCCGCGTTTTCACCATTAATGGCTACGTCTGGATCTGCCACGCTGGCACTCAAGGGCAAGAGGTCGAACTCGAAACCGGAAACTGAGTAAGAGCGACCACGGCCGAATCTTGGCGCTGGCGCGTCGATTGGTCCATTCGAAATTTCGAGAGCTCGCAGAGAGTCCGAGTCTGAGTCGCGTGAATGTCGTGAAGAAGGAGGAGAAGGATAGTCTTTGGGGCGACCTGAGCGCTGCATAAGAGCTCATGCAAGAGGTTTGGCCGCGGCGGGCTTGAAATCACTAACTCCGATCAACAACAAGGCAATTGATCCAAAAATTATATTTTCGCGTTTTCTAACAAAGCCTGAGCAACTACAGAATGTATCTCCGTGCATTTCTCCTGACATGTTTCCATACACTGCACATCGTTCTATGAGTAAGATGGACGAACAAAGCACAAAAAAGCTTACCCTCAACATTTCTGCGACTTTCATCTCTCCAGTTTGCCAGATGCTCGTGACTTTTTGAAGGGCAGGGATGCAAGCCAGCACGAGAGTCCCTTGGGAAAAACGTGCCTCTTGAGCCGTGGGGTCCAACCATATTTCCTTCCCCACCACGGACTAAAGAGTTGAATAAGTGAAGCAGGAGGTGTTGGGGAGTTCGGGACCCACAGCCGCGCACGACGTGACCAGACCAAGCATTTCTATTCCGGCATCAGCTAGAGCCGTGCTTGCAGCAACAGATCCTGAACCGACGCAGGCCTCGATGCCATCGGACTCGATTATTGTGACGAAAATGTCGATTGTAGATTTAGGGAAAAGTTCTAGCCGCACAGAAGAGACCAAGGCTTGGTGAATGGCGACACCGATTGTTCTGTCTTCCGCGTCCTACAAAGCTAAGGATGGTCGAAGGTATTATTGCGAGGAGCTGGTCCGTACTCACCACGCATTGGCGCGCGTCTGCGAACGCAAGAAAATGGGGTAAATTTCACCTCCACGTTGAGCCTTCCCATTTCACTGTAAGCCGTGTTTTTGGATTGTCTGGGCCCATATCTATGTACGCGAAGCCGATGGAAATTGAGGGTAAGCGTGGGGGGACGAATGTGTACAACGCACACAGCACAGGCAATTTTCGTCTTTGCTGTCTCTATATAAGCGGACCCATTTGCCTGGCTAATAAGACCTGGTTGGAGGACTGAGAAGAACGCGTTATTTGAGGTCATTGGGCGACGAAACGATTGCAATACATATTGAACGAATCTCGGATGAAGATCTGTCTTTTCTGGAGTCTCCAACCTTCCATTGCACCAAGTCCTGGTCATATACAGGAGGAGAGCTCTCCTCTGGTCCATTGATTCGTCGTCGGTCGAGGGAGAAAGCCATATGTAGCTTGAACAGATCGCGTTTACAACTGAGAAAGTAGACCAAAAGTAGACTCGAGAGACTGATGCCATCAAACTTCCTAATGCGGCTTGGATGAAGCTCTCATTTGCTCTTTCCAAACCCAAACCTGCGCCGGCCCCGCCCCCGACTCTCAAGCGCCCAGCGGCTTTCGCTTTTGGGGAGGACGACGATAAACTTGATGCTGCCCCCCACAGCTTCTCTCGACAAAGCCGCTTCTGCCAACAAGAAACTCCTCGCACAAAATGTTCAAACCTCACGGACTACGCAGAAGCGTATGCAGGCTGAGAAGAATGTAGACGCGACAGTGTACGAATACGATGAAGTCTGGGACAAGATGCAAGAGTCGAAGCTGCGGCAGAAGGAGGCAAAGGAATCGGAGGCCAAAGACCGAAAGGTGGGTCATTTAGGTCGTTGTACGCGCTATGCGCCAGTTAACCATTGCCACAGCCCAAATACATCGCTGGCCTTCTCGCCTCGGCGTCCACCCGCAGGCTTGACTATCTGCGAGCAGAGGAGAAGCTGATGCAACGAGAACGGGAGGCCGAAGGGGATGAATTTGCGGACAAGGACGCCTTCGTCACACAGGCCTACAAGGACCAGATGGCAGCTGTTCGTGCTGCGGAAGAAGAAGAAAAGAAGAGAGACGGTGAATTTTCCTCGTGCTCATCTCGACCGACAGAACTCATTTCTTTACCGGTAATTGTCAGAACTGCTCAAGAAGCAAGGCGGCGCATCGTCGGGCATGGCTCATTTCTACCGGAAATTGTTGGAAGACTCTGAGCAGAAGCACGATGCTACTGTGGCTGCAACACAAAAACCCGTCATCGGTCCAATGCCTAACCTAACAATAACGAAACCGCCCGACTTCACGCCGAAGACTGATCTTGAGCTCGCCAGAATAGCACGAGAAGAAGGCAAGGAGGTCGAGCTCAATGACGATAACCAGATCGTCGACAAGCGAGATTTGCTTGTTGCGGGTTTGAACTTGTCAGCGCCAAACACCAGGCGGTTAGGCGAACGCTCAAAAACCCAAGCTAAACCCGGCGAAGAAGTGCAAGCTCATCGAGCTGTTGGCACGGCCGCTTCTCGTAGAGAGATCAACGAGCGGAGGGCTCGTGAGATTGAACAGCAAATGGCGGCAGAGGAGGACCGGGTTCGGAGGGAGAAAGCCAGAGCGGACGACGAGGCTATACAGAGAGTTGTTGTTAAACGGAAACGACGAGGACGCCATTCAAAGTGCACGGGATCGATACCTGCAAAGAAAGCGTCAAAGGTTAGAGACGGACGAACAAGTTGAGCCGGATTGAACAATAATGTATATTACCAACTACGTGTACTGTACGAGTATTATAGATCAGTGGAAATTAGGTAACCTGTCTAAGTCCCCTATGGTTGGCACCATCTCGTCGAAAGCATCCAGTACTTCTTGCGGGAAGGTCGATCATCAGGGTTTTCATTCAGCATGGGCCCGCGTGAGTCGTACAAGGGCGGGAACACAATAACCAGCCAACTAGTTCGGAACTGGTCAGAAAAAAGATAGAAAGAGCTGGGAATTGAAATCCCAACCTTGCATGCTCTGAGTATGAGTACAGCAAGAGCCCACACATCCGCCTTGAAAGCGTCTGGGCAATCTCCACCGAAAGACGCGCATTCCGGCGGTACTTCGGTGGCGCGCAGCAAGGGGAACCTGGCAGGACTCAAGGTCGTCAAAACCGCCGACTTGCCTCTGTGCGCCATATTAGTCGCGAGGTACTGCGGGGAGCATTGTGCGCGCACACACCATAATCGATATACGCATAATGACCTTTGTAGTCGGTCAGCAAGTTGCGAAGCGAAATGTCTAGGTGTGCAACACGATGTCTATGCATGAAAACGCAATGCTGAAAGGGGGTTAGGACATTACGTAGAAAGCGATGGAATTCGTACTTCAATACATTGACGAAGAGCGGCAAGGAATAAGCGCAGACAACAAGGCACTTCGTCGTCAATTAATTGCGAGCTCCACTTGTACTAATTTTGAGCGATTGTGGACCACAACTATTCAGGTAAACCGACCTGCTCCATGACAATGAATCCTAGATCCTCTTCCTCTACCTCTATCAAATCTAACACGGCTTCACGATGGGGCAGACGAGATCAAAACACAAGTCGGAATAGTGCAGTCCTACTCACGTATGCAATGATTCATGGGATCGTCTCGTAACATCGGCGAAGACAGAAAGCGTATGACGGCGAACTCCCGACTGTGCAGATGCACGGCCTTGATGACCACCCTTTGTCCCGTCGCGAGATCTCGTTCCCCGAAATAGATTGTCAGGCTGCCCCCAAAGCGGTAATGAATAAACCACAGCAGCGTGTCTGAGAGTCTCACCAGGCCAGCGTCGGGACATAGGTCGTCCTTGACAGCGCCAGAATGCTTGAGCAGGAAAAAGTCAGGGACTTTGCCCTCTCCCGAGCAGGTATAGAATGAAATTGCGTCGGCTACGGTGTCTAAGCACCATCCTCGGAGCTTCAAGAGAGTGCGAAAGCTAGGCCAATGTGGACGAACCGCGTAGATTGAACTCTTCCTCTTCCTCGTCGTTGTCGTCGAAAGAAGAAGCGGTGGACGAAGGAGAGGGAGGGCGGTTGTCCCACTCGGCGCTGGGCATCAGCAGAGGGAGAGCAGAAAAGAGGGAAGGAAATTCGGATTAAACCCGCATGGGAGACGGAAGTTAAAGAATGAAGCAAGGCGTCTACAGCCCCAGATAAGGTAAGTCTCAAGTTATGGCGCAGCCAGGAAACAAAGGCTCTCGAATCTGATTCCGATGATTACTGAGTTATACACCCGCAAAGAGCAACGCAAACAGCGCTGAGAACCGGGTTTTATTCCGAACAAGGTGTTGCAGGTAACACAGAAGAGCGATACGGTGGCAGCCAGGCTTGTCATGGGTAGCTGAAAGGAGTTTATTCGACTCTTGATTCAACACTTCGTGTAAGTTTGATTCCCCATTTCGGGACCGACTATCGCGAGAATATCATACTCCTTCTTTGGCTCATGCCAACATGGACGAAGCCCAGAAATCAAAAAAGACAAGCAAGAATCCTCTCGATCCAAGCCATTTATCCTATCCTAATCCGTTGCGTCTAGTCTTCGTAGGCGGTGTTGCGGAGGAGGTCGACGAGGCTGCCATTTACGAGCGTTTCTCCACCTTTGGTGCGGTTCTCGTCGCCGAAACTCCCGCAAGGATACACGTAGTGATACGCAGTAACGGCAGGAGATATCATTGAAGTTCAACTGCCATCGTCGGCTACCAACCCAACTTTGCAGTCCGGTCGGTACGACTCCCCCGTTCTCACTCAAAATACTCACCCCATTCCACAGAAGCGAAGCATCGCGGTTTCGCGTTTGTAACCTATAGTTCGGACGGCAGATGCGCAAGACGCAATCGACAACATGGATCTCAACGAGTTCCACCAGCGCGTCATCAAGGTCAATTTGGCGCGTCCAATGAAGGGACTCATGCAGCAGTCAGGCGGAAACAGAGCCAGTGCGTACTTTGCCTCAAAACGCGTATCTATCCACTTAATACGCGCGTTGCCAGTCTGGGAAAGTGAAGAATGGCTCAAGGCTAATGCATTGCCGCTCTCAAAAAAGCGGAGGTTCGCTGTCCCCACTTGCGTTGGGAAATATCATTCATCGTCGTACTGTAGGTGTCCATGGGCGTACTGCCAGGCCGGAAGGAGAGACTATCGAGGAAGAAAACGCCCACAACGAGGACGCCATGGAAGAGTAATGACATGCCCCAGCTCAAACTGCCGTCGGGATTTGGTCGGGACCGAGTGCGTTGATCGGCGAGGATATACTTGGTGAATCTCCTCGCACGTATAAAAAATAGATTCAGCCACCATTTATGGATCCGAAGCTCGGAAAGATGGAGAGAAACAGATCGTCGGAACCGCAACTAGTGCTCAAAGTCTTTGGCGTTGGGGACGTCCTCCGAGAATTGGGCCGCGCGCGCGTTTAATGTCCTCCTGCATGAAAAGGAGCTCTTCCATTCGCGCCAGTTTCTTCGCATCGGCAGGTCTAGATAGAGCCCGACCGGAGATCTTCGATAGTTAGTCGAGCCCGCTTCGTCTGTGCCCCTGCAGTTTGGCACTAGAGGTTCATGCATTTAGAAAAAGGCTGAAGAATCAACGTCGCAGCCCATACGCACCACGTCTGTGATGTACTCAATAAGAATTTCCTCCATTACATTCACCGTGTCGGTGGCAGGATTTCGATCATCTCCGAAGCCATACATGAGATTCTTCACTGCAGATGCTCATGGGCATTCATTCAAAGACCCGGGCTCAAAAACATACGTTCTCGCGTAAACAAACCTCGCACACTGGGTTGCTTCCGAGAACCCGCGAGTAGTAGCGCCACCGGTCGAAGCAGCTGCCACGCTTTCCCCGCAACTGTGACGGTGTATACGAGGAAAATGTATTGGATCTTTGCGGAGGATTAGGGGTGGAAGTTCGGGCAGTGGCTGCCGGGGGTGTTGCCGGGGCCGGTCGTGCTTGCCCAGCTGGAAGTTGTTGACCGTATGGATACGCGTACTTCCAAGCAGTAGCGTACTGGAAAGCTCCTGGATTCTGGTAGGGATAAGCGCCTGGGGTTTGAGCGTAGGGCGTGTGGGGAGGATACGCGGCCGCTGTATACGCTCCGTACGGATAAGTCGTTGGCGTTGCAGGTGGAGTCTGTGTGCCCGAAGGCGTATATTGGCCGTAGGGTTGCTGCGACATTGCTCTCTATGTCATGGTCGTTCAAGTCCAAGTTCAATTGATGGTGAAATCAACAAAGACAAATAGACACTATGGAGCGCGGAAATACGATATGTGTACGGTACGACAGTAAGCTATGTAAAAAGTACAAGTATGAACAGAAAGTTCAAGAAAGGTCATAGAAAGAGGGTCTCTGGATGTGAATTGATATGTATGCGCCGTCAATCGGTCTTGCCTCGCTTGGTGGCTTGGTCAACGTTCTGGGCTTGAGTGAGCAGAGCTTGTATTTTCTGCCACTCCATCTCGACCTTGTTGCGTTTCTTGAGCCATTCAAAAATTGCGTCCTGAACAGGGTCAGTATTTACCCACAGAGATTGAACAAAACTTACCGCGTTCATCCACGTCTTTGACATCGTGCTCCTTGATTGGCACAAACACATCCCGATCGTTGAAGAACCCAGAGGACTGTTTCATTTCGCGTAATTCGTCCACTTCACGAGCAATGCTGGTGAAAAGCTCATACTGTGTTCGACAACGACGTTATGATGATGTGCAACGTTATGGCAGAGGCTACCATACCTCCCAGTGACAGATTTTGTGGAAGACCAGAGTTCGTTCGGCACAGAAACGACCAACATTGAACGATTTATCAGAATCTGTTTTGCTGCGTTTCTTCTTCAGGAATTCGTCATCCAATTCCTGACCGAGATGTTAGAGTTCGAAAATCTTAGGCTATAGGAACATGAGATACCCCAAAACCCAGACGGTTATAAGGAATTCCCGAGAGTTGACCAGCCTTGCAACTTCGGCCTCCTTGCTTATGACACACATCGCAGACAGGACTTGACGAACCCGGAAGATCTTGCATCTTCAATTCAGGATACTTCTCGAGAAGGTCGGTGAAAGTCGGTTTCCAACGTAGAGAAGCAAGAGAGTCTCGGATACTGGAAAATCTACGTGTGGTCGCTCTGTAAGGGACCGAAAAATATTCTTCGTCTTTGATGTATGAGTTTCGGCAACAGGTAGGAAAGCCGAGAGAAAGACCTTTGAGCATTTTGGACATGAAGGCTGGACGTTCAACTTGAGGACGAACAGCGATATGTACCTGGTCAACAAATAAATACTCGCAATATAGTTTCATGAATGCTGACCCACCATGAACTACAAGGGAAACAGCGTCTATTAGAGCTTGAAATCATCTCGAAAGAAGAAGGCAACTATACTTGAAAGATTTTATTGAACTGCTCGGACCACTCTCGACCATGCTGAATTCCTTGGGGAGCGGTGGCGCGGTGGCACCATCGTCATCGACAATGAAATCCGATTCGTCAAACAAACTATCCCAACTGCTTGCAGAGTCGTCGGAAGAGTCGTCGCTTGTGTCTGTGTCTGTATCAGGAGGGGGGGACTTGAGGGGCGCCAACCCTTGTCGTTTGCCTGTTGAGCGTCAAGTGAGAGATTGAAACACATTGAAATGACGAATTAGACTCGCGTTTGAGATTCTCAAGCAGAAAGTCCCGTCCTCGAGATGACTTTCCTCTTGTTCGCAGCCTGGACTTTACGATATCTTTGAAAGGAAGTTAATGATACAGACAGGCACGGGCAGGATTGTAGTTTACGGTCGGAGTCAACTTCGTCGCCAGAGGCTTCCTCGTCGCTGGAATCAGCGCGCCGAGCTTTCTGCTTCTTCGACCTTTGCTTCCGGGGTGCTGAGCTTCGTCTTCCGAGCTGGACGGCAGGATTTCCTCAGCTTTTTCTTGTGAGGAGTTGTTTCTTTGTCTTTGGGAGTGGCGGCCTTGGAGGTTTCAACTCTTTTCCGCTTCAAAGGGCTTGGGAAGGACGTCCGAGCTCTCATTGTCTTTCGACGAGGATTTGACCTTTGATTTGGGTTGAGTGTAAATGACGACTTCAACGCGATTCTGGATTTTGAAAGGAGATTTCTTGGGGGGCATTTGGGAGAAGGTGAAGGTAGAGTTCAAGTGCGACTATTTTTGTGGTGCGTTATATAGCATAACGGCAGATTCAAGCTTCTCTGTGGTTCTCCGTCAACCCTGTTCATGGCTTTCCGTCCTCCCAATATTCAGACCACAAGCATATATGACGACAAAGTTTCCCTCGAACTCGCGTCTCCGAGGTCGCCGCTGACCCCAACGGCGTTACCCTCCTTCCAGCTCCCCACGTCAGATCGTCCTCAGCTTTCCGAAAAGCTCCATTCCGGCAAGAACAGTAGGTCGAGTGGATTTGCTGCCCAACAAAGCACTATATGACCTATCGTGTTGCAGAAATTCGTGACGAGTCTCGCAAACTGCTGGTATACATTTTGGACCGTCTCAAGAACCGGAGTCTACCGCCTTCAGTATACGCTGCATTAACAGCGGCGCAAGACGATGTGTATGGTAACAGTTTCGCCGCGATTGCCCAAACTGTACGCGGTGTGGCCAAGATGCGTTCGCCATCGACCAACCGCCCTGAATTCAATGTTACTTCACCGTTGGAGGACGACGGTGATGACGATGAAGATACCGGATTATTCGCGACGGACACGACGCTCGAACTATTGACTCAATTGAGGGACGTTCTCATAATCTCGGCTGCTCAAGGATGGCAGATATTTGAGGAAGGGTCCGACAGTTGTCCATACTCTACAGCTGCATAATTAACCACTCACCGCACAGCTCCGTGCCCGAAACTCGCTCAGCCAATAAATCCCCCTTCCGGATATCTCGAAACCGGAACAGTCTTCAACCGTCTTCACGGCGCTCGAGATCTCCTTCTCCAGCAGCTTCAGCGTCTTCCCCTGAGCTATTATCTCAGTGCATCTCCATTTTAGCATCCGTGATTTTGGAAGATTGCCGCTTTCAAACCCGATATCCGCGTCCTTCTCGGCCTTCAAACTCCCTACAGGCCCTTATACTCGATGTCGGCCAGGTATGTTCAATAGTTCATTATCTTAGTCCTGTGTTTCTAAACTCCGGCTAGTTTCTATTACATACTCATCAACATGATCCTAAAGTAATCTCTGAAATCGGACTGGCATTCATCCCTGCCTTTTCGACGTTTCCGCCCGAGATGCAAGGACGTCTTTTGGCATTTTTCGAGGATGGAGTGATGAGAAGATTATTCCAACAGTTGGAGCAACTGCGAGGATCGTCTGTTCCAAGTGCCACCACGTCGCATGGTACGCCGCCGTCCTGTGGACCACTTTCATTCTCACCCTGTTCTACAGAGAGCGAACACACAACCGGAGGAATCTCAATCAAAGTTGATGAAGTTCAAGACGAACGGGCCACAGAGTTCCCTGGACCTTATGGCTGGGTACCCTGGTCATCTCCTGCCACCGCTTCCTCGAGCGTATGTTCTACCAACGCCCCCTTTCAACGGCAATCGGTGTATTATCTGTCTTCGCTGATACCCCCTCTACTCTCGGCCGTCCTGGAATTTGTTTACCTCACTGAAAACGAGACGCGTCGCGATGTAACTCATCGTTTATACCGACTGGTTGAGTTGATTGTGTCTGCCAAACCTGATGCGTACTTGGATGTTTTGGAGGTGGTAGCGTATCACGCTCCTGCAAAGCAGTCGGCTTTGAGGCTACTGTACACATTCTGGCCCACAGCAATAGGACATCCGTCGGTGGGGAAAGCTCTAGGTGTAATCACCCCTTCCATGGCTCAATCAAGGACACTCTCGCCACACAGACATCCCTACTCGCATCAATTCATGCCTTGGCACTTCTTCTCGCGGCACAGTCCTCTCTCGAACGGATTAGCTCGACACACATGCCACTCTTGTTCAACCCCCGTTGAAGGATTTGGCCTCATGTGCCCATTTTGCATGTGTTCAGTTCACTTTGGCTGCTACGACTATCCCGATGGCACGCAAATGATGCCATACACCTCGAACAACAATTTCCAGCGTGTGGCGACCTTACGCTTCTCAAATCTATTGTGCAGCAGATGGGATATCGAACGGGACCTGATTGCGATCCATGGACATGCGTATAGAAATATTAATCTCTTCACCCTATGCTTATGCTTCGTCTGCTGCAAACCTCTTTGGGGCTGCATAGCCCAAGGCATGCGGTGTATGTCGTGCGAACAGATTGTCCATCATGCCTGCGCCGCTCAGCATCCATGCACTGGCAGCCAAAACCTGGCAGAAGCTGAAACGATCACAATTGATTGGCCCGCTTTGCGACTCTCTTGCAACGAGCACTACAGTGATATTCTCCATCTCACCAAAGATCAGCTCAGCACCAAGAGTCACGAGGAAGTTTCCGTCTTATCCTCTGTCTTGTGGACCCAGATTGAAATTCTGACGCACGGCGTCTCCAGCGGGTGCATAGAGATTCTACAAAATGGTGAAAGCGCCGCTCATGCTAAAGATCACCGAGTAGACACTTTTGAGCTACACCGCGTTGCCTCGTGGTGCGACGCTCTCTTACTGGCAGGAAATCTTCGGCTTTCAATTGCCATGGGCGACTACCTCGATCTCACCAAACAGCAGCGTCCGATTCATGGGATCATGTATGACTGGTCGAATCTGGTCTACATTGCGAGCACTGTCAAATCGCCTTATCCGATTCCCATGGCATCCATGGACCTCCTGAACGTTGCTCAGCCTGACTCTCTGGATGATGCCCAGACGTCTCTTTCCCACCCGTATGAAATGGTTCGGATGGCACACCTCCGCGACATACTTGGTTATGAACTCCTCATTCACTCTGACGCAGCTGCTCGCCTCCTGTTGTCCCACATTCATCATCTTGGCTTCTTCACTAGACTGGACATGAAGCAAAGCTTGTTCGATGAGGTTAGATTCAGCAAAGACACCATCTGTGTTTTTCCAATTCCTCTGGGGTTGGACTTGTCAACCAATGTCGAGACGTTGGCCGCAGCTGTAGAGTCATGTCTTATAGACGTCGATTTATCTGTGAACGAGACTGGATTTCTCCTTCTGACGCGGAAAATGTGGCCTAGCGGAATGGCAACTGACTACAGGTAAACGGCCCTTCGAATGAAGAGTCCAATAGCTTGTTGATGCATATTCAGTTCGAAACGCCTCATGCGGTCGATAATCCATTGGATACTCGCCGAGGTATTTGCCGCCAAACGCAGTATGATCGATCTGACCGAGTTCAGGATGACAATCTGGCTACAATTCTTCGGGACTACGTGGGGAAACAGAGAACCCTTCCCGGCGTTCGCAGTCCTTCTGATCCACCGTACTGGCCATTCAATTCTTCCTCTCGACACGTCCCCGCCAGTTCAGCGAGTAACGGAGGAGATTACGTTGCGGCGAGACGCGCGATGTTAAATAGATATGCCGTCAAGTGGCTCTCGGAGTTGCATGGCCAAGATCCTACTCTATATGGGACACTATTGTACGAAATTTGCGTTGAAGCTTCTCGAGACGTTAGGAGGACTGTTGATTTGCTGGATATACCGACACCAGATGAACAGAAGGTACCGTGCTGACTGTTGCTACTAGCTACAACGGCTGATCAAACTGCAGCGTCAAAGCGCAGAGTCGTCTGATACTCTCCTCAGACTCATCGCTCGATTATCGCAGGCGAGCGGCGTGGCGTTCAGCGTCTTCGATACATTATTCTTCAGGTGGCTCGAACACGTCATAATCATGGACGTGGCTTCAGAGGTAACTTTTCCCCGCTCCAAGACAGCGCCATTTCTCACTGTTCCCGGTGTAAGACGACACCGTCGTTGACTCGACTTTTCCCCAGGGACACAGACCCTTCTCAACGATTGAGCGTGGCTTTTGACCAAACCGTCGCAGTAGAAAGTGTGGAAGCACCGATAAGCCCTTGGCGTGTCGTGTTGGCCGTTGCCTCGGAATCCCAAGATGGCTTTTCAAGGAGTTTACAGTGGCTATACACGTGTGCGCATTCGGGCGTCGACATTCCACTATCCATCTTCGAACGATTCTCGACCTTGGCGACGGAATTCCATGCCTCATTGTCGGATTCAAAATTGTTCGTTGAGAGTCTTTTGGCATCTATCTGGCTCAAGACCACCGGCCGCCATCAGCTGCAGACTATAATCGCTTCGTTACACAAGCGCCTTATGGCTCATATTCTAGAATGTTTGCAGGCTAGTGTGCACATGCCTCTAGTGTATACCATTCCCTCCGCATCATCCTAAATACTGACATGGATACTCCCGCAGGTTGAGTTTCATCAGAACGTCATTTGCAGCTTGCCTTCTCTTGTATGGATCCGATAGAAATAAGATTCTCGGAACGGATCTTATAACAGAGCAAGAAGCTAGAGAACTCCCTTCTCGGTTTGTCTTTCCTCATAGGTTCATTGACTCTCTCTCACCCTCGTTCATTAGGAGATTGTTGAACGTCCGGGGCGAGGCCCCGGCAGATCCCATTGTCATCCACCCTGACCTGCTAATTGCTGTCGAGAGCTATGTCACCGCCAGGGTGGACGACGTGGCGTGTTTAGCGGCAAAATTCTTGAACATCTTCTTAAATGAGTCGCCGTTTCTCAAGTCTTTTGAAGTCGACAATTTCGTGCTTCGTAACGGCAGGGTGCTCGCTCTTTGGTACGTTGCGTCGTTGCCACTTTTTTGCTTTGAAGGATTTACTAATCCGGACAGTGCTTGGCATTTTTACGACGTCCAACGCCATGAAGTTTCAGCTATAAGGGCCACATTTTTTTTGCGCACAGTAGTGGTCGACTCGCAGCCCCTTCAAGAGTTACTACATGAGTGGCTGATTCCATCCAATTCCTGGGAGCTACGGTGAGCTTGGTCGTAGGGTTACCGAGTAAACCCTAACCTTAATTTTAGACTTTTGGCTGTCATCCGGCTGTTCCGGATCGTGCTGGATGCTACCAATCCGGCTTTCAACATCGAGGATCGGCAGTGGCGGTCTAGTATCATCGAAATATTCTATCGGTATTTTTCTGCCTTGTGGGTCGACGACAAGGTCGAATTTCCTCCACTTGGGTTTTCGAGATGTATCGCTAACAAAGTACAGGAGGAAATCAGAGTGATAGCTGATACCTTCGCCTCCGGTCTACTCCCCGCTCACTTTGATGCCATTTCTCTTTGCTGGACGGAATCACTGGCCACCTCACCGATAGCAGAGCGTGTCAAATTAGTCTCATTCCTTATTCAACTACGGCCACATTTTCCTGGCTGGCAAGGTGCTGCAACCCCTTCTTGAATTTGTCCATTCCAACTGAAATATAATCCTTAGTGTTAACATGGGATGTCATAATCGACACTCTCTCGGAAGATGAATACGATCAGAAGAACGGCATCGGTCTTTCTACCGCTCATCTTGTGTGTCAAACTTGTTCCCGAATCAAACGCCATCTCACCTCTAAGTATAGTCTTTGTACGGCCTTTCGTCCTCGAGAGATGTAGAGGGCGTGCAGTCAACCAACACTGATCCTGACATGGCCATTCTGCGAGGGTCTATCCTCTTGCTTAGTCTTCAGATGCTATCTGACGGAATCGCCATTGACGCATTTGACCTTCAGAAAATCAAAATGGCGCTCGCCAAAGCACTTGGATTTGCTGATGTCAGCGCTACCCCCTCTGCCACTGGACAATCACTTGATGTACACTTTGGGGATGCTCAACACATCCCCGAACCTTCGATACCCTGTGTCACTCAATTACTTGCCGTCCTGGATGCTCCGTACACCATCAGCCTCGAAACTACCGATTCTTCCTCTCAGACTCTCCTTGTTGGATCGACCTTTGTGGATCTCTGCCTCAACATTCTTTGCACCGGGGACCTGTTGGTGCTTCCGGTTGCAACGCTCAAAAGTCTGGTGGAATCTTTGGGTGTCATCATCTACAAACATAATTTCGAGCATCGACGATTGAGACATCTCCAACCAACACTTCGTCGTGCGTTCGGCCGAGCGCTAGAGCTCATGTTGGATAACGTCAGTTATGAAGTCCAACAGCTGAGTCTCTCTGTGACCCAGGCCTTCATAAAACGCTGGCCTGCCTACACGGGTTCTCTTATCTAGTATGCTCCCCTTTGTGCGTCAAACCTCTGGTCGTTGACTGATCTGCCATGCTAGTTCGTCAATTGAGCAGGCTACGAAGTTAATCGAGCTACAAAGCCATAACACTCAAGACGCCCTGGTCGCTCAAGCAAAGTCATTCATCCAAAATACTATAACGACATATGCCACGAATGGATTTGTACTGAATCTTTTCAAGGTTTATATCTCTTGAGATGATTTTATCTCGTTCTCATCATCTTTAGCGTCGCCTCGATCGGAGTGTCTTCCTTGTACTCAAGGAAATCACCGACTCCAGTGCCAGACAAACACCGAGCTCTGCGGAGAGCCTCAGGGATACCCTCCTTCGCGATACTCTACCTCGAGCCGCTGAAAATGAGAACACTACTTTTCAGATTGTGATGAATAATCTCCATACCTATATCGAAGTAATTCACCATCAGGGCTATAGTGGTGATCTTATGACTTGTCAGTGTGATTACATTCTGTCTGCCACTTGCCTGCTGAGTATCTTGACAGTTGTCGGACAACATCTTACTGCTCTGACCCGCCGTGCTTTAGATTTGGCAGGGGAAGGCGCAAACATTGATCCCGCGCCTCTATTGATGATCCCTTCCCTCCTCATTCAACACAACAAGGCCAACAGTCGAGTAGGTTTCAATTTACAGTTATGGCCATCCTCTCATCTGAATCAAGGACATGCTCGTTTGTATTGATACAATTCTACGAGGGGTGGTACATCGATTGAACGTGGATGTGTCCAGTTTGTCGCGCCTCATTCATGTCACAGCAAGTCTGTATCGTAAAACACACCACGGGGAAAGCGGATCTTCCGCAAGTCCTGTCGTTCTGGCTATTTTCGAAATGGTGGCAGACTCGTTGCGTCTGAAGACGCGTACATTGCCGAGTACCTTGCGGTCCATGTTGGAGGTATCTTTCAATTCCTCTCGCTTATGGCCGAACACTGAACTAGAGTTTTAGACACTGATGACACCAATCGACCATATTGGCAGTGGCATCGCTTCCCCCGCCACCACAAATCTGAGTTCGTTCATGAATTTAGTTGACCATGGGTTTTATTATCTGCACAACCATGCGTGGGCCGACATCCACTCAGAAGACGACTTCTACGCGTCCCTCGCGGTGGCGAGGATGATTCTACAGGCGACCAGTTACAATAACAGTATCTGGGGACGATTGGCAGACAAAGCAGAGGCAAGTCTCTTTTGCATTGACAGGCCCTCTATTGAGCGAGCGATGCAGCGATCGGGCAGGCCAAGCCTCGCAGTTCGATCCTGGAACGTTATCGTTCTGGCTGTTCTGCTGGACACCTCAAGCAACCAGCAAACAGTGTCAATTATGTTTGACTTTTTATCGGCTTTCTCCATGACGCATCACGCTGTATTACGAGCGTACACCCAAACAGCGGTGAGCATGGCAGAGTCAGCGACATCGGACATAAACCATGCGTATATTGCCATCAAACTGTGGCTCCTTCTTGCCCATAGAAAGTCCCAGACAGACGATAGTGGAAATGCGACGGCTCTGACGGTGTGGAACGAATTGTGGCCGCCATTCGAAGCTGTGATTAGCGCGTTGGAAGCGGATTTTCAACTGGGACTGTCAATGGTATGTGTATATCAAGATGGATAGGCTGCTGTAGCTGACTTTCCAGACCACTCTGTCTTTGACGTGGTCAACGGTTGCCGAGCTGTTTATATTCCTGCGCTGCTCGCACACACCGTTGGCGCTGGAGACCTCTTCACAAGTCGACACACTGAACCGATTACGGTCCATTGGCGCACAGGATTCCTCCATGAACAAGGTATAACATGAGATACTGGTACGAAACCATGCCTTTTGACTGACTCGGTTGGTAGATTGCGCGCGCCTTGAAAATTCTATCGGAACCTCCGCCTGACATTGGGGTGGACATTTTGGTGAACCAGGCAATCAAGGACATCGTGGCAGCCGAGAAGGTTCGTATCTTGGAGGCAAGGCGTGACGCCAGCAAGGCTACCCAGGGTCGCTAGATGATGCCTTGGAACAAGAGTTAATATTACTGTACATTTTCTTGTAAGGGATAATCAGACACAGTCAGTTGCTGGATGGAAGCGCAGACCTACTAAGCTGTTCGCAATCGTGCCTGTCGTTGCTTTTTCCTCTTCTCTTTGATGATTGTGTTGAATACGAAGGCGCCAATAGCGGACACGCCAACCAGAAGGATGATAGCGGGAAGACGGACTGCCCATTCCCGGGGAGGGAAGAAATTATGAATCTCGCTCGAAGAGTCGAAGAATGGCTAAGGCAGTCGTGAAACGAGCGGAAACGCGACGAGGAATGTGAAAGACGAACGAGTAGCATTGCCCAGGTGGTATAGTAGGTAAATACGACGGCGGCAGTGACGAGCATCGTGCCGCCGAGAAGTTTATCGCCTGCACCCTGGACAACGGTCAAGATGGGGGGAACTGGGTCGACAAATAGTCCTACCATTTTCGTGGTCGTCGTTGCGGGTAATGGTGAGCGCGTGAGAATTGATTACCGGAATTGCTTTACTTACGCTCTTACTTTTGATTTGGACTGGGCGTTGGTGGTGGCCAGGGTTGTTCATGGACACCCATGCATTCGCCTCACTGGCCCAGGTTAGAGTCCTTCTCGTCCCCGTCGGCACCATCTCCCGCTCCACCTTCAACAAATATGCAGACGAACTTCGGACGTTTGACGCAATCCGTCTAGGCGACATACCAGCAGACAACAAGGATGAGAGAGGTGATATACATTCCGCTATTCTTCGGCCCTCAATTCATTCACCATTCCAGCCCGATTTATGCCCAACCCTCTGTCAACTGGTTACCTCCACCTAAGTTTCCCGACACATCCTCCGCCCTTCTCTCATCTCCCTCTGTCCCTCCTTCGCCCTTCCAACTTTCCTCTGGCTGTCATCGGCTTGGCTGCGTGTTCGAAAACCGACTCTCTACCTTCCGTCTTGGCCGAATTCAATGCCGCTTTGCTCGATATATTTCCTGCCGGAGGCATGTACCCGCTAGCCAAGAACTGTTTCGTCTTCGAGGAAGGAGAGGGCAACACAAATGTCAATCTCGGCGACAATTTACCTGGCTTGGTTGTCATTCCGAGCATGATGGGCAATAAAAAACTGTATATTGGAACCTTGTTGGCCGACTTGTGTTCACATATTTTGGGAGAGTTTGGGACTTTGGTGTGCCCCGTCGCTTCGTTGAATCTGTTTCTTCTCTGAAGCTAGCTGTTAGGTACAAGGGCTGGAAAGTCCGGCAGGGAACGAGCATCTAAATTCCTCCCTGCTGCCCATGCTTCCACCGTCAGACCTCGCTCAGCCCATTGAGAATGGCCGGAAACGCGATTCTCTTCCCCCAATACCTTCTATCAACAATTCCTCCGATGCGAAGTCTCTCAACTTTGCTGCAGGATCAAATCTCAAGCGCAGCTCCACATCAGCGTCTGTAAACCGCCAATCGACGTTGGGTATACCTCCCGCAAAGAAACGACTAAGCAGCATCGGGGTAGCCTCATCTCATGGGAGGCTTTTCAAAGTTCTCGGAGATTTTTTTCTGTTGGCGGGAAGAACAGAAGATGCTGCAGTTTGGTATGCGAGATGAGATTTTCCTGGAGTTATTTTGTTGATCCGAGTCCAGGTACAACGAAGCTCTCCTCCTTTTCAGGTCATCTTCAGACGCCGTGTGGCAAGCCGCGACATTGGAAGGCATGGCTACTGTGTCCATCATAGATGCCTGGTCTGCTGGTCAGGGTTTGGTATGTGTTATTCATTCTTGTCAAATTTCCCTAATACATACGCTTTCAGAACACATCGTTATCTGCCAGCCGGGAGCCATGGAGCGATGTGTTTGAAAAATTGACCCAGGCAATCGTGCTATATCATCGGTTCCCTGGTGTCGATGGGGACCACAACTATTCGCTACTAGCTTATCTGTATTCTTGCGCTGTTCTGAGGCAAGCGTCCCTCCTGTTCGCCGTGTGGTCTGCCAAAGGCTGGGGCCCAGTGGCTTTTGGGACCATGTTGCAGCCTGGACCAACCCCATACCTACCCCCGACGCTTTCTCACGAGGGCCTTACAAGCTGGGCCAATTTGGAGCGATTAAGCACGCTGTCTGGCATCCCTCGCTCTACGATTTCCAACGTCTTGGCTCAAGTCCATGGCCCATGGCTGCTCCACCTTGGTCCTCGCGAACGAATTAGCATTCTGGAAAGCACGGCGAGCCTCTACGCATGCCTTGGTTACCGACGCAAGGAGGCGTATATCTTGCGGGAAGTTCTGGGTTGTATATTGGACCTCATTGTCTGTGGTCGTGAAGAGGATGGACTCTCGAGATTGTCTAGCGTGCCGCTTCCCCCCGGACTTGGAATCCAAGGTCACTCCTCCAGTTCTGGTCAGCGCGGCAACGTTGGTGTTCGATTCAGTGAAAATATTGACGGCAACGAGAGCGTATTGAAGCTACTCAAATACGTTTGCCGAGTCTTGGGCATCGATCTCGATGCTGTGCGCCTGATAGAAAGTTCAGACACGGCTGCCAACGACTTGAAGGACAGCATTCTACCAAGCATCGAGGACGATGTAGAGACCGAGTTCTCGGAGCCTTACGGCTGGCCCGAGCTTCAAATTGGAGTCGTCCGAGAAGCAGTCGCTGTTGCCGAAGCTTTGCCAGGTATATCACACGTTGCTCACACACGCGATGCCTCATCTTCCGCAGATTATATTGCTGTGGCGCAATTTGCCTTGTCCTCACTCAAAACTCTGCAAAGTGTCCTAGCCCCAGGCGATCAATATCATCTGTATGCCACCTCCAACCGAGCTCTAATCACCGCGCATCGAAGAGGCGACACCAAGTCAGTTGAATATTGGTCTGGAAAGCCTCTCGTAAGCATCAATCTGTCACCGTATGTTGTTAGTTGTTTGCCCTCTTTGCGCACTAACTCTTCTGAAATTGCAGTTTACCACTGGTTCGACTACCAATAGAGAAACCTCTCTCGGTTCTGCAACCCAAGTCCTCTGATATAGCACCGATTCTTACTGGGGGTACCGATCCTTTTTTGTACAACCCAAGGCGAGCGCTGGGACAGGTTGGGTTACTCGTATAATTCTCACTTCAGTTTTTTCTGACTTGTTCCGTAGGGCAAATCGTTGGTGGTACAAAACGAGCTATTGGAGTTTACCCTCGTGCTACGGAATCCCTATATCTTCGATCTGGAAATACAGTCCCTTTCCCTCAGGTATGTCAGTAAAATGTACCACTTTACAAATTCTCACTCAGTTGTTTAGTACTTCCGGTGTCTCGTTTGACTCAAAGCCCGTTCGAGCTGTTCTGCCTGCGACCGCCCTTCATATCGTGACTCTGTCCGGCAAGGCATCGGAAACTGGGTCGCTCGTCATTCGCGGGTGTTTTGTGCAGGCGCCTGGTGGAACCAGACGAGAATTCTTGCTTCCTGTCACTACGGGGGAGGAAGACGAGCGAATTTCTCGAAAACGTGCGGCTTTGGAATGTGAAGTGGGTCGATCAAAGTATTCTGGCCTCGATTGTTTCCCTTGGGAAAAGGCCAGCAAGCGTGCCAGTGCCCAGCTCACGGTCTCCACGACAAAGGCGCCTCTCCGCTTTCTGGAGTATACCGTAGTTCCGGAGCAGCCCCTGCTGCGGATACGGAGGACATCGGTAACTCATGGTGCGGTGATGATGTATAATGGGGAGATGTGGGATTCCTTCCTTACTACAACTCGCAACAGATGCTGAACGCTCCATAGGTCCACTATTCGGATTACTCTAGAGAATGTGTCCCCACTACCCATCGACTTTCTACGTCTTGCCTTTGACGATTCCACCATTGCTCCCGCACAGCAGGCACTTGCGAGCGGCGATCTTTCTGTTTTCGATACATACGAGACGGAGTACGCCCTCCTTCACCGTCCGGTGTTTTTCTGGAACGACGAAGACGCCAAAGACATCCCGCCTGGCCAGAAGCTCACTGTAAATGTAAATTGCTACGGTAAAGTAGGCTGGTGAGTGTAAGTTGTTCGACCCAGTTTCTTGATCCCAATTTTCTGCAGCACGACCGGCACTATACATGTGTCTTATTCATACGTTCACCGCCCCACGGCCAATTCGGACTCGGCGCCTCAGGTCTTCCATACACGGCAATTATCGTATCCTGTAATGGTGACGGTGTACCACATGCTGGAATGCCAGGGAATGGATATACTCCCATTTCCATCCGTTCCCTCAGAGCTTCTAGAGGAGGAACACACTGAATCCGACGACCATTTCCTTGGGAATGAAACGGGCTGGTGCTTGTTTTCCGTTGAAGTACGGAACACATATGGGCTGCCGTTTGAAGTTTCTTTTGAAAGGGCACAGCAAGGTCATTTCGTTGATCTCGATTGTGATTCACTATTTTAAAAGAGTGTTAGGTGGGGCACGAGGGAAAACCTCAACAACAGTTTCTCCTGGATCGACGTCTCGGTATGAGTTGATCTCGTTGGCATACGTTTATTCAACATCTGCAGGATGGTAATACCAATTAAGAAATTCATTCTCTCCGAGGCGCATATCTCTCAGCCCATTCCCACCCTATCGGACCGTCAGTTTGTGGTGACCAAATCAAATTTGTCGGATTCGCAGGAAAGGGCACAGAGGGAGTTATTTTGGTATCGAGAGGAATTGTTCAAACGCCTTCGCGGTCACTGGCGGGAGGTGAGTGTTCGCGACCCTTCGAAGCATCAATAAATCGACAATGGTTGTTTAGGCTGGTGGAACACGATCTGGAGATCTGTCGTTGAGGCAACAAAGGATGACATTGCCGATGCTTGAGACTCTGCGCACACAAACCGCGTCGATAGCCATGTCCTTGCAGCATCACGATGGTGCAGTCAAAATACCTATAACCAATGGCAAATACCATCCACCTTCGAGTGAATTCGTATATCTGCAGACCAAAGTCACCAACTTATCGCGTACGCAGCCCCTTCAATTCCCCTTACAGCTAGCTAAAACATCACCGCTTGTTCTTGCAGTCACATCACTGGTTTTCACGATTGATTTCGACTTTCAATCGTCGCCCGATGTTGTCTTTGAGGGCCTACTCCGTGACGTCCCCATTGGGAGATTAGAAAGTGGGGAATCACGCCAAGTCGAAACTGGCCTCTGTTTCCTTGCACACGGCCGATTTGAGATCTCAGCCGAGGCCAAAGTCGTAGGCTCAACTGAGAGCAAGGGAACGGGTCGGCTCACAGCAATGGTTCGGGCGGAAGGCTAACGCTCTGGTACGGTTTTGCCAGGTTTTCTCGCCGTCCATACGGCCCAGCGGCACAGACGCCGCCGCGTCCCAACTCGACGCGCTCCAAGACGGATGTCTTGGTACCACATACTCCAAATGCGAGCTACTCTCGGAGTCCCTGCAGCGCAGCGCAAGAGTATATTTATATAATTCTTATATCGTTGTATTGGCGGTGGACTAGCGTGTATCAGACTGCTGTATTGTGTTCAAGTTGTGGGTGTACATAAGAGGCCGCGATCGACAGACGCCATGATGACGATTGTCTTAACCCACCACCTCAATGGCACAAGCGCCCAAGTTCAATCATTGCAAGTCTGAGGCATCCTCAAGAAACAAGACGGCCGAGCGATCTACTTCTCCAAGGTCTTATTACCACCAGGCCCGGGGCCTGACGGACCGAGACTGTACGAGTATACGGTCCTTCCCTCACCTCGACACCCTGTTTTTTTGCCTACAACCCCATGATCTTTGCTGGACTCAACATAACGAACATACCCTTCGTTGGGACTTATCTACATATGCAAAAAGCATGGTTTTGTCCTTGGTCCCCGCCAATCAACTCGGTAATCGGATCTGGTCCCTACGGAGGAAAATCAAAACACTCAGCGTCGATCCCAACGTATTGTATTCATTTTCATTTTCTTTTCTTCCACGTTCTGTGTACACTATCCACGACTTTGAATGGACGACGACAACTCCACCGTACCACCCACGACTCATGACATTCCGCATCCCGACCGCCTACGCATGGTGCGCTCTATGCGCAAGCTCACCGCAGTTCTCGGCGAGACTCCCGTCGTCGAAACTGCCTCTCCCCCACCTCACCTGCTTACTCCAAAGCGTAGCTTCTTCTTTCACGCCTCGGCTTCGTTGTCATCCCTTACTCTCCCGTTCCAAAAATCCGACGCCCCCGCCGCGGCCGAACCGCGTCCCTCACTCGTTGTTTGCGTTCCGCCGGTTCCGCACAAATTTACGCCTCTCCCCTCGCCACTCTCCCCGACGTTTACCCCCACATTTTCGCCACCGCCATCCCCAGTATCACCCGAGCAAGAACCAGACCGCCGCCGACTGCGTCTCGCCAAAGTTTCGCGTACACTCGGCGAAACCGTACCTCCCGAACTCATATTCACTGAGCCCGTGGTCAAGCGGCGACGGCGAGCCAGTACCCTGGTGCTTCCCGAATCTGCGCTGGAACACCAGACATTTGCGTTGGCGGGTGGACTCGCGGACGGGGAATTGCGCAGTACACGGAGACCCACCTTGAATGTAGGCGCCAATAAAGTCATCAAGCGGGCCATGTCCTTCATTTTGCCGACGGACAGCGCAGACAATGCAGCTAACGCATCTGACCCAATGTCGCCGCTCGGCGAGGTTCATGTCCATCCTGCCATGGCGAGTTTTTCACCAGACACGGTGTCACCCCCCGAGGCCGTCGGTTGGCTTCGGCGGGCTTCTCGCGCCATCCTGAATGTCGAGCAGGATCGACAGCCCGTCACGTTTGCGGATGATGCCACTTCTCCCACCGGTTTGCCGCCTACTTACGAGGAATCACACCAGCACGGTCCGACCCGTGCTGAGACTTCACCCGCGTCATCATCTCAGGCGGAGGGGATGCGACGACAAGAAGTGGAGTGGACGGGGGAGTGGAGAGGAAATGTGGACAACATGGACGATGTAGTGCGGAACCTGCGTGGTCTCAAGCTCAAGTAAGCCGCCAGTCAGACAATGTAGCTGTCCACTCATGCACATGGATATTATATGTAAGTTATCGCTCTCATAATTCCCACTACCAACTAGCATACATTCTTTGGTTAACTACGCTTTGAAATACATTACACGTCTTAGTTGTCTCGTTTAAAGAATCATGAATCGTTTTCTGGCGCTGACTGCAAGTCGTCTCGTTCCAACAACAGCCCGTTGCGTTCAACGAGAATTTGCGCGGATGATTGGAATGCTCGGACCTGCGTCGAGCGCAACGAAGCAACATTATTGATGATCGAATGCGAATCCGAGATTTATCGCGTATTGTTAGCGAGAAGTATGCACATTTCGGGAGATAGTTTTAAGCACGAGAGGTCGTGCGTCCTGGCTGCGGGTAAAACCTGATATCGGATTTACGAGTCACTACTGCGCTGTTGACTTGGGTCAACAGCGCAGCTGTATCTTTATCGCTTGCTCCGCGCCAATGCAGCAAAAGTAGCCCTGTTTATGGGGCGCACTCAATAGGAACAAACGACGCACCTCGATGTGCACATATGCTTCTTATTCGCTTCTCATTATTGTCAACCGACGCAATCCTCATACAGTCATGAATGAATTTAAATATTCCAGATGGATTCGGCGCGCGCGTTAGTATACAGCGAAATCAATCGAATTCTGACTCTTCCTGTCGGAAAGCAGCAGAGTACGCCAGTATTGTCCCATATACAAGACTGTGATTCACGCTCGTGAGCGGCATAGGATGAGATTTTACAATGGACGCACCCTCCTCCGAGTATAGACATGATACACGCAGCATTGTGAATGACTTGAGCATGGGCAAGAACAACAGGTAGCGCGAACCCAGAGGTGACGACCATGGCGGTAATGAATCGCCCTAAATCAACAGGTCCAGAGGCGCCGCCTTCGTAGCTTCCGGCGAACTCGTCAGATCCGCAGTGCGCGAAAAGGGCGTTGGGGAGAGGCGCGAGAACAAAAATGAGAGCTAAAGAGAACAAAAATTGAGAAATGGACGCGGTAAAAAGCAATGCAAAGTGAAACGTGCCGACGAGCAGAGGCAGCCAGTTCCCATAGAGTACACAAGACAGAATAATCATCAAAAAGCCAACGGCGAGGACCATGGCGAGGAATACAACGGCTGGAAAGCATTCAGGTGGTTGGCAGACGCCATGGACGACGACGAGGATGTATCCTCACTTCTTATGCTTGCCGCCATGGCTGCGTGAAAGTAGGAGAGGATATTACATAATCTGATGTCTAGAAATACATATGATATAAGTCCCAATGCGCCTCAACGTCGACTTCTCCGCGTTGTATACACATTCCGCGTATCCAATAGTGGTATCACCACTGGCCGACTCCCCCCACCCGTTTTTTTGGCTACTGGTATCTGCTGTCGCGGTGGAGGGACTGCCTGAGACGACGATGCAGAAGACGCGAGGGATACCATAGCAGGCGACTCGCTCTCGACCCCAACTTCACTAACTGGGGATCTGACAAGGTCCTCATCGACCACCATCGCATTCTCTTCCTCTTCAAGGTCCGGCAACGGTCGATGTTCCGCCAAGAAAGTGTCGCTCCCAGCCGTCGAAACCCCCGTTGTTCGCCAACTGTGCAGCAATTCCGGTCGACTTTTGGTTAATTCCCATTGGTCAACGTACTGCCACACTCGTTTCTTTGGTGTCGTGCCCGTCGAGGTCTCGGATCTGGCGCCATGCTCCGCTAATGCTTTCGTGGCGTTCGTTAGCGATGTCAATTCCCCTTTGGATATCTTGTGATATGTGTCGGTGATGCTTGCAAGATTCGTGCTCTGCATCGTACGTGAGCCGCTAACAAGAATTAAAAACAACACAAACTGACCTCCGACGTGACCCGTCCAACCATACCGTCCATGTTTCGAGAGAGGGCGCCAAAGCCTCTTTGAAGCGCTTTGTACTCTCCCTGTATTTCGGCACTCCAAGCTGTGGTGGTCTCGATACGGGCTCTCTTTGCGCTTGCTTGCCGATCGAAACCTGCAGAAAGAGTGAATAAATGAAGGAGGATGTGAAGGCTTTCATACCAGTACCACAGGTGGTGTTCATGGTTTGCATCTGCATCTGAACCTCTTTGGAATACGAATCGATAGAGCCGGACACCATCGCTGGCAACGAGGACAGCTCGCTGCCAAGTCGTGCTTTAGAGCTACTGAGGGACTAAAACGACGTCAGATCCTATGTTATGGAAGGACTCGAAGGCAAACCTTGATTGCGCCATCTCTTGTCCTCTTCGCCTCTCCATTCCGCTTCTGAATTTCTTTAACGCCCTCTTTAGCCTTCACCTCCATTGTCTCCGTGATGGCTCCATGAGCCTGTTCAAATGCCCGAATGCCCTCTTCTGCCTTGACATTAGCCGTCTGCACGATCCCCACTGCCTCTCTCAGCCCCCGATCGCGCTCTTTTGTGAAATCGCCCAGGAGCCCGGAAACACGTTGAAGCAATTCGTCCTTCGCCCTCTCGCCTCTTAGCTTTTCTTCGTCCAACAACTTCGTCAAAAGCTCGTTCTGATATCGCAGACGCGTGAGCTCAGCCGTGGCAGTGTCTGCAGCCAGTTCCTTCGCCTCTGCAGCTGAGCCGCGTGTCGCATCGACCATCGCACACGCTTCCTTGACCACGTTCTGGATGATAGACGCCATGGCATTGACCGCATTCTCCACCACCCCAAACGCTTCCATTCCGACCTCGTTCGCCTGACTGCACGCCATGTCACAGTTCTGCCTGAGCGTACCGCTCCAAGCCGCAATGCCAAGACGGAAGTTTTCTTGTGTCTCGTTCAGCGCATGCTGCACGGCGGCCAACGCCTCTGCTTCGGCAGTGTCCTTTGCCTGGATCACCGCCATTGCTGTGCCGACGCGCTTCAGTTGTTCATCGATGCGTTCCGAGTGCTTGGTGAGGGTTTCGAGCTCTTTCGTTTGGAACTGATCAATCTCGGTGCGCAACTTTGTCCTGCTTTGAGACGTGGTTTCAAGGAAGCTTTCGAGCTTCCGCGAAAGAGCGATGGTGGACAAGGATATTGCTTTGCCGTGCGTGAGCACTCCTTGGGTGTTGGTGCTGAGAATGTTCGACTTGCGCTCTGAATGAATTCGTCAGTCACCTAGTGTGCCCCTTTGCAAGACGCGAAACTTACCGAGCTTGTCGAACAGGCCTCCAACGTCCTTGATGCTGTCACGTAGTACAGTTTTGAGCCCAAGCGCAACAGTATTCAGGCGACCCTCCGTCTGTTGATGGGCCGATCTGACCACCGTCTCTTCTTCGAGTGCGCCTTGCACATGTTTCAATTCGACAGTTTTGCTGTCGAGTACTTCTTCCGTCTTCTTGAGCTGGTCGCGTGTCTCTTTGAGCTCCCCCTCTCGTTTCTTCAATAGAGCAATACTCTGCTCAAATTCATCCCTCACGTTCCGCATCTGGCCCTCCACAATGTCGACCTGCTTGCGTGCTTCCTCGAGCTCTGTCTGACGAACTTCGTGCTCTGCGCTGAGCTGTTGCCAGGTCTCCTCGCTGAAGAAGATGCCGTTTTTCTCGCGTGCAGCGAGGACATCCGCTTTGAGTCGCTCGATCTCGGCAACATATTCTTTCAGGAGGGAGTTGCGCGTCATGCGCTGATTGAGTTCGGGTTTGTTGCGGATGGATTTGGCGCGCATGGCGTAGTCGAGTGTCGAAAGCGTCTCCTCCATGTTCGAGCGCGCCGGGGATACGGTTGCGATAATGCAGGTCTTCGTTCGCCCACCGAGGGAGTCTTGCAAGAGTCGCGTGAGCTTGGATTCTCGGTACGGAACGTGTTGCGCCTTGTCAACGAGCGCGTTGATGACGCGTCCGAGGGTGAGCAAGCTCTGGTTGATCATCCCCGCCTCTCGTGCGCGCTTGTTCTCTGCACCTGACCGGCCAATATTTTCTGAACCAGCCAAATCGACGAGGTTGAGTTTGCCAATTTTGAGCAGATCGTCGCTGGCGACGTGACCAGCCTCCTTGACGTGTACTGTAATGCTAAAGACGGAATGAGAGCGGGAAGAGTGGTCGTTGAATTTGGTGGCGGCGATCTGTCGGCGCTCGCTGCCCTTGGTAAGGAGTGCTAGGGCGTCGGCAGAGTCCTTTACAGCGACTTCCTCGAGGCCTTGAATGAAGACACCATTTTTGGAGGCGTCATCGAAGATCTTGAGTCCTTCGGAGGCTTTGGCAGCAGCGTTATCTTTCCCCATGCCCATAGGTTGAGCGTTTCCTGCTGGAGCAGGAAGCTCGGTGGCAAGGAGGTCGCGGAGCTCCTCGTTGTACAATTCGATATAAGAAACTTTGACGCTGTAGTCGGACCCGGAGGATTCGAGATGGTGAAAGAGACGGAATAAGACGCGTGGGATCATGCCTGCATTGGTAGAGGGGTTCCCGAGGGGGGTTGGGGTGAGATCGCCCTGCATTGTATAACTGCGTTTTCGATACAATATTAGTGTTACGGTCAACTAGAAGACGGGGAAACGCACGTTTTACCAGTCCCGGTCTGACCATAGGCAAACAGGGTACAGTTGTAGCCCATGACCACCTCATCTAGCATGGGACTGACAACTTCATGGTATATCAACGCTTGGTCCGCTTCTGGACCAAATACGAGATCAAACGGATAGGTTCTGACGGGGGGTAGGGTAACGACGCCGAGGCTAGAGTGAGGCAGAGCTGCTTCGATAGTAAGCTCTTTGCTCTTTGCGCCGTTTGCGGAAACGATGATTGGAGAATTGTCTGCTATTTCGCGGTCCGAACGCCTTCGGGTCCTTACTACGACCTGAATATTAGTTTCCGCGTCGTCCTTGTTCTGTGCCAAAGCTGAGCGTGCGCGGGGCTGCGGTGGGGGAGCCTTTGCGCGTGAGGAAGGCGGTCGGCGTGTGGCCATCGCGGAAGTGAACAAAACGGTTACAAGTCACGTTGGGCGCGTTTGAGTCCGTTCAACATCCAGAAAGGGCAATATTTTGGCATAAACAAGATTCATCCGGATTCTAGCCCGATTTGGGAACTAAACCTGTCACAATATTCTTTCGACTGACTCCTCGCCCTGGTCTCGTCGACTCGCGATGGGCAAACGAAAAAAGGCAGCAAAACGACCGCAATCGCAGAGACAGAAAGAGCCTCTCGGTACGCCAAGCGAATATGTGTCACGAGTGTGGTATATACTCAACATACTCAGATACCGCGTTTACATGTCTATTCTGCCACCATGAGAAGTCGGTTACGGTGCGATTAGATCGAAAGGAAGGCGTAGCGCAGCTGGTGTGTCGGGTGTGTGACCAACGCTACCAGAGTAAAGTCAACCGTGAGTGGTGGATATTGCGCTGCATAGGTTGTGTCTCACACGACGCTCTGTAGACCTCACCGAGCCCGTCGATATATATTCCGAATGGATCGATGCCGCAGATGCTGCTCAGCACGATGCCCCGGCTGCTCGTCCAGCGGCCACGTCCTCTTCACGTCCAGTGGCGGCAGCTGTGTCGGACGATGAGAGCGACCAGGATTAACACTAAAATATTGTACTTAGCAAAACTCCGCATCTGTAAAACATAATGACATATCAATTTGTTTGCCTGCTGCTATGTTACGCTAAATACAGCAAAATAATTGGACCCGTCCAGTTAAGTCCATCCTTTCAGGTCGCGACGATGGCGACCAACAACATCAAGGTCGTTTGTCGGTGCGCACCGTTCAACTCTTGTCCGCCGCTCCCCTCATCGTTGCCCCCAGCTTCCGACCACTCAATGCTACAGAACAGAGAGAGGGTCCCGACATCGTCGCCACCTTCTCCGACGACCTCACCACCGTCCACATGCGCTCCGCGGACGCGGGCTCCGGGCCAGAGAAGGATGGCTTTACCTTCGACAGGATCTTCTCAATGCAGACTAGACAGCATGAAGTCTTTGACTACGGCATCAAGGAGTGCGTGCTAGTTTCTCTGCAACACGCCGTCTCACCCTAATTCTCGTGCACACAGCATCGTCAAAGGTACCTCAGACTCCTTTGTTTGCGGTTTGCGCTCATGTGAATTCAGATGTTCTCGATGGCTACAATGGCACGGTTTTTGCGTACGGTCAAACCGGAAGCGGCAAGACTTTCTCTATGATGGTCCTCTCTCTCGCGTTTCTCGTCGCGAATTCTGCGTTTATATACCTTTCAGGGCGACATGAACTCCGACGAACTCAAAGGCATAACTCCTCGCATAACGGAACACATATTCCAGTCGATCGTAGAAAGTGACGCTCATTTGGAATACCTCGTCAAGGTTTCCTACATGGAAATCTACCTTGAGAAGATTCGGGATCTGCTCGCGCGTGCGTATACGTTGGGTCTCACTAGTTCATACGCTCATCTGATCTGCCCCACGGTTTCCAGCCCAAAACGACAATTTGCAAGTACACGAGGAGAAGAACAAGGGTGTCTATGTGAAGGGTCTTTCCGACTACTATGTGAGCAGTGCACGCGAGGTGTACGAGATCATGGAAACAGGCGGGAATGCGCGCAAGGTCTCTCATACAAGTGAGTTCGCCGTCTACTGCGATATTGTCCTGATCTGACCAGGCTAAAGACATGAACGCCGAGTCCTCTCGCTCGCACTCCATATTCTTGATCAGTATAAATCAACGCAATACCGAGACTGGGGCGCAAAAGACCGGCAATCTGTATCTTGTTGACCTTGCTGGTTCCGAGAAAGTGGGCAAGACGGGAGCTTCCGGGCAAACGCTGGAGGAGGCGAAGAAGATCAATAAGAGTCTGTCTGCACTGGGAATGGTTATCAATGCCTTGACGGACTCAAAGGTGCCATTCCCTCGCCTTATTCATCGCTCCAGTTGGCTCAATCCGCCGCTTAGGTCAAATACATCCCTTACCGAGACTCCAAGCTCACTCGTCTCTTGCAAGAATCTCTTGGAGGAAATTCGCGAACTACTCTCATCATCAACTGCTCCCCTGCCGCTTACAACGAAGTCGAAACCATTTCAACTCTTCGTTTTGGTATTCGTGCCAAAACCATCAAGAATTCGGCGCGTGTCAACGCCGAGCTCTCCCCGCTCGAACTCAAAGGATTATTGGCGAAGGCTCAGGCTGCCAACACAACATACCAGAAACACATTGCCGCCCTCGAAACGGAGTTGGCAATCTGGCGATCTGGCGGACGCGTTGAGGAATCCGAATGGGCTAAGATTGGCTCTGGCGCCTCAGCTGCCGCCCCCGCACCCAAGAAAGAACAACAACAACCACCCGCCTCCCCAGCTTCCGCAGGTCCAACTACACCTGTCGCCACTTCGCGTAGCCTCACGCCAGTCCACCCTGCCGTCGAGGGTCTACGGAGCGAAGAATTGCATTTCAGTCGACCACAGACACCCGTCGGCATTCCGCTTGAGAAGGATGAGCGGGAGGACTTCTTGCGCAGGGAGAACGAGCTTAGCGATGCTCTTGCGGAGAAGGAGTTAGCACTCGCAACGGCAGAGAAGCTCGTCAAGGAGCTACGGGAGGAGTTAGTGTTCTTGAAGGAGCAGGAGGCGGGCGTCAACAAGGTTCTGATAATCTTCGCTCAGGTATATACTTTGCCGGACTGACTGAACTGTGCAGGAAAACAAAGTCATGTCGACCCAACTCAATGAACTGCGGCTTCAAGTCGAACGACTCAACTACGATAACAAGGAGGGAGTTATCACCGTCGACATCCTCAAAGAGCAGAATGCTGACGCGCTTGCTGAGTTGGAGGAGGTCCGAAAGCAGATTGCGGAGCTTAAGACTGCCCAGAAAGACGCCAGCGCCGAGGACAAGGAAAAGAGGAAGCAGGAGAAGATGGCCATGATGATGGCCAAATTTGACACGGTTTGTCGTCCGCCTATGTGGCTGCAGAATAATCTCAAATATCTCACTTGCAGCAAGGCGCATTCTCTGAAAAGGATGAGCAGCTGCGTGCAATACTGGGAAAATTAGATTCTTTAGACTCAGCCGGGGGATTATCGCAAGAGGATTTGACTGCCGTTAGAAGGCAGCTGAGCGAGGGCCAGAATATGATCCGTGAGACGGTGGATAGGCTAAGGCAAAGCCAGGAAGAGAACGAGATGATCACTCGGCGGAGAGACGAACTGGAAACTCGTGTGGCCGCGCTAGAGACCGAGTACGAAGAACTTCTAGGTCAGTGGCACCCATAGGCTCTTTGAAAGACGTGTCCCTGACGACGCGCTTGAACTGCAGAGAAGACAATTCACGATGAAGAGACGAGTAATGTGGATCTTGCTGAGTCCATGACTGATTTCAAGGTTTGCATCTTGACGACGCCACACTTCTTGACCTCATTTGTTGTAGGTCAAATTGGAAGCGCAATATGCCGCCCGACGCGAAGCACATATCAGCGAGGTAGCGGATCTCAAGCAGCAGCTGGAGATGCGCAACAATGAGTTGCGGAATGTGAATGCGTCTGCCGAAAGCCTGAAGAGCGTCAACGAGGAGCTGAAGGTAGCTTGTGGCGCCGCCCGCCGGTATTGGCCACCGTCACGGAAAGCATATCTGACTACTATTTTTTCTAGCGTGCATTTGCAGTAACTTCCGCCGGCATCGAGGGCGGCAAGAATCTCGCGGAAAGCGCTCAGGACCTTGAGCGGACGCGAAAGGCTATCAATGTGCAGCTGGCGGAATTCGACGGCGTCAAGAAATCTCTCATGCGTGATCTGCAGAATCGTTGCGAGAAAGTGATTCTTGTTCAACTATTCAGTTGACGCAGTGCTCATCGGCTTTCAATTTTAGGTCGTCGAATTGGAGATACAATTAGACGAGATCAAGGAGCAGTATAACAACGTCATTCGCAACAGCAATAGCAAGGCTCAGCAGAAGAAGATGGCTTTCTTGGAGCGAAACCTGGAGCAGCTAACGTTGGTCCAGAAACAGGTTTGTTTTCGCCGACGCCTTCAATGTTCACTGAAACTCATTGCTGACGATCGTGAATAGCTCGTGGACCAGAATTCGACCTTGAAAAAGGAGGCGGGCATTGCAGAGCGCAAACTGTTGGCACGCAATGAACGGATACAGAATTTGGAGGCGCTGCTGCAGGACGCGGATCGGCGGCTGTCCCTGCAGAACCAGAAGTTCGAAGCGCAATTGCAAGCTGTCAAAGAGCGCCTCGATCAGGCTCGCGGTACGTGATATACATCCGAACATACCCGTTCCGTCGCTTGAACAAGCGGTTGTAGCCCAAAAAACAGCGTCAAGTTCGCCGCTAAACTTTGGTCGAATTGCCAAGCCATTACGGGGAGGTGGGGGAATGGGTGCACCGACTTCCGTGCCCACACCGATCTCTGGCGGTGGTGGCTCCGCCAATCCCTTGACTAGGATACAGAATGAAGATGGCGGGTACGTGGCAATTTTTGGAACACCGTCAACCCTGACTGATCACTGTTACGGCATTTTCTTCTTTTTTCTTCCTCCGTGACGGCATTCATTCAGCGGAGGTACGCGTATCATTGAATCTTTTTTCCCTTAACCATATTAACGCGCGTTGAATTGCAGCCAAACGTGCCTCGTGGTTCTTTAACTCGCGTTGAGGTGACTGTTTTCAACTCAAGATGAGTTGGACGCGCGTCCACGTATTTCTGCTCTGATCTGCTTTGTGGCATACCCGATTGTATATTCTCGCATACACAACATTTATTACGATTCTAATGCAATTCTCATGATGCTGGGAACCATATGCAGCGGGGGCCATGATAAGGTGATGGAAGAGCCATGGAAGAAAAAATGGAAGGCAAGTTTGGAAAACAAATGACGGATTTTCCGTTAGGCTCTTTGATTCTGTTACGGCTTGGACATCTGGGGAAAGATTGATCTCGGGTTGACTTGAAACGCGTCGGTCATTGACTTTTTCGGGACCAACAGGTTTTACTGCCTCCGATCCTTTCTTTCTTTCATTTTCTCTTTCTTCTCTCTTACTGACCCGCCGGGATTAGACCGCCACACAGATCTATCCCGGCCCACACACTCTTTTGGTCTCCCCTCAACGAATCCCCCATACTACCTATGTGCGTCGACGCGTCTTTTTCTTGCAGTGGCACGCGTGCGCCGCCCGGGACACACACACATCCTTGCTCTATTCAAGACATCATCCCCGACGCGTTTTTCAACCTCTGACTCGTTTGTTCTAGCGTTAATATCTCATAACCATAATTCCTCCTCTCTCTCGGTGCGTACTGTCTGCCATCCATCCGGTTCGCCGCCGTAACCTAATTTTTTCAGCCATTGCCGGGTGAACTAAATGTCCGCTGACTCTTCCCGCAAACCCTCTGGCTCCTCCACCCGTTCCGGCACGCATTCACCGCCAAGTGGCACCTCCGGCAATGTGAGCCTACACCGACTATTTCAACATGTAAGTTGGCTGCGTAGCTCATGTCATGTCGGTCCCAAGGCGCGACCCCCGAGAAAACTAGCGTCGGGCGCTGCGTCCTCGAATATCTACGGTATTGGTGGGGGGAACGGTAGCAACCTCAAGGCCCTGAATACGGGATGGCAGGTAAGTCAACATGTTTATTTGTGTTCCTCAGCACCCACCATTATTTGGTGCTCAGGTTTGGGGATCCTCTTCGCCTTCTTCTAAACGCAACGCGTCTATGTCTTCGTTGGTTGGCGTTGGAGTCGGTGGGGACATGCAGGGAGATGCGAGTTTTCGTCCTAATGTTGGAGAACCGTGGTCCGCTGGCAGGTCTGCCAGTGGGACGTGGGACGACACCGCATTGAAAAAGGATTACTCTTCTATGGTTCGTCTGTCCATGATTCTGGTTACTGCAGATATCGATGCTTTCTTCTGCTCAGGACCTTCAATCCCAACTCAATCTTCGTTCTCGACAGCGATCGCCAAATATCAACCAATTTTCCGCACCTCGGATGGTATGTCGTGTTTCTAAGTACGAACGAATACCCAATTAGCGATGACTTTCTCAGAACGACCGTCCCTCGGGTTCCAAAAACTCGCATTCCAATGCCGGTACGTTCTCGGATGCACAACGATGTTTTACGCCCTTTAATTTGTTCGGCGTAGGCGCGTATCCCGGCCAACAATCCTCTTACCCGCCCTCCACGCTCTCTTACGACACTTTGAACTCGACTGGCACAGCTACAAGCGACCTCGCACTGGCCATGCGTGGCATGGCCGTAGCAGATGACTCAAATGTTTTACCTCCCCGTCAGCCTGCACCGCCAGCCATGCCTATACCTCCTCAAGTTTCCAATGCTCAGGTCCGTGGTGGCCCGACCTTGAACCAACAACGCAATGTATACAACACTTATCCTGCGACTGAATATGGATTCTACCCCACTCCGGCACGCGACTCGTTCGCTGATTACCCATATGGAGCCTACAACGGCCCAGATCCTTCGTTGTATGGCTCGAGCGCTGTGCCGATGTCTCCTGCTATCTACCCGGCCATTCCTCAGAATATGCACCCTAATACCCTGGATGTTCGCCCGCAACAACCTCCCGTGTACTTCGACTACAACGCAGCGACGCGCCCGCCATCCCAGTTCTACTTCCCGCCTCCGCAGCCCATGATTTACCCTCCACAGTCGCCTCTGATGTCGCAGATGCCCGCACCCTCCGCGCCGGTAACTTTAGCAGAGAAGAAACTCGAAATGCAGGTAACTTTTTTTGTCTTGTGAATTCCTTCGTTATTTTGACCTGCTCTTCCACAGTACAACTTGCAGCAACAACTAGCCTCCCGCAACTTGATGTTCAGGACGGGTGCGTCGCCTCCTGCCTACGGCGCCGCGTTGGACTATAGTGCCCAAATGCTGAATGCGGCCAACGCGTATGGCTCCAATTTGTCTTCCGCTCTGTCGTTTGGCCAGGTCATGCACGGTGCTCGTCGCCCGGACATGCAACAAGAGTTTGCATCCCCTCGAAGTCCTATTTTGGACGAATTTCGGGCTAGTGGGAAGGCTCGGACATGGAAACTGAAGGTGCGTAAACCCTTGACGGTCATTCACAGAGCTGAATCTCTTGTCAGGACATCGTCGGCTACGTAGTGGAGTTTAGCGGGGATCAACACGGGTCGCGCTTCATCCAGACAGAACTACAGACCGCCTCCAGCGAAGAGAGACAAAGTGTATTCGATGAAATTGTCCCCAACAATACATTACAACTAATGCAAGATGTATTCGGTAATTACGTGAGGGCATTCCACACATCTCACTGTTACTCGACTCACAGCAACCCATAGGTTATTCAGAAATTGTTCGAGCACGGAACGCAAACGCAGAAGACGTTGCTCGCTAATATAATGGAGAAGAATGTCTTACACCTCTCATGCAACTTGTATGGATGTCGTGTAGTGCAGAAGGTGGGTCTATGACTGGGAGCGCTCGGTCGCATGGCTCACTTCTGACAGGCTATCGAGTCGATCCTTCCTGAGCAGCAGGCTAGCTTTGTGCGGGAGTTGGAGCCACATATCATGAAATGTGTCAAGGATTCGAACGGAAACCACGTACTGCGCCTGTTTCTATTCCTATTTCTACGCCATCTGACTTGTGAACAACCTACAGGTCATTCAAAAAGTGATTGAGCGCGTCTCCCCTGAGCGTCTCGGTTTTGTATCGAGTTTCGTGGGGCAGGTCTCGGAATTGGCTTCGCATCCTTTTGGGTGCCGAGTATTTCAACGCTGTCTCGAACATCTCCCAACGTCCCTGATGCGACCATTGCTTGACGAACTTCTGGCCAACCATGTTCCACATCTGATGCAAGATCAGTTTGGCGTGCGTGTTCAATTCCTCGAACTCAGAGTATTCGTTGACTATGGATTCAGAACTACGTGATCCAATTTATTCTCGAACAAGGGCGCTCTGAAGACAAGGCTTTGATTGTTGCGCAACTGCGCGGCCGATTACTTTTTATGGCCCGGCACAAGTTTGCCTCCAACGTTTGCGAAAAGGCCCTGCTAAACGCGAATCCGGATGCTCGCCGCGCACTTATCGACGAAATCATGGCACCTCCTTCCAAGCCCGATGCAGTCAGTCCCATCGTGATCATGATGAAAGACCAGTATGGGAGTGTGTATTATCCGACCCAAGTTATGTTTGAGAAGATACTGACTGATTATCAGACTATGTCCTGCAAAAGGCTTTGGGAGTAGCTGAAGGGGAACAGAAGGAAGCTTTGATCAACACTGTTCGTCCCCAGCTGCAGAATATGCGAAGGCAGTCGACTGCTTACAGTAAACACCTCACCTCCATCGAACGGGAGCTGGAGAAGATATCACCCTCTGAACCGACTCGGTAAACTGAACTTCAAGAAGAACTAATTTTGTTTCCATAACCCTGCCATCTGTCTCCTACACACTCGAACATATAGAGCACGCCGTATAATCGCAATTTCGACCATCTCGCACATCCCGCATTGTGTTCATAATCGCAATAGTTCTTCGTCCTTGAATCTACTTTGCTGTGATCCGCTTCAGCACTTTCTTGTCCCTGGTAGAGTCGCTCGAGTACATTTAATACAGACTTTAATGTTGGCTACAATACTTAATACTATATCCACCCTTGCACACTCAAACGATTAGTCAGCACACTGACGTGAGCTGACGTGCTACTCAGTACTTTGCCGACTTTCATCCATTCGGTGTTGCTTGGTCTCTTTTCTCTTCTTCTTGGACTCTACCCATCGAGTCTGAGCTTTCCCAACCTTTTCATGACCTCAGCAGAAGCAGAGGCTGCCGCCTCTCTCTTTGGCACTGACGAGTCTGCCTCTGATCTCTTTGCTTCGCTAGGCACCGAAACTTCTTCGCGAGGCGTTTTCGACACCCCCTCTGACTCCCAGTTCTCCGACAACTCTCCTTCATTCGACGTGTTCTCTACGGAGGACCCCCATTCACGGCAGGATACTTCCTGGACGGAGTTTTCGCAGTCAACCCAACAGTCCAGCTCTTATCCGTCAAATGTGGGAGGCGCTGGAGGAATCCCCCCTCTCCCAGCTTCAAACCATTCTACGGACACTGGAGCTGAGTATCAGACCCAAACACCGCAACTCGCGTCTGTCTTTAACGGTATTTTCCCCCTTCATATGGTCTTCTGTCCCGTGCTAATTTTCTCGCAGAGGTGGAGCCGCAAAATACCACGCAGGCTGCTGGGTCTAATCCATATGTGCCTCCCGTCTCGTATAACCCGCCTGCGGCGACGTCGATAAGCCGCTCTACTCCGCCGAACCCTCTCGCACAACCCGTTCACAACCCTTACGCGCCAACTGCAACGACCAATGCTTATACACAACCGCTTGTGGCGCCTCCCACCCCTTCCAAATCCTCATATAGCCCCTACACGCCGTCCACACCGTCAGCGACGTCTACACATCCCTCGCCGTACAATGGCTCAGTAGGAGGTAGTTCGTTCTCTCCTCATAAAGTTGGTGTCGTTCCTCCACCGCCTGCCCCAGCTCCGGTACTCAACCGGCCAAAACTTGCCAATGCATATGACCCTCCAATACCGGCTTCCCGCCCATCTCGGCGGGGCGTATCCGGCCCCGCACGGCCAATATCGGCCTATGGTTCATATTCGCAGCCTCCGGCTCCAACGCCCCCGCCGCCTGTACCTGCAAGCTCGCAGTATACAGCATCTGGCTATGCTCTTCCTCCTCTCCCTTCCGCTCCTGCAACCAACAACCGTCCCGCACCTCAGAATCACTCCAGCGCGACCGGCGCAGGGCTACCGCCGCCGCCCCGACCACTTAGCTCAAATTACGCACCTCCCATTGGCTTAGCATCCCAACCTTCGCCTGAATCTGTACCGCATACAAACTACGGACATTCTCCCCCCCAGACCGCACTCGAGCGCTCCTCCTCCCCCGCCAAATTGGAAAGGTCCATGTCTCCCGCAAAGAGCTCTGGGCTGCGCTCACATTCAAATTCGCTTTCGTCGCAAACTAGTAGTTCCTCTACCGGCCCTTCGATTTTCCCTTCGCCACCCCTCCCCGACCAATCAGTATCACCAACAAATACAGCGGTCAATGCCTCACCATATACAAACGGGTCGGCGGTTCCCACAACTATCGCTCCCCCGCGCACCGCATCCCCTTCCAGTCACTCCTTGGACAGAACAAAAGGTCCAACGTCTTTGACCCTTGATCCTCACGTCCCCAACGCAGCTACCCGCAGGGCGCCTTCTCCCCTTCGGAAGTCTACATTGAGCTCGTATGATCCTCTCAAGCCTTATGTGGTGACAAATGGATATGGAGTTGAGGTTGCTGGGCAAACTCTTTCGCCCTTGTCCAATGGCCTGCAAAGCTCGCAGAGTCAATATTTACCTGGGGCCAAACCACCATCCTTAGCTCGAAACCGTTCTGCATCCAGCGGCTCCGTCTATTCTGTTGGCTCCTCAAGTCCGGAGCAGCAGTATGGCCCCGCGCATCATGGGCATGGGACGCAGAAACGCAGCGAGACGGACTATGGGAACTACACCTCCCGGTACAATTACAATGCTCCAGGGGAAATCTCTCCGTACGATCAGCCCGCCTCGCAGGAGATCGTCATGAAGCCAGTACAAGCCACTGCATATGCCCCTTCACCGTCGCTCTTGGGGGCAAATGATCCGCTGGGTCGCACCTCTTCGCGCGCTCCTGTGTTCAGCTTCGGCTTTGGTGGCAAATTTCTGACCTGCTTTCATGGTGCATCTATGAATACCGGTTTCGACGTCGCTCTATCCTCGCGCAATTCGACAGGGATCACTATACGCCCACTCAACAAGTTAATCCCTCACTCCGCTCTAGAGGTCTCCTCTCCATCGTTTCCGGGACCGCTTTTCTCCGACCCGGGGACACCAACAACAGGACTTGTGCGGACTACCACCGCTTCTGCTCAGTCGAAAGCAAAGAAAGCGCGACTGATCAAGTATCTCACTGACAGAGCTGAGGAAATCTCGCAGGGCATAAATTATTTGCACTCCGAAAGCACCGAAGGACGTTCGGCCGAAGGCAAACTTGTGTTGGTTAAATTGTTGAAGGTTTTGGTGGAAAATGACGGCAAACTCTCTGGAACGTGAGTTGGCTACTTTGAAGTCAGAGTGAAAAATCTTTAACGTTGAGTAGACCTCAAATCGACTCGGCAGTTCGCGCAGCGTTAGTCACGAAACTCGACGCCACAAGCAGCGCCTCAGACGGATTTCAGGCTCCAGGGTTTTCCGCTGTCGCTTCTTTGGCCGAGTCTTCCGGAATTCCATATTCCACCTTAGCCGCCTCTGAACCAAGTGAGGCCCCTATTGCGACCTCCACTCTGCGCCCTTCCTCTCTGGATAAGATTCGGGACTTTCTTGTACGAGGTGAACGACGAAAGGCCTATCATTACGCTCTGGACGAGAAGCTTTGGGCCCACGCTATGCTAATCGCGAGTAGTCTCGATCGGGAGGCTTGGAAAGAAGCTGTGAACGAGTTTTTACGAACCGAGCTTGGGGCCAAAACATCAGTCTTAGGTGCAGACTCCTCCCAGCCGTTGACAAACGGACGAGAAGGTCTTCGCGTCGCATATAGTCTATATTCTGGTCAAGGTTCTGCTTCTGGTCAGTCCAATTAACTTGCCCTATTCTGTCAAGCACAAACCTCCCTTTAGTGCAAGAGTTGGTCCCACAGAATCTGCTCTCGCGTGCGGCTGGCCGACTACAACTCCAGCCGCCCACCACCCACCTGACACCCATGACACCGAACTTTGCAGCTCCAGCGCTAGCTAATAACATTCCTGTCCAATCTTTGGCTGAATGGGCCGAGACGGCAGCAATGATGCTCTCAAGTCCAATGACTCCCGACATATCAGCCGCCCTCACAGCCTTGGGGGATCAACTGCTGTCCCATCAATGGGTTGAAGCGGCGCATGCCTGGTCAGTGGTCTGAATTACAACATTTATCCTCAGTAACACCATCACCAGCTACCTTTTGTCTTCTCAGACTTCATCCATTGGTGGGATTGGCAATCCTTCTGCTCGCATTGTGTTACTCGGTTCTCGGAGCCCGCAAGTTTGGCCATGTTTTTACAAGGATTCAGACCCCGTAATTTTCACCGAGATCCTTGAATTTGCGCTGTCACTCGCTCCTCCGAACAAAGGGCAAGACCCTTTCTATGGACTACCCCATCTCCAAGCATATCGATTCATTAGAGCCATATCACTCGCCGAGCTGGGCGAGCTGCAGCTGGCTAGCCGGTAAAAAGTTTCCAACCCACATACTCCTCAGTTCTTGACGGTTTGATAGATATTGCGAAGCCATTACGACGGCATTTGGAAGTAGAGGCTCGCCCTATTTCACAGGCTGTTTGTTGGATCAGTTGAAATCTCTCTCTGATCGTATCGTTGGATTGGATCACAGCGATAAATCTGGCTTTTGGAAGGGTACACCCAGTCTGGACACCATTGGTCGTTTTCTTGAAGGCCGATTCACGAAATTGGTCACCGGAGACGCGGATCCAGGAACGCCAACTGTCGACCACCATAAAGTCAATGATACTGCGGCGGGTCCATTTTCGCAGTACAGTACGATTTCTTCAACGACAACCTCAGCCAGTCCGTCACCTCAGCCCTCATTATACAATCTCAATTCACAACCAATGCGAACTGGATCAGCGATGGGACAACAATCAGGGCTTAGATCACAGCCTTCGATTGATCGTGCATCATCGGCAATGGACCATGTGCGAAGGCGGCCGTCCCCTCCTTCCCATCCTCGTGTTGCGTCTGCCAACGCATCGACAACAACGTTTGCGCAAGCGCCGTCCTTTGTTCAGGCATACAACAATTACTCTCCAAATCCTTATAGCCCCAGCATGGCCACGCCGAGACCCAACTCCGAGACGGTAACCAGCAACGAAGAAGAAATGGGCCAGGACGGTCAGGAAGTGTCGTGGTGGGGTTCCAGCTCATACGCCAATGATTCTGCGAACCAAACCCCAATGGCAGCGACCTTCGTGCAAGTTGACTCTGAAGTGACTTCAAGTTCAGAGGGCTTCATTTCGCTTATGGACAACGCCACGTATACCGTGAAACCGGCGGCTGCCAAGTCCCAAGCCGACCGACCAAAATCTGTCGACGACGCTGATGAAGAAGACGACCTTGGTTTCGGCAACTCCAAGCCCAAATCCCAAACAGAAAAAGAAGGCACAGTATCTAGCGCGACGCCTGCCGCTACAGCTCCTCCTCCGGAACGACCTGGTATGTTTCCCCGAAACCACTCACAAAAGACAAATGTCTCAATATCCGCTCAGACGCAAAGCCCGCTCTTGCTGCGTCCTCAAGCGGTTCCTGGCTTGGGCGGTGGTGGAAGCGTTCAGAGGCTACTACGCCTGGACCAGTGAAGGCCAACCTTGGCGAAGAGACATCCTTCTATTATGACAAGGACTTGAAGCGCTGGGTCAATAAAAGGGTATGTCTCTGGTCGTTGATACGCACTTCTCACTGTTGATATTGTCTACCTAGGGCGGCGCGGAAGAGCCGACGCCTGTTGCGACCCCGCCTCCTCCCCCTTCAAGGTCACAGACAGCTTCTCCAGGAATGAGCGGCCCCCGAGTGGGGACTTCGACGCCCCCTCCACCTCGATCAGCATCCGTCGCGGAAGTGGCTGGTCCTCCTCCCGGCAAATCTTCTATGCGCGTACGATCCAATTTGGCACCGACGCCGGAAACTGGTTCAGAGCCAGGATCACCTCTGCGTCAGTCCACTCTGACTCCTCCGCCGCCTCCGAGTCGGCCGAGATCTCAGGCGTCGAAACGCGTACGCAGCCGCTATGTAGATGTTTTCCAGCAGGAGGGCGGGGCTGCTTAGAATCCCCGCTTGTATACTTATATACGTAGTTATTTCCGCGTTAATTTTTATTGGAAGCATTCACAGAATTCTCCAGTTTTCTGCTGATGCACGGCCCATAAATGCTATGTTCCCATTCGAATGCGGATGTGTGCGCACTCCCTAGACGCCCTCAGTCGTTTCTCAGACACTCCATAAGATACATTCCATGTTATACAATTATACGGCTATTAAGCTTGGCTGGCGCTCAAATCCTCCAACATAGGCTGTAACATAAGTAGAGCGTTGATGGGTATCGCGGTTTAAAATTGTCAAGTGACATGCACCGAAGCGACATCCGGCTCTGTGTTCCATGGCACTGGGCTCTTTTCTTCGAGTCTTAGGGGCGATTTTTCGACCACGCCGTTCTTCTCGTTGTAGTCATCCCCGTCGCCTCCGTCATCGAGAGCCTCCTCGACCACCATGCCTTCTTCCCTGAGAATAAGCCATGTGCGGTCTTTCACCTGCAACCAGATTGAGAACTACCCCACAAACGACGTCGCAAGGAATGATACACATACATCGAGATTCTGACCAGCAGCAATGGCTTTGACTATTCGGCCTTCTTGTCGCTCGTGGACAGTCCGTCTAAACGAACGAGCGAGGAAGGAGGACATGATCTTCAATGGCCATTTTGCGGGTAGCGTCGGTATGACCTGTTCGGTGTCAAATGATTCAGGTAGGATTGCATGATCCGGCGGCGTACATCAACCACGTCCAGGTTCATGGCTTGGGAGTTTACGAGATGCGCTGCGCGCTCTGAGCTTGCCCTGGAGGGAGATGAAATGACGATTCGAACGCAACTGAGCGTTTATATGTACGCACTCGTCACTCATGTATACTTCTAGCAAGATCTTCAATAGCTCCTTCCGCTTCGCAAGGGCGCCTTCATTTTCATCTACAGTTTTTTGCCGATGCTTTTGACTGAGGCCAGATGCCCATGTTGTGAGCCCTAGGGATGGGTCCGCACAGATGTCTTGGATGACCTTGCCGGGAACCACGTCACCGCCCAAGGTACAGTATGCTTCGGCGGACAAGCTGTCGTGAAGGTCGTTTACGAGTATTGACAACGCCGCACGGTGATTTCCAAGCTGTCGAGAGTTGAGAGTTTGGTTCCATGAGAGGATAGGCAATTCACCTTGCCGTCTACAATCGCCGACTCGAGGCTCAAAACTCGTTTCGATGGAGATAGTCGTTCTCGAATGAGTTCTGCGTCATAGAGGGAAGAGCCTTGTAAGAATAAGACCGTTTTCAATCGTGTCAGTTTCGTCGGAGAGTCAGGCGTGGATTTGGCGAAGTAAAGGAAAAAGGTGCGAGTCGTTGATTCGCTGCGACTGGATGTATATGAGAGTCCTGGTGGTGTTCAAATCATTGCTCGAGACACAACGTTGATTGTTACCTTTAGCTCGCCAGAGCTTTGACACAGCGTCATCTTTCAGTGCTTCAAGTAACTGGTCGACGCAGGCGATGGCCAGTTGCGTGTGCAAGTCCTTGGACTACAGAAAACAATCGGCGATTGGCATGGAAGAGAGGATAGGACGACCAACAGAACTACGCTTTTGGAGCACGAGATATTCAAGAAATTGTGCGCCAGCAGCGGGGTTCGCTTCTCGTATTTGCTCCAGTAACGCCAAATCATCGTCAGGTCGATGTGGTCGCTTCCCTGTCTCTCGGGGCATGAGAAGCTGGGAACGGGTTAACAAAAAGAATATTCGTTATGAAGTTTTGCCTCCTACCCTGATTCCGCGATCTGGATCCCGACGCGTGAGCCATAGCGCCCAAGTCTGTACGAGTGCCCGGTTTTTGGAGGTACTGAGGAGATTGAAAATGTCGCCAATGGGATTTTTGATATCGTCGTCCGTCGATTCTCCGTCGACCAGTCTGTGCGCATGTTGGGAAGCCGCGGTTCGTAAAGAAATAGAAAACGCACTTGGCCCAGATTCCCAACAGTTTCTCGTCATCTCCCATCTGCTTGTAGAGCATGCAGAGCGCGTTGTACTGTCCGGTTTGTTTCAAAACAGGCTCTATTTCTGATAGAACGATTTCGTGCGGTTCCTGGAGAAGAGCATATAGATCTCGTGTCTTTTCCGACTGTGCATATATTTTCGCAAGCACCGTATCGACGACCTATAAGCCATAAGAAGATGGAACAACGCAAGGACGCGGAACGACATACCGGATAAGACGTATCCGCTTTCCGCTTGCCTTCAACCTTCCGCCGTGTTCTGCATTTTTTGAGGAACAGCTCAAGCATCTCCACAGCCGCCATGCCCAAGATTTTTCGCAACTCCGCAGTAGGCGGAGCTGTTCCGGTATCGGGCTTCAGGTAGGGAGAATAATTCCTGACTAGGTTGGCCACAACTGATTAGTGTTGAACACTATGTGAGAAGTGGTCGCGCGCTTGGGGAGAGAAGTTGAAAGCATCCGGGCGCGCACTCACTTATTTCGTCGACCGAAGCTTCTCGGGGCATACGCTCTGCTACGCCAGCATATACATGCGTGGTATCGTTCGGATCGAACAACGAGCCACGAAGTTCAGGATAATAGCTTATAAGAACGGTGGGGTCGAGTTCCCCGTTGTAGAAGTTCTTGCCGGCGTCCTCAAACAGTGTTTCCGTGAAGCATTGAAATCCTATGCGCTGATACACGTAGCGCAGTTCTTCTGCCTGAGATTTTGATATGGTTTGCGTTAAATACAAGACCTTGAAAGTCGTGTTACCTCGTCCTCGTCGACGATGACATTGCCTTGCAGCTTCTTTCGCTGCTGATCTGCCAAGTCGACTGCTTCCTCGATCCTATGGCTGTCGAGTAGAGATTCTGCCTGGGAGATGAGGGTTGAAGGGACAAGAGATTTGACAGAGTTTCCGAGAAGAAGAATGCCAGACTTGGGAAAGGTAGAGGCCAGATGGCGAAGCATGGTGCCGACGATGCACTCGGCGGCGCGAGTGGGGAGCGTGAGACAGTCGCGTGAGGGAACCAAACAAATAACGCGTAAATTGCTCTTGACGCGTACTTTGACGCCATGAACTCGGAAATCGGAGAAATATGGGATATGCCCGTCGAAGAGGCCTCCACCCGACCCGCCAACGACGAGCCATTATTCATCCACGCGTCCGACGACGAGGATGACGCGATGCCCGACGCCCCTGCTCGCCGACCCGCAGACCCCGCTCCAGACATGAACGCCATCTTCAGCGCGGTAGACTCCATTACAGACGACCCAGGAGATAATTCGCGTCCCCCCGCTCTCACACCCCACCAAATCCTCAGCAGTTCTCCCGCCCACCACCTGAACGATGAGGACGAAGCAAAGGACGGAAAGGACGGCGCGAAACCGAAGAAGAAGAAAGCTATGCGGCTGGACGAAGGAAGGCTGATAGAATGCTTTCCTCAGCTCATTCAAGATACCAAGAAAATCAAAATCAAGGGCAAAGGACATGAGGTGAGGATAAATTGGAAATCCGATTTGCGCCGTAGCTTCAATTGCAGCCAGGCGGGCGACCTCAATAGACTGTTGCAAGTCTATCAGTTCTGGACTCATAGACTGTATCCAAAGACACCGTTCAAGGATACAGTCGACCGCGTAGAAAAACTATGCCACTCGCGGCGCATGCATGTACGCAGCTTCCTCCGTCCTTGGGTCTCTCTCGACTAATCTCTGTTTCATTCAGAACCAACTCAGCCAATGGAGGGACGAAGCACACGGAATCAGTCCTGAGGGCGACGAGGAAAAGGACAAGGCTGATGCACCACCGAACTCTGATCATGGAGACGACGCCGCGTCCTCTTCGCATGAAGCCCCTCCGAGTCTGCCTCCGTCCTCCGACGTGGATGGAGATGCTCGTCCCTCGTCTCCCGAGGAACCTGAGATCAACGAGGATGACCAGGCTGCTATGGATGTGATGGCGAGACGCAATGCGCGCCAAGTATCTATGGCGAAACGGCATGACCCTCCTTCCGACCAGGGAGATGCAGATATTCCACGAGTTGAAGGCTCTGTCAGTCAGCCATCAACATCGACGCAGGCTCCAGCGATGGTAGATGATGACTCGGAGTTTTGGGACAAAGTCAAAGACACAGTCTTGCAGTCAGATAATCTGGTCAAAGACACAGTCTCACAGTCGAATACGCAAGAAGACGATGATTGGGCTATGTTGGATGAGATGCAACCTTAGACGGTTCCAGTTTGTAGTATACACACATGTACTAAATTATAGACACTTAAATTGTATCATCAATATACCCTCAGAAAGATCCATCGTCTGAAGGCGCCCACAAAACACATCGACCACTGCCGTTTCCGCTGACTGCGCGTTCAACGATGCTCGGGTGTGAACAAGTAACTGCTTGAACGGCAGAAATTTTGGTATGATCTGCCAACCTAGTGATCAATTCGCCCTGTTGAAGCCCCCGTCAGATAAAGGTGAGGATATATTCGAAGTGTGTGGTTGTCGCACCTTGCTGGAGAAGATATCCAACGAATGATTCATATTTCCGATCGTGAAGTGAGGATATACGTCGCGATTAGGAGACCATTGCGCCCGCAGAATGGTCAACCATTTTCCCTAGTCGCAGGCATTGAGGACGAGGCGACAAGGGGCAAGATACATCGCAATGAAACTCACAGTTTGGCAATTATGCTGAATGCGATTGAAAGGACGAGACGAAGGGAATGGCGCCGACTTTTCGAGGGCCGCTGGGGCAATATCCCACACTGTGTATGAATGAGATGAAGGCTCAATGTAAGGTCAGCGAGGTCAACTCACGTCTCAAATGATCATCATAGCTCGTGCTAACAATCCTTCGACCACTTGAGTCCCAGTATGCAGAACTGACCGACTTGTCGTGGTGCCATTCGCCTCGCAAGCAACCTTTCCCTCGCTTCGACTCAACAAACTCCGTTACGGACTCGAAATCGATTTCGGTGTTGATCGTGGAAACTGGGGTCAAGAAAGGACCACCGGGGGAGGATGGGGGTGGCGTTGGAAGCGCATCGGAAAGATCGACGGAAAGGGTTTGCAGCTTTCGTGTATCCCATATCCTGCGCTGTTCAGATTTCGGTTCGCCCAAGAAAAAGAAGACCACTCACTTGAGAGATCGACTATTGCTAGCGGTCAGCAGTAGGTTGGGTCGCACGATGTTGGCACTTATACATCCAATCTTCTGGTCAGAGAGGCCGTAACGAACGGCCGTAGATTTGTCTTGACGTAGATCACGATGCCATACGCCTCCCGCGGCGTCTGAAATCCACATCTCTTGTCCAGTGGGGGCGAGATCCATACTGCATATTAGGGTATCTTCGAGCGAAAAGATTTCTCTTGAGACCCCCGACGTGAAAGAGAGACTACGAATCGTGCAGTCGTAAGAACTGGTGTAAACCTGTTTTCACGACGATTAGTAAAGAAGTATACACTTCGGGACCATATACTTGCACTGTGAGCGTCCATAGGATCGATTTTGACACATGAGATAGAGCTTGAGACAAAATTAGCTTGGAAGAATTGTGATCGAAGTACATGACACCAACGATTTGGAAGTGGCAGGCCAGTGAAGCTGCAACCGCCAGTATTTGCCTCCCTCTTGGTCAGCGGCTGGAGCGACATCGCCGTCTTCGTCAGCTACCTCCTCAGCACTGGCTTGAGCGTCCCAGATGCCCAGTTGCCCATGTTTATCTATCGGCGTTCAATGACTGTTTTAGGTGTACATGGACTGAGAGTTTACCTCCGAAGAAGATGAGATCTTGTGGAAGCGTTAACAGAATAATTCTCTAGGCTGAACATCGCGCACCTTTTGTTTTCTCCGGGTGATATGCTGCCGAATAAATTCGGTCTTGTGTTACTTTGGCGCGCGACACGACTTTCAGATCTTGAAGCTTTTCGCGAAGTTCCGAGACTAAATTGTCATCCTCCTCATCCTCAGACTGGTACGCATCTTCGTCTCTCAAATTTGGAATCTGGGAGACACTCTGAATAGCCGCAGATAATGCAAGTATATCCGCTTGCTCCTCATCCTCCGCAATGGTGACGAGATCGAGGTCGTTATGGCGCGCTCTTTTAGCCAATCGTGACTCCTCCTCAGCCGCCATTCGCTCCTCTGCCTCGATGGCGCGTTTTTCTTCCAATTCGGCCTGTTCTCATTGAGCAAGAAATATAGTTGGAATGGCAGAACAGACCTCGCGACGCTTCCGCTTGGAAGGACTTTCATTAGGATCCACCACTTCGCGGAGACGAGCGGATTGTCGCCTGGGCTGCGTAGCCTCTTCCCTGGGTCGCTTTTGCCGGGAAGACTGCACGGGCTTCGCCTGAGATTTGGTGGCGGTGGATGCTTTAGCCTTGACGGGCACAAGACTCTCGACAGCTTGCCGAAGCTGGAGTTGTTCCAGTAAACTTCGAGTTGGCAAATTAGGCGAGAGTGGGACAAGAAAGAGGGAGAACTTGGATCATACGCTTTGTTACGCGCAATATTGCGTTCACGTTCGAGTTCGTACTCGGAGGGCATTGCTGTAGTGGTTAGGACGCCGTTTATGAGAACGTGACAATTAGGGAGGAGAGACACGAAGTGTCACAGTGTGTCGCCAACAGTCACACTTTGATTGACGTCACACCGCGTTCGATTCACTCCCCGACACGGTCTTTCTATTTCCTTTATGGTCTAGCTTCCTTTCTCACATTTGCGATCCTACCCTGCAAATGTCTACTTATGGGAACCTTCATTTACCTTTTATTTTTGTCCCGGTCCAAAGTTCCGCAAACCGCATCTTATTGAACGCGACGAAGAATGATAGACGCCGCCCCTCAGTCAAGCACACCTCATGTCGAAACCTCACGAAGACGACGAGTGCTATACTTCTATTCAAGGTTTGGAACTGTTTCGTCGAGTGCATGGCCGCACTCTAGGCACCATGAATCCAACATATTTGCTACCCGTCGACGAAGAAGAAATAAAGGTATCGTTTTCCTCGTGGCTGGTGGCTATCAATATTTGCGAAACCCTATTCTTTAGAGGGCTCATTTGATGCATCGGCTCGTTAAATTCATCCTCAGCGGGCGGATTTACGTGGGACCAACTAAAGAGGTTCTTCAGTTTGGTCCGTATCGCAATGGTGGGTCGTTACTCTTTCACCAGCGGGGTCCTCATTCCCAACTCAGTTCTCGATCTCGGAACTGGCAGAGGGGACTGGGCAATTGATCTCTGTGATGAATTTTCTTGGGTTAAGCGCGCGACAGATTCATGCAACTGAGTCAACCTGGACTCACCCCATAATAGGTCTTTGTCACCGGCGTGGACGTGGTTCCAATCCAGTTCAAGTAACTTTCATGCCTTACATTCCTTCTTGAACTAAAGGGAACCCCGCAGAGACGTACCTGAACGATGTCGGCAAGTCTTCTGTGTCTGTGAAAGAAATCTGCCTCCAGAACTTTGCGCAGTTTCGAAATTTGGGATATCAACACCTACGACATGCCCTACGACACAGGAAATTTTGATCTCATACACGCACGCGCCGTTCATACAGGCATTCGCGACTATCCTCGATTCTTGCGTGAAATTGCACGAATATTACGACCCGGAGGCCTCTTAATTTTGATCGAGCCTGCTTTGACGCAATTTGTGATTGTTTCCAATCTGAGCTAAAATCCGATTAACCAGTAGCAGGCGGACGACAAACCAGAGGGTCACTATACATTCGGATCAGGACCGCGGGGATGGTTCACGTTCTGGGAAACGTATCGGAGCTGCCTCTCCTTACTCGGCGTCGACGTAACGGTGCCGCAGCGCTTGAAGGAACTGGTAGAGGCGTCTGGCTTTTTTGAGGATATCGAGGACTTCATAGGCATGATACCGGTCGGTTTCCATCCTGAAGGTGAGCAGAAAATTACAGTTTGTTGACGACCCGAAATTAGAGGTGTGCGACCAACAGAGGAAGGTGTCCTTACCGTGGGCGAACTACAGTGGATGGCCTACGATCTCCTTATCCCTGCTTTGAAGCCAATGTTTTTGATTCTGGGCTTGCTGGAATCGAGGGTCGACCGGATAATCAAGGAGGCTCAGGCGGATTTATACTATACCAATACGGATCTGAAATTATCCAGTCATCTACACATCCTTCACGCCCGACGTAAAGAGAAATAAGGCGACTGCGAGTATTCATGTAGTTTTTGGATTCGTTGCAAGAGGCTTGGCCCAAGTTCAAATCTCGCTCACGCATATGTTCAAGCAGTTGTATCACCATTGTCCTCGAGTACACAGAGGAACGACCTACACCAAAATCCTACAACTAAAAACATCAAACAAGCACATCAAGGATGGAGGACAAGATGCAGGATAACGATGATCAACAATAGCAAACGCGTCAGTCAGCATCAAGTAAAAACGAATGGACGGCCCAACACGCAACGGTCGGTCCAGGGAAAGTCGCAAGATATCATCATCATCTACTCTTCCTTCACAAACTCCTGCAAAACATTGAGCGCCTCTTGCACCTTGGCGTTCATGGCGTCGGGAGACTCGAGGAGATGGAGCAACTCGTTGTTGTCCATCTCGAGCAACATCCCGGTAATCTTACCCGCCAGCTCGGGCTGCGAGCTGTAGAACAAACGATTAGAAGACCGTTAACGCCTGTGGTGTAAAGATAGCTGCTTACTTGGCGATCTTCATGTAGATAACTTCTCCAAGCATCTGTTTCTGCTCCATCGGCGAAACGTTGGCGAGCTGCGCAGAGCTGAAAGCAGGACCAGCGGCCGACGGCTCCGGCCCGCCGTTGCGCACTTGCGGGTTGAGCTTGTAGCCAGGCTGCTGAGCGGCCGGAGCGGGAGCACCACGAGGAGGCGCAGGGCCGGGTGCCGGGCGGCCCTGAGGCGGCATTCCTGGCTGGGCAGGCGCCCGAGGGGCATTGGCGGGGGGCGGCGGCGGACCGCCAGCACGAGGCATCGGAGCGTTGGGCATGGTGGGAGAGCGAGGAGCACCAGGGGGACGGTTTCCGGGCGCGCCGCCGCGGAAGCCGGCGGGCATCGTACCGGGGTAGCCTTGAGGCGGCCCTTGCTGGTACGCAGGCATGGGCATTCCCGCAACCTGTCCGTTGTTGGGAGGGTAGCGCGGGCGGGGGGGCATCATGCCAGGCTGACCGTAGCCCATCATGCCGCGACCTTGAGGGGGGAAACCAGGGCCAGGCGGGTAGTACATAGGACCATTGATGTAGCCGCCTGGCAGCCCAGCGGCAGCAGCTTGCTGCATGCGGATCTGGTTGCGCTGCGCGATCTGGCTCTCGAGCTGCTGGCGGCGCACTTCGCGACGCTGGGCGAGAGACACGTAGAGGGGCTTAGATCCAATCATCTTGTTGTTCATCTCTGCGACAGCCTTCGTAGCTTCATCGGGGGACGAGAAGCAGACGAAACCAAAGCCTTTAGATGTGCCCTTGTCGTCGCGCATGACCTTGCAGCTAGTGACAGTGCCGAAGGGCTCGAATTCAGCGCGAAGCTTCTCGTCGTCGACATCGTCCTCCAAGTTTTTGATGTAAAGATTGACGCCTTGGTATTTGCTCAACTTCTCCATTTTAGCCTGCTCGTAAGATTTGCGCAGCTCCTCCTCACGCTCCGCCTTCTTTTGCGCACGCGAAACGAAGAGCTTCTTGCCATAGTGCTCGCTGTCGTGAAGAGCATCAACTGCCTTCTGCGCGTCCTCGTGATTCTCGTAGTTGACAAAACCAAACTCCTTGCTCTTGCCCATCTCGTCGACCTGGATGAGGCAAGAAGTGACAGGTCCATGGTCACCAAAGAGCTTCTCAAACTCCTCCTGCGTCATATCGGGGTGAATATTCTTCACGTAGAGGTTGGTGAATTGGGCCTTCATCTCGTCGAGTTTAGATTGGCGTTCCTATGCAATCATTCAGTATTGAGAGTGACAACACGTAGTAGGACCGACCTTGCGAGAGATGTGGTGCCCGACATAGACTTTCTTATCGTTCAGCAACATGCCGTTGACCGCCTTGATAGCGCTCTCGGCCGCTTCGCCAGTTTCGTAGTGCACGAATCCGTAACCCTTCGACATTCCGTGTTCATCCGTCGCGACCTTGCACGACAAGACATTGCCGAACGCCGCAAAGGTATCATGGAGAGCCTGCAGAGACCTGTCAGCGCCACAGAACGTATTATAATAGATCACGCACCTTGTTGTCGATAGCCTCGTCCAAATTTTTGATGAAAATGTTGCCCTGGCCGGTCTTGCGGAGGGCGGGGTCGCGCTGGGACCACATGATGCGGCTGCGATGATAAGCTCATTAGCCAGCTATCCCAAAGCCTACAAACGTAGGAATTCGGAGAGCAGGAAGACATACCAGGCGCGATTCTTGATGAGCGAATAGTTGAGACCCTCCAAAGCGCGCTCGCCTGTTCAACGAATGAGGGAGTCGAATAGAACAAAACACAGCAGCGCGTACCATCGGCGGCGTTCAGGTAGTTAACATACGCATAGCCAAGGGAGCGACGGGTGACTGCATCACGGCAAACACGGATGCTGGGCAAGTGAGGGAAAAAATGGGTCAGAACGCAAAGACGCCTTGTAACAAGACTATGGCGCACCTCGCGACGGGCCCAATCATATTGAAGATCTCGAAAAGCATGGCCTCAGTAACGGTGGGGTCGAGCTCGCCGACATAGAGGGAGGCAGAAGGGGCGGAGGCCACCGAGGACTGCGGGGCGGGAGGGTTGTAGGTGGGAGCGACGGTGGGGGGAGCAGCAGCCTCTGGGGCAGGCGCAGCGTCGGGGGCGGCGGTTGAAGACATATTTAGGTTTTTTTTCTGGGATTTGGGGGGGTCGTTACTACTTTGTGGACTTTTTCTGAGACTTGGTGGTGTTAATTGAAGGTGGCATGGTGGCGATAAGGACCTACACAGGAGCAACAAGCAACCGCTTGAATATAAAAGTTTTTTTATATGTTTTTTAACGGCTTTTGTGGATGTATGAGGGAGGAAGAGGAAGAACAGCGAAGAAAGTACCTTTAGAAGATGGTGGGTAATGCCAACGGCCGCTGAAGCACACAGCTTTTTGAAATCTCCGCTTCGGCAATGTTTGGTCGAACAATGGTCCCAAAACTTACAACAGATTCATAACGCAGCTCTTAGAATATAAAAACTAATATAGCTCGACTCGTGTAGTCCTATTCTACCCTCATCCCCTCGTGAAATATGCTTTTGCGCCGTGAGAAGCCAGCTCCGTCTTGGCCTGCCACCGGTACCCATCAGATTCATTCTTCGGCATGCGCACAGACCACCCACCTTTTCCATTGTATGCCCCGCAGCATTGTGGTGGGCATAAATTGCGCGATAGTACCAGGCGTTCCCTACACCTTGAACTGTCCAACCGACAGTCGCAACGGTGCAAAACACGGCTGCAACCCAGCTGAGGGTGATCGGGAAATGAGTACGAAAGCTAATTTTATAGTTGGGTGACGCACTGATGCTGGGCGTACATCTGGATCATCTGTATCAGGCCAGCGGATCCAGTGCTTGAGACGGATGAGCAACAGTGACTGGGATGTATTCGACTGCATACCTGGGGACACCGATGATCCTGGAGCGACGCGAATGAGACCGGAACCGAAACAACCGACAGAGGAACGTTGCTCACATGTAGACACTGAAGAGGAGATGGAATCCTCCAAAGAAGAAGTAGAAATCTGGAAAGGGTCAGGGACGACGCGGAAGGAGTACGGAGGATTCTTGCAATAATAAAGTGCTTGTTCCTGCGTGGGGAACGGAAAGTCAGTAGTGCAGTATAGAGAGATATGGGCATACTTGCTTTCATGTAACCGTTGTAAATCGGGCTAATGAGCAAAAGCTGTTAAACGAAAAGAGCCAATATGACATCTGGGGGCGAACGCACCGATACCAGAGGAGAAAGGATGTGATTGAGATGACAAAGACGTAGCTGGGAACGCGGGGATGAGCTTGTGTGGGGTGAACCGGAGATGACTGACCCGATACTTGCGCCGGTGTCGCGTCCGCCGTCTCTCGAGCCAGCGATGAGAATGAGGATACAGGCGACCATGTTGAGGATGAGGGTTACGAAAAGAACAAGCCAGAGCTGGTAGAGACGGGTGATGAGGGCCTGGGATGCGTCTGGGATTTCATCTTTGATAGAGTGGAATATGAGAGGGAAAACTGCAGGTTACGTGAACAAAGGTTATGGGTCGGAGAGACAGAGGCGAACACGGAGGCCAGTTGTTTCTTCCGGTTCGTCGTAAGTTGTCTGTCTTGGTAGCAAGTTCCCTCTCTCTGCGCTCGAGGTCCTGTTCGCGCTGACGTAGCTGGTCAAGTCGCGCAGCGTCTGCAGAGGCTTGGGGTGCTGGGTCGTCGAAGGGGTTCGTGTCCAGCGAATGCGTCGAAGCAAATGGATTCTGGTCTAGAGCAGAATTAAATACCCAAGAGAAAGCAGAGAGACAAGGTTAGACGCAACTCATGGTCGTGGAGGAGAGCGTGAGGTGTGACGTGACAGCGCGTCTCACCGCAGCGCATCTAGCAGCGCGCGTATCGCCTTTCGATCCCTCGCTGTCCTGCCGCTATTCTGACTTTGGGCCTGTAATCCGCCTTGTAAAGCTTGTGAAGGTCTACATATGTGATTCAGAGGTATCTTACTCTGACAGCGACAATCCACGCCTTGTTTCTGTTTTTGTACTGTCGCCGGGTCAACGTGTGCTCTTCAATTCGACTACACAAGGCTTTCGTTTCCTCTGTGTTGCCGCAATTCAAATTCTGCCATCGGTCCTGATTGGGGGCGCATACACGGCGCGAAAATGAACGGTCTCCAACGGTCTCCATTCAACATGACCGCAACGATTTCTTTGGAGGATACATTAACTTTTGTTGAAGATATTCCGGATTCAACGTGTGCTGTCTACTGGATTTAGCAAGGTTTTCATAGCAACCAGGTGCCCCAAGGACACGCCGAATATTCTGAGGCGAAGAAGCTCGAGCCATAAATAGGGTGTATTGAGTTGTTTGTAGGTGGTTTGAATTCTTCTCTTCTCGCCGTCTTTGTCGTGTTGAGTGCGCGGTCAGTTCGGCGCACTCCAACCTCAATCTAGTCCACTCATCTCCCCTTTCCAGAACTCACCCTCCTTATATCAACCCCCCTCCCTTCTCCACCCTCTCTCCAGCTCAGCTCCACCTCCAATGTTCTCCTTGGCCGTTCTCGCTCTCGCCGTGTCTGCACAGGCCCACTCCATCTCTCGCGTCCACCGCCATGTCCCCCGTTCTCAGCCCCCTGCTGGATGGGCCACCAGCTACCTCGAGAACTACGACGTCTATCACACCCGATATACTGTTCGTGTTTCTCGCTTCCCTTGTATTTCGTCATCTTATCATCGCTGCAAAGCATATCGGGTGCGAGTCCAAGCACAACACGACGTTCTTCGACCTCTGCTGCCATCCCTTGCTTGTACGTCGTTCCCGCCTGTTTGTTTACGTAGAGTTTTTTTCTGAACAAGAAAAATCTATTTTTGGTCCTCAGGCCACGGAATCAGTAGAACACGACCGTAACGCGTGCTGCGCCGTCGGTACTAAGGCGGTCTGCCCCGGCACTGTCCTATCGTCCTCCGTTGCTGCTCAGACGAAAACCGCAGCTCCCTCGCCACCCGCCAAGAACACCGCAAGCCCAGACAATGACGGTGATGATGACGAGGACTGCGACGATGACGATGACAACAATGCCGACCCCTCTGACGACGACGATGAGGACTGTGAAGACGATGACGATGACAATGAGCCCCCGTCCGCGAGCCACGCTGCCCCGGCAACCTCTCACGCGGTAGCTCCGACCACCAGCTCCCACGCCGCCGCCCCAACGACCACCCACACCACCCCCACGACCACCGCCACGCACTCTACCGCCAAAGTCCCGACCACCACTCACACCACGCCCACGACGACCGCCACCCACACCACCGCCAAAGCTCCCACCACGACCAAAGCCGCCCCGACGCAACCCCCCACCAATTCCGGCTCGGGCGGCAAGAACACCGTCACTGGTGGGATCGGAACGTGGTTTGACCAAGGCGGTGTAGCCGGCGCTTGCGGCAAGGTCCACCAGGACTCCGACTTTGTCGTCGCCCTGCAGACCGAGACCTATGCGAATGGCGCCCATTGCGGCCAGGGCATTCAAATCTGCGACATGACGACCAACAAGGTCAGTTTCTTACTCCCCGCCTGTCCTCCCTGATTTACCAATGCATCGTCTTCTAGTGTGTCAACGGCGTCGTCGCCGATGAGTGCCCCGGGTGCAACAACCCGCAAAGCGTGGACATGTCTCGCGCGATGTTCCAGGCACTCGCGCCCTTGTCAGTGGGCGTATTCCAGAGTGCGTTTTTTTCCCCATCTCGATCCGTTAACTTCTTCCTCACCCGTGTTTGCTTGCTAGTCGGATGGCATTTTACGAACTGAAACCAAAGAAACGCAACAAACACCCCTTCCGATCCTTCATTCACTCGCTCTCTTCAGATCAGACCTCACTCCCTCCTTTTTTCTTGGCATCGCTTTCACGTCGTTATCTCAACTGCAGCAAACACATAGAGCCTGAAGCGGAAACAGCTAGACTGTCGTGCCGCATCTCCTTCGATTGGGCGAGTCCGGGACTTGCTTCTTATTTTTCTTTACAACCATGCATGCATGACCGTTCCCAATCAAGACGAATTCACGAAACGCAACCTCATCATCGTTCATGTATGTTTGTACCGAGCCTTTTCCTTCTTTGTATGTACCTGCGCGCGCGCCCGAATTATACTACTGAGATAGATAGATACGAGCTAGCGAGCTACAGTCGCGCGTTTGTTGTACTTTTTGTACAAATGTAGAATGAAGAAATTATCGCTGGCGAAGTATTGTGCATCATGTGCGTTGTGGGAAACGTTGAGTGAGCAGAAGAGACTTGCTGTCTCGCAATAAGGTGCACGCTTCTCCTGCACTGCGAACGAAAAGTGGTGGTCACAATGGCACGCAAGTCGCTTATTGCTGAAGCGATTATGATTAATGTGGCTAATGAGAGATCAAGCGCTGGTCATCGAAACAGCGCCTTCACTAGAGCGGGGGGTTGGTCGCCAGCCAATCGCCTCCCGCATCTGGCGAACATCAAGGACTCCTCTCATGTCCTCCGCTACGCAGGCAGCCACGGCTGCGCTGCCGACATGGTCAACATGAATCGGCGGCGTAGTGAATGCGTTTGCAATAGAGACGGCAGGCGATGGCATATCGGCTGATTGCCCAGGCAGCTGGTCGACGGCCGCGCGGAGGGAGGTACGGAGAACGTCAGGTAGCGAGGAGTGTAGAGTTGACGTGAAGTCTACTAAAACTGCGGCAGGCGTGCTCAAGGGACGGTGGTGCGCGTGGTAGACGAGGCCTAGAGCGTATCATTGGATGAGTAAAAATATTTCAAGAGCTCATGAATGTAGAAATGCGTGCCTGGCCGAAGGTATATGCCGCGAAAGCGGTCAGGAGGGAATGAGAGGAGTTGGTCGATACCGCGCTCTGCAGCGCGCTTCGTTTCGATGTACCGCGTGGATATCCAGGGCCGGAAGATATCTGCAGCGGAGATGAATACGAACGGTCGTGCTGGTCCCGCGCTAGAAGCTGTCTGTTCTGCAGGTGGAGCTGAGTCCATGAACGCCTGGCACACACGAAGCGCTTTGCATCATCCAGTCAGCAATTGCGCTTGGCCCGAAAGAGAATTAAAGTATTGCACACCCGAGTCGCGATTCATCATTTCGTATGTTGTTTCCGGCGGAGCGAGTGGGTTTCGGTCGGCGAAGAGGGTGCGGAGGAGATACGGGGCATCTCCGTCGCGTACAGCACGTTTGTACCCCGCGTCCTCGAGGAGGATGCCAATAGTGTGAACGACACCAGACGCGCCGTCGAGGTGTTGTGCGAATGATTCTGGTTTCAAGGCGTCGCCTTTCTGCCAATCAACCTTGGCAGTCCACGCAGGAGTATGGCCTTTTGGTGTCTGATACGGGCGTCCGGACGAACTGTGGTTCTCAAGGCTGAGAGACAAAATAAATGCGGGGGGGTTCAGTTTATTAGACTGACCTAATGCTGGTGACCTGCAAACCGCGAGCCAGGGCGCTTCTGCAAACAGCAGAGCCTGTCTGAATAAAATTTCAGCATTATTTCTGGATTATTTGGTGCACCTATGAAGCCATTGCCGCCGACAACGACGAGTCTGGGGAAAATAGACATGAATGAAGGAAGTGTGACCTGTGGTGTGATTTGTCACGTTCGCGTTCGCGTCTGCTCTCATCATCCGATCGCGAATTTGGCTCCAGTATACGTTCAGCGCCCCAGAGCAGCCGAATCACTCGAAATTTTCGCGTCATCCATCCCGTCGAATAATTTGCCAAGACACACATGGAACCCGACGTCCAAGATGGCTTAAACTATTGGGAAACCCAACCTCCGAGTCTTGATGGTGTACTCGGTGGCTTCGGCTCTTGTGTACACTATATCCTCATCTTCCGCAACGCTTGCTCACTCCACGTCTAGTCGCTGCCACGCGTCGATGCCCTCGGATCTCGACTCTTCCTTCTAAATCTACTCCCCGAACTGAGCACCGTGCCGTCTGCACTCTGTCCTCTCAACCCTCCAACGCGGCGGACTCGTGCACTCGACGTTGGCGCAGGTATCGGTCGCGTTACTGTGCATATCGCGCGCGATTCTCCTATATAGACCTTGTGTTTTATTCACCAGCGCTCCCCAGGCTGATGTCCTCCTCCATCTGTTCTCCGACGTCGTTCTCCTCGAACCCGTTGACAATTTCATTCAAGAAGCCCTGAGTCGCGGCCGCGCGTCTGTATCTCCTCCACACCCACCACCCGCGGGCCAACACCCCTGGCGCGGTATTGCCGACAACTCAAAAAGTGTCACCTTTCTTCGCGGAACCCTCCAGGACTTTGACCCTGCACGGCCGCATGATACAACAATATTAGACCGCATCGGACACACATCCATTGATACGGAAGAAGCAGTTTCGGGCTTCGACGTTGTATGGTGCCAATGGTGTCTCGGTCATCTCAGCGACTCCGACCTCGCCGCTTTCCTGCGCCGAAGCCACGCAGCACTCCGACAGCCCGGTCAAAGCCTGATTGTGGTCAAAGAGAATCTGTGTCTGGACGAGCCGGATGGCCGCGCCTGCACCTTGTTCGACGAACAGGATTCGAGTCTTACGAGGTTCGTTGGTGATTTCCAAGTGGTGCTTCAGAGATATCATTGACTGCCTTGAAGATCTGACCAGGCCTGGAAAAATGTGTTCAAGGAGGCAGGATTGAAGCTCATCAGCGAGAAGGTCCAAGAGGGGCTTCCAGACGGTTTATACGTTGTAAAAATGTGCGTACTCTCGCTCCCAGTCTACCTCAGGCAACGTTAATGGTAGGCTCAGGTACGCACTTCGATAACGTGACAGTATATATTGTGCGATACTTTACCCTCAAACTCAACTTCTGCGAAGGTCTTTGGACCCACCGTGTTTTGCTCCGATAGGTTTGAAGTTGGGATCAGCATTACCCCCGCGCAACTAACCTACTGTACCAATGTTGAATCCATCTCATCTCATAGTAAGTGATACGTAGTCCCGAAGCAACTTCACGTACGGATTGTGCCCGATAATGAGATATTCTATTCCACAGTTGCTGTGAACACAGGACAAAACTGTGCTCAATATCTCTCGACTTCGTCATAACATAGTCGCGTACGTGGGCGTCGTTTCTTCGCTGCCCTCGGTATGTAAGAAAGATGCGACGACGCCCACGTACGCGTATCCATTTTTTTCATGTCTCACTTCTACCTTCTCTCATGTCTTTTTTTTCTCACCGAAAGAATTCCGTTCTCACTCTCAATACATTCAACATTATATTGATTAAAGACAGCACATAATGAACGTTTTAAAACGGTGGACCGAGCGACTAACACGACGTGCGGGTACCGCGAATAAGACTACAGTGAGTAGCAATCAGCAAGGAACAAAACAAGTCTAGAATGGCTCAAGACAGCGAAGATCAAAATCACGAAGAATCTCCTTGGGAAGGTGACACAGTTTGTCCAGTCCCAGTCTGAGAAAGAACTGCTTCGCTGAGGCTGTGACGTCGTCGCGTCTCTAAACTGGTCGCACTCTCCTTCAAATTGGGAAAGGTGCTACGGACAAGCGCGTCGAGGTGAATCCAGATCTCGTCTGACGTAGTGCCGGAGAGAGTCTCCAGTAACTGCGATCCTACGCGCGGTGAAGGCGTAGTGTTCGAGTAGTACTCGAGCAAGGGGGAAGTGGAAGCGTAGAACTGGTTGAGACGCCGTGCAAACGTTTCCTATGGAAATGTAACAGGGTAAGAGACTGAATACAATCTTTGAACAGGCTGCTTACAGGGTTATCATCAGGACGTTTAGTGAGAGGTTCGCCCGTCTCGTCGTCGAAGCCATCAACTTTTGGTGGGTTATACGACAAGTTATAGACACGGCCCGAGGGTAGATGCACCCAACGATCGGATATGCGACTGAGAATGACATCGTCCGGTACATTGAGGTTGACGACGAGGCTGAGTGGTGTACCCTGCTTACTGAACACGGTAGAAGCGATTAGTGCATCACACGTGAGTGAATTTAGAAAAAAAACTGACGCGAGTGAGTGCATCGAGTATTCGCCCTGCCCGACGGTTCGCGGGAAAGCCGTCTAATATCCAATGCTGCGGTATTTGTAAGACGGTGGGAATAATGACAATTCGCGCGTCTGGAAAGCAACAGACCTTGTTGCGGAGATGATCAAGTTTGCTCGAGACGATCTTGAGCATAACCTCATCCGGAAGGAGTTTCCCCTGAGCTACGATTTCCTCCGCCTGGCGCCCGACTGGTGTACTAGCGCGGGCGGAGTCAAATCGTCCCACCGGACTTGGAGTGGATAGGAACATACCGCTCGAGGATATGCTGCCTGAGCAAGTCGCCGGTCGATATTGAGAGGATGTCGTATTTCTTGACGAGACGGGCGGAGAGTGTGCCTTTGCCTGCCCCGGGCTTGCCGAACATAACGAGGCGTAGAAATTTGTTGCCTTGGTCGTCAGAAGAGGCAGAGCGAACGGTGTTAAGGAGGAAGGGGGCTCTGCAGGAGGAGGCTGCATGGCCTATAGTACGCCCCCTGGTCGCCGTGGGCGATGCTAGCGGCCGGCGGAGAGCATAGAGGAACATGGACGGAGCGGACAAGAAATCCCCAACATTTCAATGGTCACATTTCGCGAACAGGAGGCCATCACGCGACAGTCCAGATTCGGTCTATCAAGCAAAATTCCCACAAAAATTTAGTCGCGGTATTCAACTGCGACCAAGACGCAGACCGCCGCCGACGACGCGTATGTTCTGCGGCACACAAATATTCTCAATATTCTCATTATTCTTCCCCCAACGCCGTCTAAAACCGATGCATGCCGTCATCGGTCGCCATGGGCCGAAAGGCTGTCTGATAGTGGTTGATTATCTTATCTACTGGATTTGTCTTTCTCTGTTGCCCTCGTCATGCGACGCTCTGGTCGCGTTGTCCGCTCTCTCGCAGTAAACACTCGCTCTCCTCGTCGATTCTCTGCCCTCCCAAAGCTCAAGCCTGCCCCTGCCAACGAAACCCTCGAGTTGCTAGACGCTACCGCTGCACTCGTTCCCCAAGCCCTCGCATCCAATCCCCCCCAGCTTTCCCTTTGGAATGATGTCCTCTCTGCCGTGAACTCAGACCTGCGCTCGTATCATCCTCGTCCTGCACGTCTCGTTGGTATGTACCACATACTCGATCAGGAAAAACTAGGGAGTCAATATTTTTGCGTCAGTTTACGGGACCGAAGCGTCCGGCGCTCGCGATGTGGTAACAGCGCTGCTCGAGCAGCCCTTTGCGTCCGATGCCCAGCAGGCCGAAAGTCTGCGGCAGAGGTGGGCTAAACAACCGTCAGAACAGACAAACCTCACGATCGAGTAAGATAGCTCGCCATGTTGCTGATACTGCCTCTGAACTGGTTCTTAGGCATGGTAGTCCTGCGTTCGATGACTCGTTGCGTCTCCCACTCGCTTATCTTGACCAGTTCCCTGTCCCTCTACAGGTAATCGAGGGAACTGACCCAGCCCTTCTCCAGACTGCCGACATCCCGGTCATTGTAACTCGGTTGGAGGACTTGCACAACCTGACTATAACACGACCTGATACTATCGTGATCGTCAATATCGAAGATGAAAATCCCTTCCCGCCCCGTGCGTCCACGTCGAGCTCACCTGTCGCCCCAACCAAGTATCTCTTCGTCAGCCCTTCTCAGGCTTTGAGTGCTCTCGACGTCGTCAGAGACTCCTCTGCCTCAGAGGCCATCCAGAGGTACCAGACTGCTTTCCTAGCGTCTCGCATGCCCACAGTCTCTCAAACTCTACATACCGCCTTGGCTTCATTGCAGAATGTCTCTGTTCTGCGCCATCGAACCGCACTCGCGCAGATCAGGGGCGCGTTGGCCGCATGTCGCTCCTCAATTGAGGAGGCTCGGCTACAACTTGACCGCATCGCGGCAGACATTAGTAAACTGGACGCTCTCGCGGAAGAGGAACGTGTCAAGGTTCAATTGGATGTTTTCGGCAGTCCCCAGAATCATGCCGTCGACCGCGCTCTAGCAGATGCGACAACCATGATGAAGTTGAAGATAGATCACATGCGGTGGCGCCGTTCGATCTCATCTATCGATGAACTATCCAGCTACCTCACGTATACCGTGAGTAGAGTATGGTGTTTGGGTTTGGAAAAAGAGGTACCTTGTTGTGCGTTCATTCGCTTAGCTCTACTGACCTGGTTTCTCCAGCTTGTATTCCATTCAGGACGGCTAGCCAACATGCAGCGTGCGTTCACAGCACGCGCGTTCGAACTCCTTGCGCCTTCCAACACAGGGGCCCTCCATTCTCCGGTGTTACAAAACTCTTTGCGGCAGCTGACTTCTGCACCAACATTCCCCGTCTCGCCGACTACGTTAACTACGCCGCTCTCTAAACGCAGCCAGATGATACTGGACGCCCCAACTTCCCGGCTACATGTCTCAGCGCAACGCTCTTTGTTTGGTAAAGAAAGGCTGACATTACTCCACCTCTCATTTGCTTACAAAAAAATCAGGGTTGATCGGCACGACCGCCGCAGGGTCGATTATCAGCTGGGCAGGATACATTGGGTACATGATAAACATGGATGGAATTTTTGGATCCTTGATCCTTGAGCCAGCTACGGCGGTGGCGACGGGGATTCTCATCACAGTTTCCGGGGTGCATTGGTCCACATCCAAGTGGAACAAAGCACGAAAACGTTGGTGGGACGATTTTACGCGTGTAGCGGGTGGGGTGAAGCAGGATATAACTGTGAGTCTCAATCTTTGGCTGTCTGTGCGCCTGAAATTCTAAAACCTTTGCGCATTTATAGGATACCCTGGACCAGGTCATGGAGAACCAGGTTCTGCTTGTTGCACGGACGGGATGCACGGAATTGTCGCAAAGGGTAGCAGAGCGGAAAACCGAGCTTGAGATGCTCCAGGAGCGCTTGGATGCCTTGTCCTTGGCAGCGGACAGGCTTGAGCAAAGGAGGTAAAATTGTGCTCGCACAACATCCGAAACTAGCATCCTCCCCTGGAACTGGGAGAAGGGTGGCTCGATGCGTACTGAGAACGCGCTTGCAGCAAACCCGATCGGATATCCGATGTAAATATTACCACAACTCATTTGTCCAGATACAAAATTATACCTACCCAACAGTAAACTGACTACACTCTAAGTGTCAAAATAAATAAGTTTGTGCGCTTCCGATACATGCGATATAGGATAGTCTATGATACATTTCAAGTGCAGCCACGTCAGTCGGCAGATACGAATATTTTGGGAACCGGGGCCGCGCTGGGTGGGGCAGGCTGTCGTGGCGGGGGTGGACGGGTTGCACCTGGCGTCAGCGGATCCTCATCGTCGCTGTCGCCACCAATGCCAAACAATTCTTCTCGCTCGTCCCAGACATCCGTGAAACGTGGAGCACTCTTCTGACCTTTGGTGGGCGTGGGGGCTGTGGAGTTGTGAGTTGGAAGTAACTGCACTCCGTCCTCGTCGTCTTCTAAATCCGACAGAGAGGAACCGGCATCGAGAGGCTGATATAGTCGAGCAATCTAAATGAAATTTAGCAGGCGCCGAGACCAACGCGCTGAGGACATACCTCCCGTCGTTTACGGTAATATCGCTCCATGTGATAGGATGCGAGGAGGCCCACAGAGCAGCCAAGGAGGTTCGCCACAATGTCCCCAAACTGAAACTATACAATAGTCATTAGCGGAAGTCTGAAGATCAATGGAAGCTGGGCTCACCTCTTTGTACTGGGGTTGATTGACAGTCGCGGTAAAGAAAAAATCAATAGACATGTGTTGGAAGCGTACCGGAAGTAAAGACTGCACAAATTCGCTCATTATCCCTCCGCAAAAGAAGCATATAAAGCCAGTTATGATGAGGGCCGAATGCCGCCAAAACCATACGCGTCTTTGATCCTCCTCCACATCAAAGATGAAGAAGAACACCCCCGTAGCCGCGCCAAAACAAAGAAAATGCAGAGCTTTGTCATTGAGCGGTAGACTTCGCGAGAAATTCGTGAAGCCAAGGAATGCAAGCACGAGGATAACTAATATCGTGAAAAGTAGAAACCAAGGCCTGGAGGGCGGTGAATAGCTGTCAGAGTTTGAAAGAGGTAGTTGAACCTGAAGCGGATGGGCAAATGTTCGTATTTCGGTATTCGCAGTCGATGCGACTTCATAATTGTCCGAAACGCCTTGATTACTCTTCTATGCCCCGTATTTTGCGCCATTCCAGAGAGGGGAGAGGAAGGAAGTGAGAGCCAACGGAGGACGTGGTGGTGGGTGATGAGATGGGCGATGACAACGCGATGATTACGAGTACACAAACTTGACACAAACACTCAAAATTTATTGCGTTTCTTGAATCCACTCTCCCCATGACTCGCGTCACAAATTTCGGTATAAAGCGCACCTACGTCCAAGCTGGATTCGCCGACGTCGCTGAACCCGCTATCCCTGAATCGGAGAAGCCCACTGTATCCGAACCAAGTGGTCCACTCGATCCTCCTCCCAAGAAAAAGCGCAAGCGCACTAAACCGTCAAAGCGCGATGGAAACAAAGCCAAGGCCGTTGCAGAAGGCAACGAAGAGACCGAGACAAATCCTGCTGCCCAACCTGAGACCTCACCCAACACTGCGCCTGCACCAAAGTCCAAAAGCAAGACAAAGAAATCGAAAAGAGGTATCGATGAGCTTCTTACAGTCGGAGTGGAACTAATTGCCTTCACATCAGTCAAGCCTGCGTATGTTTCTCCTCAAGAAGCCAGGCGTCTGAAAAGAATTGAAGAGAGGAACGCGACTACCATTTGTTTTGCGTGCCGTTTAAAAGGACACAGCGCTCGAGACTGCCCCTCGTCTGGCGATAAATCAAAGAATGCAGTAGGAATATGCTATAGGTCCGTCCACCCTCATCTCCTTGCTCGCCCTAATCCTCACAGCTTGGTAGATGTGGTTCGTCGAGGCATACGCTTGCCCGATGTAAAAAGCCGGTCAATTCAGACGACCCGCTGCCCTTTGCTTCCTGTTTCGTCTGCACGAAAAGCGGTCACCTTGCGTCAGCGTGCCCACAAAACGTATCGAAGGGCATATATCCGAATGGCGGATGCTGCAAATTATGCGGGGAAACTTCACACCTCGCTAAAGACTGTGGCCTGCGAAAACAAGGTAGCTGTCGTGAAACATCTCACTTCCACATTGGCTAACTGCGCCAGATTCGGCTCATGATTCTGGTACGTTGGGCGTTGGGCGAGAAGTGGGAGCGGATGAAGACGACTTCCATATTCTCCGACGACGGAAGGCAGAGGTTGATTCAGACGAGAAACAACAAGAGCAAATGAAGCATAATGCGGAGATCAAGATCGCCCCTCATTCTGGATCCGTCAAGCCCTTTGTCAATCCTGCAGTAAAGAAAAACGTGGTGTTTTTCTAACGAGCGCATGGAAACATATCATATATAGCGCTCCTCTGTCTTGGCGGAGTCATCGGAGGACAGAAACCGGTCTGTTGCTGCGTGGTGCAAAGGGTTTGTGGATTGAAGGTAGTCATTAGGTGGTATGCCTGTGTTCATGACATACGACTCCCAATCACCATACCTAATCCTGATATTAGGTCAAGTTGACGACTGAACAAGTTAACATACTGAAAACTGGATGCTGCAGACGAAAAGGCATTGAACGAGAAATCACGCTGCCAATCCATAGCTGCGAACTGGTCTACACTTGGGGCTACCTCGGTCGGGTCATGATATTCTGGATAGATTCCCTGTTGCGCCTGCGACCAGTCAGAGTTGGAAGAGTTGCTATAGAATGCTCTCTGGGTATCTTCTTCCACCCTCTTGTTGCGGCCATCATGGAAATCTCCCTCTACCGAAGCGAAACAGAACGACTCGCTTGGACTTGCAAACACCGACGGCTCATACCCTTCCTGTGGGGCCGGTGGAGCGCAGTAGTTGGTAAAGGGCTTGAAGAAAAAGGCTTCTGCGTCCATGTCTCCCGCAGACATTAGACGATCGAGGACATCGCTAGGGCAAGATGAGAGTCCACTCTAAAACGAACAATAAGGATGCTTACACTGAACGACCAGCTGCCTGGTACCTGGATCATTATGCAGAGAATTAATAGCGGTTATCCTTCGTTCATACTCTTCTTACCGCTCTTCGGCACTGGACAGCATTTTTCTGCAGTTGAGGACGTCCGCCATCTCTTTATCCATGTTACGCGCGACACCCGAATTTCGTTTCGTATTCCATATGTTCAGAAGAAGGACAGTGGCGGAAGTCGATGCGGGTAACTGTGAATCATAAGCGCGCCATTGCGCTAGAAACTGATTACCCACTCACCAGCATATTCTGATGCGCTTCGATCTCGAGTTCGTTCAGAGTTTGGATAATTCGTGAACAAGAACGAGCCGCATTTGTACAAATAGCCAGAGATGGAAGCTCCGCACTACGGGTTATTTCTGTTGAGACGGTGATAAATGGCCTATGGACCAAAATTTGGGCCAGATAAAAGGCTAATTGAATGTGTCAGTGAGGTTGGCAAAAAAATTGGTCGAAAACCCGATCACCGGTGTGAAGAAAAGCAGACTGCTTGAGATGTAACCGATTTTTGCGATCAGGATCCCAAACCACTGTGAGCAATATAAGACGAGTCGAAGCCTGGTGTAACATTACTCGCAATGTGGTGGAATATCCAGAAACCAAGAATTCAGCTGACTATCGAAGGCAACAATATTCGCGACATCTGAAGATCGCTGCCGACCAAAAAGGTCCACGGGGCCTCCAGGTGAATACTGTAGAATCCTAAGTACCTTTAATACCCGGAAGAAAGAAACCCTACAATGGCATTGATCACCGACGCCTGAATCTCCAGAAGTTTGGCATAGCAGATGAAATAGCAGATTTCCGCCGGTTTGTCTTTCGGCTGCCGGAACCGATGAGGTTCGGGAAGCTCCCAATATTCGTCGTCGCAAGCATATGGTTTCTCTTGATCCGTATCTTGAGCTTGTGTAGCGAACGGCCGGCCAGCTGCAGCTCCGGAGAACCAATCTAAACACACAAGGACCCTGCAAAGTACTAATAGTAGTAGTAAATGGTACAGACGCGCGTCAAGGATTGAACATACCAAAACACCCGCTTCCATTGTTCATGTTCGGGCGTAGGAACGGATTGCTTCATCGAACGATGGGCTCCGACATCTTGGGCTCTGCGTAAACCAAAGCCAATCTGGTTCCAGGCTACCAATGGCGAGACCGTCAACAGAAACAGGGAGGAAAGAGCGATAGCTTGTAGTTCGTAGAGATTGGGTTTATAGATCAGATGCCTGGGAATAACGCGCACCTAGTAGTATACATAAGTTAAACAATTGCTCTGATAGACAGGATTATCAACGCACTTGGCTGTGCCATTTCCAGCCACCTGTGCGCTTCCTATCCGCACCCGAGTCAAGGAATACGCGAGGATCGTCGGAACATTTTCCCCCAAGGGAACAAACGAGCAAGAGTGTTGCCGCAAATCTATGGTCTTGTAGATGTAAATGGTCTTTCAATTTACGCTCGAACGTAGGTCGGTGAAGTATCGGATGATAGCAGTTGAATTGGGTAAAATACAGGTCAACGAGATCTGGAATCAGGTCCGAAGGCGGGAACTGATATTGGGGTTGGTCGTCGTCTCCGGGTGTGGGGTATACCCACTGACGATGTGTAAGGATCACTGAATTTCGTGGGGATTCCAAGTCACCTTTGCTGGTTCCCAAAATTCATCGCGCCTCTTAGGCAAGGGTACATCAGAATTGTGAGTCATAGCTTGCGGGACGCTGCTCTTGAAATCCCAAGCAGCTTGCACAAAGTATATTCCACTGCCCCAAAGTAAAGACGGAAGTCACGGAATACAATTGAGATATTTGTACCTTGATTTGCCAAAAAAGCGAGTCTTCTCGGGGTTCAACGTCAGTTTCCTCATGAGAGTCGAGATGGAAGGTTCCTCGTGGGCATCATTGCGCGGTAGGGTTTCGCTGTTGACCAAAGGATTCGGCTCCTGGTCTCGCTCAAATTGTTCGGTCAGATCTACTCCCGGCATAGCCTTGCTCAGCAGTTTCTCCAGCTTTTCGAGGCGGGCTTCTAGAAAGAAGTTCAGAGTCATGGATCCACAGATTTTTGTAAAGTCTACCTAGACTTTCAACATAGCTGACAGGACCGGTCAATTTTGCCTCACTGTTGAATTATATTCAACTGGCACGCACCTTTGCGCTGAAGCCGATGTCTATTTGGAAGGTTAGGAATAGATACGCGGTATATAGATTTGCACCTTCAAGGTCGCAGCATGAGTGCAATCTATCTTATTGACGACACAGTTCGTGCAGCGATTGCCCGGTTTCTGTGTGCTGTCGCCTGCAAACACTGTTTTTGAGTTGGGGAATCCAGGATATTATGATCTATAATACAGCGGACTGGTTCGCAATGAGCGACGACAAAAAATTCGAGACTGATCAGAATTGAACTTTTTCTTGACTTGCAAAAATCACAGGCATTGGGAGTTCTGCGTCGTCTCTGACGTTCTGTGGACATTGTAAGAAACGCGTCGATAGGGATTCCAACACAAGGTTGGACAGAGCTGAGTATTAGAGTAACTTGAGCTGCCGAGTTGCTGCCGAGTGTTATGTTCATGCTCAACGCTTACGAGGTGAGTTTTGACTCATGCCATTGCCGACTACATTCAAATACAATTCTAATTCTTCTGCTGAAAAATACAAAGATATTACATCTCTACGATACCTTCACTGACTCCAGGGAGGCGGAGGCGTCACGTTGTATTGGGGCACCTGTTCTTCAGTGCTGTGAGACGCACTGCTCATCGAATTTTTCAGATGTTCAACACAAATTGCCAAGGCCCGAGCCTACCTGTAAGACTGGTCGGGGATCATCGATGCAGCGAACTGACTGTATCCGTCAACCTGGGGAGGAGAACCGTTGTTCATTAGGTAGGACTCCCAATCAGCAAGCCTATTGACGGAACGGTTTCAACACAAATGGGAGGAAATCTGGCGGCTTTGACGCACTGGAAGCCCGAAGTCGCAGACCACATGGACATGACATCGGGATCCATGGGTACATCTGTAGCAGCAAACTGCTGTGGATCCAAACGCATGAAGTGGTCAATGTTTGTTGCCGCGGTACCGTCGGCGAGATGATTTGATAAGGGGGAGAATAAATTATTTTGGGGAAATGTCTCCAGCGTCACAGACTTGCGTAGTTTAGATCGCAATGCGTCTTCGACACGGTCATTGCTAGAATTGAAATCTTGAATCAGTTCTTGAGTGACAGTGGTCGGCCACTTTGATGCTGTGGGCTGTAGAGAAAACTCAGAAGGAAGGAGAAGGAAGGAGAAAGCGATGCAGCAATTCGCTCACGTCAGATTCTGAAGCTGGAGCTTGATTTGTGAACGCCGACAGTTCGTATCCTGACTGAGCTGCAGGCGGTACCGTACCCTCTGAAAATGGCTTCGAGAAATGAGTCTCACTGCTCATATCTCCAACAGAAATGAGACGAGCAAGAATATCGCTAAACAGGCTGGTATTAGAGTGTGGAGTAGTTGGCAAACAAGAGACTATACTTGAAGCGGCCTGCCGCCTGGAACCTACAGATCGAAGTGAATGATGGGTGGTGGACAATCTTCGGGTTTTCAATACGATCTCACCGTTTTTCAGCCTTCGCGAGCATCTTCATACATTTTTCAACGTCCTCCATTTCCTTGGCAGGATTATATGCAAACCCGGAGCGTTTTCCGCTCCAAGTATTGAGTAAGAGAACAATGGCGGAAGTGAAAGCGGGCGCCTGCGGCTTTCTGAGTCTACCGCATCGAAATGAAAGGCTGCAACTGACCAGCATGTTCTGATTGGGTTCTATGCCAAGGCTATCTTGTGCCGCAATTATCCGCGCACACGAACGCGCCGCATTTGTACAAATAGCAAGTGATGGAAGGGCACCTGTATTTCCGATGACTGAGTTCACTCTCTGACAACCAGCATGTAGAATACGATACCGGGACGAGAGGCTTCGAGAGGAGCAGGTATATATGGTCTGTGAACCATGATCTGAACACCGTAGAAACCTTTGGTTGAGAAGTCAGAAACGGTGTAATAATTATACAGTATGAACAAAGTACCAGCATAGAGTAGAGCCGATTGGTTGAAATGCAATACATCCTTTCGTTCGGGGTCCCAGACCACTAAGCCGGATGAATGCAAGCCACAAACCGATATTGTATACGTTACTCACGGTGCGCAGGAATTTCTAGGAGCCATGAGTTGAGCTGGCTATCTAGGGCAACAATATTTGCTGCATCTGAAGATGGTGGAAATGGGCGACCACCAAGATCTTTTGGTCGTCGAGGAGAATACTACCACAGGATTAACTGGATACAACAGTCGAGTACCGCAACTCACTATAGTGCTTGTCACGGCAGCTTGTATTTCAAGGAGCTTGGCGTAACAGATGAAAAAGCTGATTTCCGCTGGCTTGTCTTTCGGTTGCCGGAAGCTCAGAGGCTCCGGGAGATCCCAAAATTCGTCCCCACATTCGGCCGGCATATCTTGGTCGTAATCCTGATCATGCATGGCGAGTGGACGGCCAGTTGCTGTGCCGGACAGCCAATCTAAGCAAAGCAGAACCCTGACGAGATTGAAACGCTGAAGACGCCACGAATGAAAGACTCAAATACCAGAATACACGCTTCCACTGTTCATGCTCGGCCGTGGGATGAGCTTGCTTCATTCTGCGATGGGCACCAACATCTTGAGCCCGGCGCAGACCGAATCCGATCTGATTCCAGGCCACCGGAGATATAGCAACAAGAAACAGCGATGAAAGAGCGATTGTTTGCAGCTCATAGAGATTGGGCTTATAAATCAAGTGCTTTGGGATAACGCGAACCTGATGCAAACTTCATTTGCTGGGATAGTCATAAGATACAAAAACATGGCTTACCTGATTGTGCCATTTCCACCCCGCTGTGTGCTGGTTATCGATGCCCGCAGGTGTTGATTCGAGCAAGACACGAGGGTCCTCCGAGTGTCGTGCACCCAGACTGCAGACCATCAGTAGAGTGGCCGCAAACCTATGGTCGCGTAGATGTAGACGGTCTTTCAACTTGCGCTCGAACGTTGGCCGATGTAGAATCGGGTAATAACAATTGGAGTGAGTAAAATAGCTGCGCGATAGATGAGGACACAATCTCCGTTGAAACGGTTTAGCTATTCTCACAGATTTACGAGAACCGGGGTTAGATCAGAGTCAGGAAACGTATATTGAGGATTGTCTTCCTCGTCAGGCGCGGGGAGTAACCACTGAAAAAACTAGTAAGACACAATGTCCTAATGAAATAATTACATACCGGTACGGGCTCCCAATACTCGTTCCGTCTCTTCGGAAAGGGCATCCCTGTCATGTTGTGGGGCCCGGTGAAATGACTCTTGAAGTTGAGGGCGGTTTGCACAAATTGTATCCCACTGCAACATCGACGTTGGGTTGATTGCGCGGGATGAAAAGCTCTTACCTCGATTTTCCAAAGAAGCGATGCTCTTCAGGGTTTAGCGTTAATTTCTTGATAGCTCCCAAGAGATGGTCGGCATCGTTTCGTGGTAGATTTCTCCCTTCATCAAGAAGCCCAGGCTCCTCATCTTGGTCAAGTTGTTCTGTGAAATCGATTCCAGGCAACAACTTGTTGAGTAATTTCTCCATCTTTTCGAGACGGGTTTCTGAGGAATAGAAACTGAGACGACAACAGTTCTGCGGGCCAAAGCTGACTAACCCAGACTCTCCACATATCTAGTCCATGTAAGATTATGCAAACTTCAAAGCAAGTATGAACGCACCCTTTAGCTGATCCAAGAGTCTGAGTAGAATGGGTACATAAGTATGTCTGGAAGCGTGATTAATTTTTCGTCGTACCTTCATTATTTCGGTATGCGTGCAAGTAAGGTTGGAGGTAATGCAGTTTGTGCAGCGATTTCCCGGCATCTGCCCGCTGTCACCTGTGAAATATCGCAGTTTCATTCAAGTCCAGGCAAGATTAAGAAACATGGTACATCGGACTAGCCAACATTGAGAAAGGAGGACAAGGCACAGAAATTGCGAACGCACTTTTTCTCCTTCGACACAAGTCACAGGCGCCCGGAGTCCTGCGTTTCTTGGACGCGGGCCTTGAATCGGAGGGTCGTTCTGAGGACATCCGAGCTGCGGAGAGTTGGGAGAACGAGAGGAAGATCGGAATTTCCTTTTTTGGGGGGTGATATGATCAGTGTGGCACTGCACCGTTACGGCAGTGCAACACTCATGGTTCTTGCCGATCTAGGGAGAAAGCTCAATGCTGCCCTTTCGTCTCTCAACAGGGCGCCGGTCGTAGACGAGAAAGTGGGCTCGCTTGATATACTTCTCTTGGAATGTGTTGAAGCTTCTTCGAGGTCCTTGATGCTACTTTGAAAGAAATCACTTCTGCACTTTTGGAATCCGACGTCAATGTGAAGCTTGTACAATCCCTTCGACAGAAGGTGAAAGCCAAAGTAAAGGCCTCGCTCGATGCTAGCTCTGCAGACAAAGCCAAGGACGCGAGTCGCAAAAACCTCATTCAGAAGGTGAATAGACCTACCTGGAATACGACCGCTCGATCATCTAAACGCTTCGAGGTAGGCTGTTTTCGACGAACTCGTGCATTTGGTCGATCCCGGAGTAGAGCCTTACAAGCCGAAAAAAGGACAACCGAATGTTCTCATGGCTGTAGGTCTGCAGGTCAGTCATTCTGTTTCTCGATTTTCCCTGCCTCAAATACCACCTAGGGTAACGGGAAAACTACAACATGTACCAAACTAGCGGTTCACTATCAAAAACGTGGTTTCAAGTCCGCAATCGTCTGCGCTGATACCTTCCGTGCCGGGGCTTTCGATCAGACGAGACAATCGGCCACAAAAGCCAAAGTCGCATATTTTGGCTCGTATACGGAGACCGACCCGGTCACAATAGCAGCGCAAGGTGTTGCGAAATTCAAGAAGGAAAGATTCGAGGTCATTATCGTCGATACATCTGGACGACATAAGCAAGAATCGGAACTCTTTGAAGAGATGGTCCAAATCGGAGAGGCAGTCAAACCAAATCAGACAATACTAATTCTCGATGCTAGCATTGGTGGGTATCATACGCGAATTTGTTTCCGTCAATTCATTCCATACCCGAAGGCCAGGCCGCCGAGGCACAGAGTCGCGCGTTCAAAGACAGTGCTGATTTCGGGGCCATCATCGTTACGAAAATGGACGGCCATGCGAAAGGAGGAGGTGCAATCTCGGCGTGCGTTCGAATCTCCAAGGCAAGGTTTCACGCTCACGAACCAACAGGGTTGCCGCAACGAAGACGCCGATAATATTTCTCGGTGTCGGAGAGCATCTTCATGACCTTGATCGATTTTCTCCACAACCGTTCATTTCAAAATTGCTGGGTCTGGGTGATATGCAGGGTCTCATGGAGCACATGCAAGACCTTGCGCAAGCTAACCCGGACAAGCAACAGGAAATGGCGAAGAAGCTCGAAGAAGGCAAATTGAGTATCCGCGATTGGCGCGAACAAATCTCGAACGTCATGAACATGTACTTCAGTGTTTACAACGTCTTCTCCCTACAACTCATAGTTTTCGCGCAGGGGCCCAATCAGCAAAATTGCGTCCATGATTCCCGGTCTTCCGCAAGATCTGCTCGCTGGCTCGGATGAGGAGGGCTCCATGCGGATGAAGCGTATGATCTACATTACAGATAGTATGACTGCCATGGAGCTTGATTCCGATGGCACTCCATTTATGGAGATGGGCAAGGACGGGAAGCCAACTGGTCTCACATGGCGAGTAACTCGAGTTGCTCGAGGTAGTGGTACTACAGTCCGGGAAGTCGAAGAGTTACTATGCCAATATCGCATGATGGCGAATATGGCCAAGCAGGCGGGCGGGAAGAATGGATGGTATATCAGAACGACATCGACCTAGCTCCAGCTCATCACCTTTCTAGGCTATCTGGGCTTCAGAAGATGCAAGCTGCAGCAGGAGGGAAGGGTCGCGGCGTCAATGGTATGCCAACACCGGCTCAAATACAAGCGATGCAGGTCAGTCGCAAAAGCACGGCATAAATACCCTCTTTGAATGATTACATAGCGAGCAATGCCGCCTGGGATGTTGCAGCAGATGCAGAGACAGATGCGCAGCGGTGGTGGGGGAATGCAGGAGATGATGAAGGCCATGATGCAGGGGCAAGGCGGAGACCAAATGGACATGGAAGAGATGCAGCGTGAGTTTCCATTCCTTTTTTTGTTTTGTTCTTGGCTCAGAATTTCTTCAAGGAATGATGGCCTCGATGGGCAATGGACTCGGGGGACTTGGAGGACTGGGTGGTATGCCTGGTATGTCGGACATGATGAAGATGATGGGGATGGGCGGATAACGATTGAATTTATTATACAACTGTACTGTAACCTACGAATACATTTCAACACTATCGCGTGAGACGACAACCATTAGCTCCGTTGCCCTTTGCGCAACTCTTTCTTTTGAGATGAGGCGGCGGCGCGGTTCTTGAAAATAAAAGCGGAGGTGCGTTTATCAGCCCCCGTCTTTTTACTGACCGATGAAGAATTCCCGAAAACGGCCTAGAGATGATATATGAAGAGAGAGGTAGATCTCGAGAACAAAAGCTCACCGCCCATGTTCCCCATAAGCCAATGATGGCGGATCCGAAACAGACTATAGAAGCCAAAGCACCGACATCCCTTGTGTTGTACGCAATGAATGCCGACAAAGTACCCGCAACTGCGAGGGGAACTAAGAGGGGATGTCGAGTGATTTGTTGGTGCGGCGGTACGACATCCACAGGTGAAATTGAGGGGATCTGCGCATATGTAGTCAATTCACGGTGGTTACCAACACTCGTTATATAATAGTGAACGAAACCACTAAGTAGCTCTCGGTGACTTACATTGATAACAAGACTCAGGGCAACCGCCAACAACCAGATACTTGTATGTACGGCGAGAAATGATTCGAGGGCCGTCAGCTCGGTACGTTTCTCTTGGAAGTTTGAGGTTTCGGACAAGAACAAGAGCAAGCGCGGAGAGACGGAGAGAATCAGAGAGATTACAGTCAACCTGCTTGGTGATGAATGGCCAGAAGGAAAGAGTCGAGGGAGACAGACAGTGATGCAGTTGACCACGCCCAATATGCGCTGACGCCGTCTTGTATAGCTTCGGTGTCAGAGCTAGTGTCACCGACTGGGTCCGAGGCTCCTTTGACGCCAGAAAGATCGTCCATTTCAATGTCGGTCATGGCTGCAGAAGACGACCGGTGAGCGCTGAGCACCAAGTGAGCTCAGCTGAGCTGCGGGTTAGCCGTGCTTCGGTCTCGACGTTTACGTCATTTCTCGCTTCTTCGCTTTGACCTTTTCACTGGGATGGATCCTCCTGAATATATGCCAGATGTACAGCGATGTATACTTTGTCGACACTTCAGCCAACTCACCAACATCTGAATATCGATAGTCCACCACACGACACGTCACTATACTGCAGCCGTTGAAGGCAACACGATTCCATAGGTACTCAACTCCCTCTCCGGGTTACATGCGAATGTCATGCATTTAATTACTCCATACAAGCTCCGATTACTTTCGTATTGAGGGAAAGAGGTTCAAACGCGTATGCCATCCCCATTTATGACTGTGCCTACTGATTTTGTTAAATTTAACCTAGGTCGTAGTGCTTGGAAATCCGCTCTCTAATTCCGTTGTTGTTCGACCCAATTTCGTTGCTTTCAATATCAATGACGGCAGCGGTCTTATTCGAGTCCAACTCTGGACTGACGATCCACAACGAGCTGAGCGCATGGTGCAAAAACTGCAAGCTGCCCAACTCAACTAATACTCTGTTTTCTTTGCTCAATTCGCATCAACTACAGAGAGACTCCATACGTGCGTGTTATTGGAGAGCTTACGGTCTATAAGGACCGCAAACAGCTGCGTGCAGACAATGTTTTTGCTGCTCCCAATTCCCATGAGGTGTATGCACATATCTTGATGTCAATCCATGATACCATGATCTATGAAGTTGGACCGGTGCGTGAATTTCGATTCCATGGACAATATATCGAGGTAGCGCGCTGAGGCTCAGCAGAATAAGTACATGGGAATCTCTAGACGTACCGTACATATATCATCTTGTCGAAAAGAGCACAATCTGAATGGCACGCGGCGCGAGAGCCGATCAATAATGCCAGAAATGGAAGCTTTACTATACCTTTAAGCTCTACCTCAACCTGCGACTGAGGGAATGCTTGAACGTCGTGCTCTCTGATAAGCGGGCTCTTTCAGAGTCTTTGTCTGCTACACCATGTCTTGGTTTCCCAGTTGGATTCCGACCCTTCCGTCAATTAGCTTCGCCCTCCCAGCTAGTATCCAAGGGCGATTCATCTCCTTCGTTCTCAAGAAATCTCTGGGTCATCTGGTGAAGCCTGGACAGCTCGACATCGATCAGATTGACTCGCAAATTGGGAGCGGGTATGTGCAGGTGAATGATATACAGTTGGATGACCAGGTTCGTCTCTCTGTCGTGCGCACTCATTCATATGTTGAACGCTTGTGGAAGTCAATCAACAGTGCTCTCCTTGGCCTTCCTATCCAACTGCACGAAGGCTCTATTTCGCGCGTAACAGCGCGCATTCCTTGGCCCAACCCTCTTACGTCCACTGTTGGCTTATCCCTCGATTCGCTGAATCTTACATTTCACGTGCTACCATCTTCCGCCTCTGCCCCTTCAGCCAGCCAAAATCTAGCTGATTCGGTCGCCTCCGTAGCCGATTCGTTCATTCACGATGAACTGTCGACGAAAGAGGAAACAGCTTTACGAGAGTCGTTCCATCCCGATCTTGTCGACGACCACAATGTTCCTGGAGGACTCGACCCTTTTATTTCCGCTCCTGAAGAAAGGGAGTTCCACGGCGAGGCTGACCCCCCCGGGTATCTCTCTCTTTGCCTCTCTCATCGAACGTCTGCTTGCTCGGTTTGAATTCGATGCAGTCAACACCAAGATAACACTTATTCATCCGGATCACACCAGCTTCTCTATATGCGTTCCAGAGATAATGTATCGTACAGAGTCACGGTCAAACGAACAAGGTGCATCCCAACAAGAGCTCTCTTCGGCGGGTGAGACTCGAATGATCACTGTGTCGGGTCTTTCGGTAACTGCACGAAATCTGCGCTCTCTCGTCGCTCAGGCTGCGACTCCATTGTCCTCTCACATGCATCCCGACCTCCTCACAACTGCTCTTTCCCCACCCCATACACCTCGCCCTGCATCCCCGGCTTCGTCGTCTTCGTCTTTGGACGACGATGCTCAATTTGCGATGTCGCAATCGCTCGCATTTTTGCCCCCTCGTTCTATATCTCCAACAAGTTCCGTTGCAAGCAGCATGTATCACAGTGCGATATCCGAAGGATCTCCGGAAGCTGACGAAGAAATGGGTTCAGACGATGCATCTATCGCTCTAGCCCCGATAATTGAGCCTTCACCCTCAGTTCCATTCTCTGAATACCGGGAACCAACGTCGTCGTCTGAAGTAATATTCTCCTTGGGACCCGATTCTCTTGTGTTGAGACTGCAGACACCAGCATCGCAGGGAGCGTCTAGTCCCCACTCCATCATTGCCCCGGGTGATTTGAAACTAACCCTGGAAACCGGTGTCATGGGCTGCGCACTTCGCCCATGGCATATTACTGGTGTACTGGGCTTACTCGACGTCGTGACAAATCCTTCTCCGTCGAAGGAAACTGTTTCGACACGTTCAGAGAATCCGGCCGGGGCTGATGCTCAAGGTCTAGCCATGAACCTTGAGATGAGAATACGCGGCGCGGTCATGGTACTGCTTCCACCCGGGGCGCCTGATACAGGCCTGTTGGTCGATTTTTTCCAAAGGCCACACATTCCCCCAAAGTTTCCAAGCTCGTATTTGCGTGTCCATTTGGAAAGCGTGGCTGCTTCTCTTGTTCTTGGAACAGCCAAACTCGGGCCTTCTGATGGGGGCGATTTCACGTTATCGTTGGGGGACATATCTGCTCTTGTGTTCCATCATACCGCGACAGGGGATTCGCTTTCAGCCTCTCCTCTCTTGATCACGGACCATCATCTCAGCGCGCAGTACCCTGTATCGCATCATCATTCAACCCCGAATGACGCCGACGTGTCTCTACCTACTTTCAAAGTAATTGACTGGACTGAGCCAAAACATGGGTCGGTTGGGATGAAGGTGTCGCACTGGAGAACTAAATTTCACCCCAAATCAGCGAAACTCCGAGGAGGAAGTCGGGTCGAGACGACTTCCTTGATTGCGGACCGCGCCACTAATGCTCAACTGCCACCCGCCATACTAATCACTGGGAAGAGACACATGCTCAAGCGCACGACCTGCACGACGGTGGAAGTCATTGTCGAGCCGCTACATGTATTTTTGGACCTCGGCTACTCGATTAGTGGAGTTTTGCCTTTCCTCGACGAACTCGCGGGACAAATGCAGTCCTCATCGACTGCAATGGCCAGCGAAGATGATTTTTCCGACGAGGATTCGGATGAGGACACGCCTCCTGCCAGTCCTCGCGCTAGAATCAGCGCCAAGGAGCGGGAAAAAGAGCGACGGAGGCTGGAGAAGATGGTCCTTGAAGATCTGAACCTGGATTTAGATTATAAAATCCGGCCCCATAGCACCTCGAAGGTTCCCAAGGTAAGCTGGGTCATAACTGAACGCTCTCCCTCTCAACACTACTTCAAAGCGTCGACGCCGCACAGAACGCTCTAAGACAACTGTTTCGATCAAGACTGAAATGCTTCGAGTGCAGCTTCGATGTCCTTCGGGCGCAACGTCCAGGTCTGGGGCCCTTGTAATAGATATTCATAATGTGGACGTTACTCTGGGAGCGTCGAAAAGTACAACAAGATTTGCATCCCAGACTTCGGTCCCTTTCGCCAATACAGGAGATAACGAGTCGTTACTGTCCGTGGAATTGCAGAGGATCGTCGTTGCTGGTTCAGGGCTCAAGGATAGCATAGCTACGGCGTTCCTGTCGATTGGCCCACTTGCGTCGGAGAACGACGAGGATGCAGAGTTTCCGGCTCTTTTGCCCAGAATTACGGTGTCGCAATCAACGCGTTCGCATCGTTCTTCACCTTCAACTGTCGCATTTGTTGCGCAGATCCCCTCGGTTCTGGCTCATATATCCAAACCATTGCTGGACGGTTTGCAATATCTTGCTGACGATGTGACTCAACTCCTCCAGAGGGCATTTGCCAGCGAAGGCGGTGAATCTAGGAATGCAGACGGTCAAGATTCTGGCCTCATTGGCAGTCGGTTTTTCGCCAAGTCCCGGACCGGCAGCATAAGCAGCGGGTCGACTATAAGGCGCAGCCGGGCCAATCCTCCAGAGAGCACCTCTGTTTTGAAAACTGAAATAACTGAAGGCAAATTTTCTCTTACTAGAACCTGGTGGGCTGCTAAAGATTTGGCAGCACGTATCAGGATCATGTTACCAAGAGAGTCCGCCTCGGTACTTCCATTCGATATCAATGCTTCGGATCTTGAGGTTTTGGTGGAATTGAAGCCGCAAGGAAAAGTTGAATGTTCTATTCTACTTTGCCGTCCAGTCATTTGCTCATAGACTTATCCTCAGGACCAGACAATCATCACTGTAGCTGCTATGAGCATGGAGATTAAAGACTCCACTGCAGCTGGTGTGTCAGAGCCATTGCTATCACTCACGGCCCCTCGTGGTTTAGTTCGTGCTTCCATCTCGATAGGCAAAATGCTGAACGAGCATTACAGGCCTCCGCTGCCCGGCCGCTCGTAAAACTTGTCTTTACTTCTCTGGTAATACCGGAAACTACAGCAAAGGAATCGAGAATACGGGTCGCTCTCTGGGGTTTCACTTGTAACTTGACTCCCGATATCAGGTGGACATCGGACCTGGGTTTGTTCTTCAAACCTCCCCCTGGAGTGCGTGACTATCTTTCATCTAAATATCGAAGTGTTGATTTCTCTAGGCTTTCGAAGCAGTTATTCCCACAGAGAGAACTCACATCTCGCTCAACGTATCCGAAGGTTCCGTTCGCATATCCGCGTCCACTCACCCTGGTGCTCTTGTCATCCATGCCGGCGCTCTGGATTTCTCGACGAGTGTCGACAGCGATTCGCCCGACTCGACATTTCGTTCATCTGTAACAGAACTTGCGATTCTCATGATTGATAACTTGGCCGATGCCACTGACCCAGACGCTCGCAATCATTCCGGCGTCAGATTTTGGAGGGTGTGTGGCATTTAGCTAAGTATCAAGCTATACCCAATCGCTCATCGTTGCCTCAGAAATCTGGTTTCGCTCTCCTGACAGAAGTGTTCGGTTTGGATCTAGTAGTCCAAAGCAGCAAGTGTTTGTCTCCTCCGGACACATCAGTAAGCTGTCGATACGATTGTCTAGCGCACGACTCATCTCGAACAGGTCTTGATCAATCGTCTCGGACTTCGCCTCCACCTTTGTGCCGACTCGTTAACAGCAGTCAGCGAGTTTGCCCAAGATCTGGCCACGTCTTTCAAGCCAGTTAGCGAGGAAGATTTGTGTGTATACCTCCACTCGTTACTTTTGTATTAAAAGCGGTTCAGTATTCCTCGGCCTAAACCGGAACCTGCTGTACTTTCGCAGCACCCGGTATCGCACGAGAGTTTGATGGGTGTGTGCGGCCAAATCTGGAAAAGAAATTCATTGACGTCTCTCAGCTTCAGTGGACGACATGGCATTCAACCGATTGCCGCAAGTGGGTTCCGCTCCAGATATGATTGACGATGATCTACCCACAAATTCGGACTACCTCGATGAATCATTTGGTGCTGCTGGCGGTTTGCGAGAATTTCGCGACGAAGATCTTGATGAATTCGACAAGGCCGAAGAAACAGTCAAGATGTTGCGACCAGAAGGTCTACGCATAGTCGAGCATCATTTTGACACTCTGCCTCCGGATACGTCGAACGGATCACCAAAGTAAAATTTCGACCTTTTGTCAATATTCGCTGCTTATCTGTTGTAGTTTGGGGTTGACAAATGTCCAGGTTCGCGTTCACAAAGCCGACGTAACTCTGTTCTTGTATGACGGCTACGATTGGGTGAGGACACGCAAAACAATTGAGGAGCAAGTCAAGGAAATGCGAAGGCGCTTGGCAAAGATTCGACAACTCGTTGCCGGCGGTCAGACACAGGACCCGAGCTTCGAAGGAACTAGCACGGTTTTATTCAATTCCGTGTACATTGGTCTTGATCAGGACGTCGACGAGCTTGAGCCGGCCGCGCTCATAGCAGCTATCGACGAGGAACTTAAGGATGATTTTGAAACAATCAGTCAAAGCTCGTGGCAATCCTTACGACCTGCAGCTGGTACCCAACCTCCTCCAATTCGAGCCGCTAAGGTGCATGGGAAACGTTTGACTAGGTCGAAGACGTCGAGCATCGAATTCCAACTCATGGGTGTCAAGGCGGAGGTTGATCAGTATCGTCCCAACGAGCCATTGGTTTCTAGGACTTTGGTCACGGTCAAGGACCTAGAAATTCTGGACCATATCAAGACGTCCACATGGAAGAAATTTTTGACTCAGTCACGGTCGGATGCACGCGGCAATATCCGGGAAACAGACTCTAACATGGTGAGAGTGGAGCTAAAAAGCCTTCGTCCAGTTCCCAGTCATCCCTCAGAAGAGGCAAGGTTGCGAGTATGTAGCACACACTGCGAGGACAGATTTAAAAGCTCATAGAACTCACCGTAGGCCAAGATTCTTCCGCTCCGGCTTTACGTGGATCAAGATGCCCTAGATTTTTTGAAGAAGTTCTTCAGTTTCAAAGATTCACAGTCGCCAACTTCTGCTGAATCTGCGTCGGACAGCGACGGAGGCATTTATTTCCGTAACGTGCCTTCAACCTGACCAGTTTCTCCCGCTCACATTCTTACAGAGCTGGCCGAGATCTTCCCAGTAGATCTGAAGCTAGACTATAAACCACGTCGTGTTGACTACAGAGCGCTTCGTGAAGGCAAAACCATCGAGCTGATGAACTTTTTCCACTTCGACGGTGCTGAGATGACGCTCCGACACATCACCTTAGCAGGGGTAACCATGATCCATTTTCTCTGTGGTGTTCGTTCTCAACTTATGTAGATTACGGGATGGCCGCGGTTGTTCGACATGCTCAACGACCTATGGACCCCCGACGTCAAGGCCACCCAACTTGTGGATGTCATCTCAGGTGTTGCACCCATACGTTCAATGGTCAACGTCGGATCCGGTGTCGCGGATCTGGTCCTTCTACCAATCGCACAGTACAAGAAGGACGGACGAATTGTCCGTGGAGTGCAAAAAGGGACCACCGCGTTTTTCCAATCCACCGCTGTCGAGGCTATCAAGCTTGGTGCGCGACTGGCGACGGGGACGCAGGTAATCTTGGAGCAGGCGGAAGGTGTGCTGGGTGGACAGTTCAAGGATTCCCCCACGGCGACGGTCCAGCCAACGGCCAGAAGCGAACATGTTCATGACGGGCAAAGCGGAAGCGATGAGGAGGATGAGCCTGAGGATCTGTTCAGCAGATACGCTGAGCAGCCAGTGGACTTAAAGGAAGGCGTTCAGTCTGCCTACAAGAGCTTGCAGCGGAATCTCAGTTCTGCGGCTCAGACCATTCTCGCGGTTCCGATGGAGGTGTATGAAAGGTCTGGTAATGAGGTTTGTGATATCTGGACCTTGACTTGATGTCTCCATTCATGAGTATGTGTTTGCAGGGCCCCGTGAAGTCGGTCATCAGAGCTGTGCCAATCGCAGTTCTGAAGCCTATGATTGGGGCTAGTGAAGCTGTTAGCAAGACATTGCTTGGGCTGCACAACACGCTGGATCCTAATGTGCGACACGAAAACGAGGCCAAGTACAAGCAACGCTAGGGACGCAATGTCATGAAGGATGTACATACACATAGATGGATGCATTGTAATATTAGTCGCATGTATAATCACAGGTTTGTAAAGAGTACACTCAATCGATTTCCATCCCCATAGATCGCCCCTCGCCCTGTACAAGAGCACTCCGTGATTTCGAGACGACTCTGATTTTTTCTCGTGTTTTGGGAGTGGTTGTTGTTGACGGTTGCAAGAGCTTGACGGCGGAGGATTTGGCATCTTCGAGCTTCTTCTTGCGGTGAGCACGATGTTTGTCCCGAGCAATAGCCATCCTGAGGAGATATGAGGGGATGAGACAGAAGGAGATGGAGGATATGACCTGTTTTTCCAAAATGCGAGTTCTCTCCGCTTCTTGATTTCGCTCACGCGTTTCATGGCTTTGAGTGTTGTCTGCACTAATTCACGATCGTAGCGGACAGGGATGTTTCTCCGCTTCTCGAATTCGATGGTGGAGTCCTGAGCAGGATTAGGATGACCTGTGGTGAGAGGGAAGTAGAGTTGATTGCGCACGACGGTCATTTCTTTGCCTGCGGCTTTCCGGAATGCTTTTGTCCATCGCACTTTACGGGGATTGCGCTTCATTCTGCGCAAGAGGGGTGAGGCGAAGTCGAAAGAATATGGGGACTGCATACTTGAAATTTTTGTGGCATCTGGTGAATGCTGTGAGTTGAGGAAATGCATTGAAGATGAGATGGAACTGACTTTGAAGTGCAAAAGCGGAAGACTTTGGCGTCGTTCCGTACGAATGCTGAGCCTGTGGTGAGGGATGAGCTTTGGGGATGAGCTGGGGTCGATAGGCTGACCGTGGCCGGGGTATACGCTGGTCGAGCAAAAGTAGCACTTTTCAATACGCATCGGTCAAGACAAGTCACAAATGTCGGTTTTTGGCCGATCAATAGATCAATGAAAATCTCTCCATTGGATTTGGCTGGCTCTGAGTCTCTGGGTACTCTATTGCATTCCAGTTCGCTGACTAGACCTCGATTGTGACGCGGAACCCGACGATAAAGAGCAGTAAGGTACAGAGGTATAATGCGAGTTTATGCTACGTTGTGCCGGTATCGTGTCCACGACGCGCGACACGAAGGCACTCCTCTTCCAGTCCTGCGACCCAAATCACCTCGATGCCAGCGTCTTTCAACTTCTGCGCGCCTTCACAGTTAACAAAATCGGGGGGTTCTGCCACTCCGATGAAACAACGTTGCACTCGTGCGGCGATAAGCGCGTCTGCGCATGGGGCCAGCCCCGAGGTGCGGACGGAACATGGTTCCATGGTCGTATATGCATCTACACGGGCCAGAATTTCGTCGATAGGTGGTGGAGGCGTGGCAGAAAAAAGGGAAAGAATGTGGGATGGGTCGAGGGTATTGAGTTTAGTGAGAGCATTAGCTTCGGCGTGAGTGTTGCCTGGTAGCTCTCTTGAGTAGCCCGAAGAGATAATTGTGGGCTCCGAGTGTTGGGAGGGCCAGGAGACAGCGAGCACACAGCCCACGCAGAATGCTGTCGGCGATGGCTCACATTTGCGCGCCTCCGCCAGGGCGAACTCCATCGTGGTGGCTGAGTGGGCCATGATTACATAAGCTGAACGCTTCTTTCCTCCAACTTCCATGTCCTCCTCAGTAGTCGACCCAGTACCCGACGTCGACGACCCTATGGTCGGTTCCGGCGCAGAAGACGAGGGCGAAGGCGACGTTATCATGCCCGGCGCCGAAGATGATAGCTCAGAGGAGGAGGAAGAGGATGAAGAAGAAGCCGCTAGGATAAGAGAAGGCTTCATTGTTGACGAGGACGAGGAAGATGAGGACGAGGAACAACAGCGAAAACCGCGCAAGCGTGCACGGCACCGTCGCAAGGGTTCGTTCGTATTATTTTCTCGCGTTTTATATTACTTAGCTCTTGTTCAGAGGTGGACGAAGCATTGGAAGAAGATGACTTCGACCTGATGGCGGAAAACACTGGCACCTCATACAACAACAAGAAAAAGAATCGTTTAACTCGGCTCCGTCGTCATTCCGAGTCACCTGTAGCCTCTTCGTCCCGAAGGCGGAATGTGGTGGAATCTTCAGACGACGACCTCGACAATGACGAGCCGCTTCCTCAGGTCCAAGACATCCACCGACTGTGGGACAAGGATGACGAGGACGAAGAGGAAGACATGGACGATTTCGTCGTTTCCGACGATGCAGACGCTCCCGACCACCCCGAACGTGATGAGCGACGGCGACAGCGCCAACAGAAGCTTGACAGACGGAAGCGGGCACAGGCCCGTCCCGAGCTAGTCGGTATTGATGCTCTGTAAGAGACTCAGCAGATGTCATCAGCCTTTTCGCTTAACTATTTTCAGCGCTTGGGATGAAATTCACGACGTGTTTGGGGACGGCCATGACTATGACTGGGCAATGGGCGACGAGGATGAAATTCCGGAGGAGGAGGAGCCTAAACCGGATACAAAGTTTGCCGACGTACGTGCCAACATAGTCCATGTTAAAGCATATTCTTACCTTTGGACAGGTTTTCGAGCCCTCTCAGATCAAAGCACTCCATCTCACGGAAGACGACGAACTCATACGGGCGCAAGACATTCCAGAGCGAATGCAACTTTCGAGCTCCACTCTTGCTTCGGGGAGCGCTCCTACCCCCGCAATTCCGTTTGGGCCGGAAGACCTTGACCAAGCTGCTGAGTGGGTTACACCTCGATTGTCGAACCAGAAATATCTCGCGTTCTTTGGCCCCAACGGCACGCACAAGGCTCTCGGTCCGCAGCTTGTCATTGCCGTCACTTACGTCTTGAAGCAACTGTTCATCGAGACCGTCGAAGTTCCATATATATGGCACCATAGGCGCGACTACATCTCCCATTTCGATGCTAGTAAGGGCCGGACACGCGTTGAACTTCTGAATTTGACGGACTTGTGGCGGATCCATACACTGGGACTGAAGTACCGATCTTTGTTAGGCCGGCGGCGCACCCTCACGCAGTCGTACAACCGGCTACAAGTCAACGACTCATACTACGAGGATGACATAGTTCCCAAAATCGACAGCGTGGACATGGTCGCTGATGCTACAGAGTGGTTGGGGATGAAGTATAAGGACAAGAAGGAGGAGGAATCGCAGTTCCGTTTCCACGATGACGACGAACCTCAAGAGGCCGCTGTCAAACGCAAGATGCCCAGCCGTATATCAGCATACGAGGTCGCGAAGAAAAGCCCAATCGCCAAACTTGCCCAGGTGGGTTTACGCTCTCCAGTATGATCAACAGTTCACTGATAACACCAGGGTTTCGGTCTCGACGCGCACGAAGTTGCACTCAACTTCTTGGCCAACGATCGTGTTCACTTCGTCCGGGACCAGGAGCTTAGCCCTCCGGTATATGCCGAGCAATTTGCTAATCCTGACCCTCTGCTGGCCTTGTCGGCAGAGGAGCTTCTTGTTCGTGCGCGCCTGATCATGGCTACTGAACTCGGCAAAGATCCCTTACTCCGGGACCACATGCGTAGATTGTTCAGGGACGAAGCTCGGGTCACCGTAGAACCCACCGAACAAGGCGTAGCCAAGATAAGCTCGTTTGATAAGTACTTCGTGCGTGGATTTTACAATTCGGACCTATACTCCTCATATATATTCATGTTCTGCAGGGTTTCAAATACCTGTATCAAAAGCCCGTGAAGGATATGCTGGACTCGTCCCAGTTCTTACTCATGCTCGAAGCCGAAGCGAAAAATCTCATCAAATTCTCGATATTTCTCCCTCCCGATTCTCGGGCAACCTTCGAGCGGCGTTTGGCCGATGCCCTCACGTCCGACAATTTCAGTGAAACAGCGAAGGCGTGGAACGAGCAAGGGTATCTTGTTGTGCAAGAGGTTCTAGAACAGCATCTCTTACCTCTAGGGGCCAAGTGGGCTCGTGAATATATCCGAGAGCAAGCGGAAGACTCCTTGGCAAATCACCTTCGACAAGAACTCACCAAGGTCAGGATGAATGTCTTGCCTGATATATTGTCTTAGCTAATTTTCGATAGCGTATCGATGTGGCGCCGTTCAAGGTCGAGGGGATGAAAGAGGAGCGACCCGCTGTCCTTGCTGTTTCCTGGGGCAAGGGTGACCCCCACAAAGATGCGATCACACTCGTCTTTCTGGATCATCGCGGTCGACTGCGTGAGCACACGAAGCTAGACAACCTTGTGGACATGGAAATGCGGGATGAGTTTATGGATCTCGTTCGGCGGCGAAAACCGGATGTCATTGCCATTGGGGGACTTTCAATGGCCACAACCAAGCTTTCGGCTCGCGTGAAAGAAATCGTGCGGGACGTAGGAAATCTGGATGCTGGTGGCGATCCGGACCGCACCGTTCCCGTCCTATACGTCCGTGACGATGTTGCTCGATTGTACCAGCATAGCGCGCGCGCCCAGGCGGAGTACAGCACTTTCCCGTTGATCACCAAGTACTGTGTGGGCATTGCCCGGTATTTGCAGGATCCCTTGAACGAACATGCGGCACTGGGCGAGGACATCGATTTCGTCACAGTGCTCGATGCAGTCGACCAGCAGTTGGTGCGTATCCGGACATCTTGTTTTTATTTCTTATAGATGCTCATTCAAGCCGCTCTCCACAGATTCCGAAAGAAAAACGTTTGCTTACATGTGAACGCGCCATTGTCGATGTGGTGAACAAAGTTGGCGTGGACATCAATCGTGCCGTTGGAGACACGTATTACCAGACGCTCTTACCCTTCGTTTGTGGACTCGGCCCGCGGAAGGCGCAGCAACTTGTCAAGATGATTGAGAGACAGGTAATGTTCGGCTCCACATTTGCCTCTTTTGTTTCTCATAAATCCGTTATTTCAGGGAGAGAATATTGGGAACCGCGAGCAATTCATCAAAGCTGGCCTGCTGACGAAGACACTTTTCATCAATGCTGCTGGCTTCCTTCGCATCTCACAGCAGGATGAACAGAATCTAGGCAAACTCCGACCTGATGATGAGCACGCTGCTGATCTGCTGGACGACACCCGTATACATCCGGAGGACTACGAATTAGCTCGGAAAATGGCTATGGACGCCATGGAATACGACGAGGAAGACGTGCAGGATAAGCATCCCTCTTGGGTGGTTTCAGAGCTCTTGAACGACCAGCACGAGAAGAAACTCTCCGAGCTCAACTTGGACGAATTCGCTGTGAGCCTCTACGAGGCCAACGACGATCTCAAACGTCATACTCTGAACGTCATCAGAGATGAACTTTCGCATCCCTACGCGGAGCAGCGCGGACCATATATCCCCTTGAACGGCTGGGATGTCTTGACCATGTTGAGCGGAGAGACACCAGACACCTTGGCTGTCGGCCTGATCGTCACCGCCACAGTTCTGAGGGCAAAGCCCCAATTCGTGAGCCTAAAGCTGGAGTCTGGTGTTGAAGGAGTCATCAGCGCTGCATTTCTCGGCAACAAGGAACCTGGCAAGGGGTCAGCCATTCCCGTCTACGTCGTGGCCGTCCAGGCCCTTATCGACGCAGACAGTTTCTTTGTGGAAATGTCCGCTCGACCCAATGACATTGAACAGGGGGATGAGCGGGTGCGGTCCAGACACCGCGACCAGCATTGGGATCAAACACGAGAAGACAAGGACACTGATATGTTGCAGAGGAAGAAGAGGGCAGAGATTGGCAGGTCCCGACGTGTCATCAAGCATCCGAACTTCCACAATTTCAACACTTCCCAAGCAGAGGCGCATTTGGATAAACAACAGCGGGGGGATGTCGTCGTACGGCCTTCTTCCAAAGGCAATGATCATCTTGCTGTCACCTGGAAAGTAGACGACCAACTTTACCAGCATATCGGTTCGTTGTTTCGCTCATTCCCCACATTATGCTAATTCATTGTTCGTGAAACTAGACGTCACAGAACTGAACGCCGATCCCACTGGACAGACTGTTGGGGGCACACTCATCGTAGATTCCACTCACAGCTACGCTGATCTTGACGAGCTCATCGTCAATCACGTACAAGCGATGGCTCGAAAGGTTGAAGAACTGATGGCTCACGATCGTTTCAGGCACGGTTCTGAAGAAGAATTACGTGCGCGCACTCATTCTCGCGATATGAAAGTAGCCCTCATCCGACGTTGCAGATCTCTTTTTGAGAAATTCTTTGGCTGCGAATCCGGGCAAGAGTATGTATGGCTTCACACTCAATCGAAAAAGGCCTGGGCACTTTAGCCTCTGCTTTTTGGCCAACAAGAACTCCGTTGTTCAGACTTGGGTATTGAGCTTTCATTCTGTCTTTTTCTCTTTATTGACCCTTTTTCAGCCTGTGCGAGTGACTCCCGAAGCATATTATCTTTTCGATGCTGCCGCTCTCGGCGTGTCAGAGCTATGCGATGCGTTCAAAGTCCGGTAAATATGCTCGATTCTTGCTTCAAGTATACAGCTGAAGAGTTTGTGGCAGACATCTGCACGAGTCTCAAAACCAACAGGCTTCCGCGCCTGGTGGCAAAACTCCTTTTGGTGCTGGTACCAGAACTCCAGCTCGGCCAGGAAACGCAACGCCAGGCCACATGTCTGTTCGGCAACCAGCACGCACTCCTAACCCATACGGCGGTGGCACCACGCCTGGGCGATACGGTGCTGCCACCCCATCTCATTTCCAGCCCCCTGTTCCCCAGACTGCGTATGGCTTTGCTCCCTCTCAACCGCCTTACGGTTATCAAACACCGTCCCATCGGCCCGCGTTTCCTCCGCCTGGTCAGCCCTTACCAGCAGGCATGAACCCTGCGCGTGCAGCGATGATTCAACAAGGAGGTGGTTGGGGAGGCAGTTAATCTACAAAACAATCTCGTGTACGATAGAGACTAAACGGTGTACAATAGCTCGAGATGTTACATAAAAGTACAAGAACTGATAACCGATTCACCGACACTAAGTTGCGATTTGGATATGGGAGTCGTCAACTGTTGTGTAGACATGGCCATCGTCGATGAGCTTATCCACAGTATTACTGTCAAAGGGCCGTTGAGCCTCGAGTTCATGACAAGGTTTTTCTCCGTACCTGAGTTCTATAGCGTTACAGTTCAAAGCTTTGGCGATATCTCCAACAAACATGCCCTCATCACTCGAAGGCGTTGTTTGCAAATAATGCATGACTTCGTCAGCTAAAGCCGAGAAATACTTCTGAGCCTGATTTGAGCGCGATTGAATAGAGTATGCGGATTGAGAGTTGGCGGCTCCAGGTTGTTGTTGTTGTTGTTGTTGCTGATGTTCCGAATGAGGTTGAGAAGGCTAGAGAGCACCGAATTTTTAGCAAACAGCGACAACAATCGACGGGACGCGCACCAGTCCTTTTTGCGCAATAACAGCCATGGAAATAACTTCCAAAATATGAAAGTAAACTTCATTCGAGTCCTTAACGAGACGGATATTGCTAACGGCAATATGTCTTTTATTGTTGTGCATTTTAATAGTCCCAGTGACACGGACATAGACAGGCTCCTTCAGCTGTCGAGTCCTTGGATCGTCTGTGAGTCGAATGTCGAGAGCTGGAGAACGAGTACGAACCTGCGGTCAGAAACTGGGAGGCCACGCCAAGTCTGCTCGAGTAGATCCTCTGCCGTGTCCATCCACATCTTCCCGTCCATTCGTGCTGTTCCGTCGTCGAGCCCAAACGTGCGGTTGGTCGTGTACGCGAGATGATTGAAAAGTTCCGCAACGACGGTAATCTGACAAAAGCAAGTGAGCAGCGAAAGACAACGCGAATCGTGACATCTACCTGACCCAACACCTGGCCGTCGAACATCCAATCAGCCTCTGTGTGCATTTGCGTAGCTTTTCGAATCTGCGCGAGAGTAACTGGTCGCAAAGACTGGGCTGAAAGGTTTTTCTGCTCTAGGGGTGAGAGATGTCGGGGAGAGAACAGAAAGAGCCGCACAGCGCTACTTGGACTTCCTTGGCTCCCACTGGGTGAATCTCGCATAAAGCCTCCACCGCCAGAAGGACTGTTACCATCTACAGTAGATTCAGATCATCGGTATTCACGGGCGGTGTAGCACACACATTGGCTCATTTTCAAGACGAGAAGACGAGGAAGGAGAGAGTTTGAGAGAAAAGCGCGAGATGTGACAGATCCTACACGTGATGTGACCATACGTGATATCCGTCGCCTGAACAGAACGAAACCGAGTGTTGAGTGGGATGTGTTCTAATTTGTCCACAGACTAACGTATGACTGTACAGATCCGAGTATCTATTGATAGGACTTGCATACTCGAGCAATTCCCTTCCCAACACCTTCTGTTATCTTGTTTCTCGAATCGGTGACTTTTTTGGCGACGCCAAGAACAAAGTCGTGGTCAATCTGTCATAATGGTGAAATTGGCACTCAACCCAAGAACAGACTCGTACGTTGAGATCAACGACCAGAGAACAGGCGTCCACGAAGAACTTTCGTTTTTCCGCAGTTGCTTCTTCTTCACTTTGCTTTATCAGGGAAGCGGATATGTCGCGCAATACGGCAACAGCGTTAGTACGTATGGGTTTGAATTGCTGAGCCAACTGCAAGCCGTGAGCGTCTTCGATATTTACCAGCAACAGATCAGCTTACAGGTCCGAGCTTGTGAACCTTCACTACCGAAGGCGTTTTAAACCGTAATGTCTCTACAATAAACAAAAGAAAGGCCTGTGCGCATGAGTCAGACGCTGATCATAAACCAAAAGTCGTCACCTCTTGTATCAAGCTTGCAACGTGGAGCGTTGAAGCAAGCGACGAGGTAGTTTTAACAGCCTCGAATCGTGTTTTCATGTCTAAGAAGAGTCAATGAGCGTAGGAGGTGCTAGGATCGTCTTACTGTCAAAGAATCGCACAACAAGCTCCGGAGCGTCCGTAATTGAAGGGGGTTCTTCGTCTTTTTTCACAGCTACAATCGCGGTCCCGTTCCCGTTCTTGGGAGGAGCCTCAACCCCCTTCAGAGGCTGACCTGTCTTTTGCTCCGCCAGCTTGGCAGCTTCGGCTAAAACCACCGATGGAGGAGGGCGAGCATAGTCATGGTAAGGCTCGAGCCAGTCAGCCAGAGCAGCGGCGTAGTCATAGAACGCAAGCTCGTCAGGAGTCAGCTAGGATATTGATCAGCTCAATCAATAACAACATCGTACTTCAGACTTACTTCGGCCAACTCTTCGTCTTTACGTTGGCGTAGGCGATCCTTCAAAGTTTTTTTGCTCTGCGTGGTCGTATGCTTCGGCCGATCGCCGATCAGTAACTTCTCTTCGACGGTGTCATCTAAGTCGCTGCCCTGTTGAAAAGCCCGGATGTACAATTTGAGGAAAGAGGCCAACCAGCCTCCCTGGAAACCGCCGTCACAACCAGCTCAAGACAAAACACAGAGATATTAACGCACTCCTTCTCGTTTTCCAAAAAGAAGCGTTTGCTCGTTCAACTTCTCGGAACTCGCTGGTTGAAAATCGGCAAGAATATCAAAGTCCCGATTGTCGTGGTGAGCTGTGAAGCTGATTACGGCTCGATGATAACACAAGGTGTTCGGAAACGCACCGCGATCGTAAATAAATTTGAGTTCGATGAGCTCCATATCGATAATGTCGGAAGAAATAGGTTCGTGAGTCAATCGCATGCGCAGATGCTCAATCTTGACCATGTCTCGTTGCAGGGAATTTTCGAGTCTGTCCTCGAATATTATGAATTCGGGTATCTGGAGACAAGTCAGGGTCAGTGGCGAAACATAAATCCGAAGCATACCTGAGTGTACTTTTCTGCAGTAAACGCGCGAGCAATAAACTCTCCGGTCTAGCCACAGGTGAGAAGAGACCACGACAGGGAAACGGTCGTACTTCTTGGGTGTTACTAATATATATTTGCGATGATTCGATACATTCCGTGGCAAGAGTAAGATCTCCAGTAGCAGCAAGAGAAAATGTCGAAGCACGGGACAGAATAAAGTGTGATAGCGTGTCATGTTCCACCTGTTTGACTTGTATAGCCCGGTAGTGTTCCAATGCCAGTGAAGGCACACCTGGACATTCGAGTGTGAGTTATAGCGTTCTACCAATGCTACGTCTACAATCTCACCCAGTAACCGGTATATCCGGATGAGCATCAAGCGCGTGTGAAACGATTGTTTGCTCCGTGTTAATGCGTACTCGAGTAGAGCAACAGCATTGTACAGATATTTTTCGTCATTGCTCGTCTTCCAAAGACTAACAAAGACATTCCCTGCAAGAAGGGCAAGATCGTCGGCAGGCTGTAACTCTGTCGGCGGGAGACTGGAGCCTAGCTTCAATCCTTCCAGATATTGCTGGGTATAGAGAGCTGCACGTTCCGTCTCAGCGGCGACGTTGAGATCGTCAGCGGAGAGATTTTGTCGTAGTAATTGGTGGGAGTTGATCAATCGCCGTAAGTCGTTGTTGCTCGTCTACCGGATAATTGAGCTATAACCCAACTGCAGAGAATTAGTGGACTTGCAAACGAGGGAGACAACGATTCTAAGAATTGTGTCCAGCGAGTTGCATCATCGCCCTCCAGTGCTAGATACGGCTTTAGGTCTTCGTAACAGCATGCCTTGTCGCCAACTTCGTCGAAATATCGCTTCATCAAGTCGACTAATCGGCCGGCATCTGGAACGATATGAGTACATAATTGCGAGAGACAGAATGAACACTGCTCCACCATTTGATACTCCGTGCGTCCTGGCCCTCTTTTCTAATTCGAGGAGCGCTAAGAGGCCAGAGCGATCCTTACGTCTATCCTGAGCCGCAATTTTCGCAAATAGCTCTTGTGTCTTTGCAAGATGGGAGGAGCATTTTGCTTTGGCCGACTCTTCATCCGTTCCGGATGAGGTCGTCAGTGAGGAAAAGGTGGCGTCGAGCACGGACAGAAATTCGAGCCAATTGCGATCGCTAGAACACATCAGCATTTGAAGCATGATGCGGAGATAAGACCAACGCTTGTTCCGTTATTCGCTGTTCGGCTTTAGTTCCCTCGTCCTCCAGAAGACCTTGGCGGCGCCAGAGGTCGCGTCGGATTTCGTTGCACGACAAGCTTGCGGCACAGATGCTCTTGCCAATGTCGCTCTCGAGCAACGTCCGCGCCTCGTCGTAAAGTTCTAATTCGCGTAGTATAGAGAGGTGGAGATGGAAACGGTCGGCGCTGACGTAGGACGGGGTCGGAGAGGACGTTACGAGCCGATGTGCGAGCTTGTATAGAAGGGCTCGCATATTAGGCTCGGTCGTGGGTTCGTTGGCCTAGCCAGCACATGAATCAAAAGGCTTGGTAAACTGAGAGGATACGAACCTGGAGAATAGCGCTTAGTACGCTCCAGTATATATAACGATCCTCATGAAATTGTTTGTGCATTCGCGTCGCAATCTGAAATAGCAGTCACGCGATGTCGGACAGCACACAGACGACGGAACCCCCACTTGTTGAGCTGCCTTCCAGTTCAAAATCCGAACGTTTGCGAAAAATGTTTGCGCGGCAAGTTCCTCGTTATTGGGTTGCTGTTTATGGGCCTCTTCGAACATGGAGACCATATCTTTGTCTGTCAAGAGTTTTAGCTAGATGAATTGCTCAACTGCAATGGTTTACACGCACGTCGACCGAGACCGCGAAGGACATGCATCATGGCAGTTAGTACTGCATCATTAGTGGGTTTTGTGGCGAGAACTTCGTCACATAGAACCAAAGACTCTTCGACCTTTTGCGAGCGAACGAGGGCAAGAGCTTTTAACGTCTGTGGAAACCGTTTGACAAGGACAGACGCGTCGGAAGGGAGTTCAAACCTTGACCAACTCATTCTGAGGATGTTTCTTGAGCAATTTGTTACAAGCCACAATAGCGGACTTGTTTGAGCCGGTATCGAGGGCCTCTGGGGGGGAGAGAATGGGAAGGGAGTATAGGTAAAGCGGGAAGCATGCGCACCGTATATTGGCTTGATTTGACGTTCCATGAAAGTAGCTCAAGTGACGAGCGCGTAAGTGCAGAGTAGCTCAAATATTTTTTGACCCGAACTTGGCCGGCTTTTTCGGACATCCATCCGCGAGTCGCCGTCAACCTCCACCATGGCTCCCGTTCTTCTGTCACGGTAATCTCCCTCTCAATCCTCGTTTACCATCTCATCCTCGGCTCTCAGTGCCCTCGACGCGGCACTAGGCGTAGTGTAACTCATACCAACCGAAACCAGTAAATATTCCTAATTCAACACCCAGAACCGGAATAGGTGCCTACTACCTCCATGAAACTCACCCTCGGTCAGCCATCCCATCCGATTCAGGGCTTCAGGCCCTGGTTAAATGGAAATGGGACAAGTATTGGGGTCGACCAACGGATACTTCTGCCTCTACACCTAGCGCTTGATCACAGAAATCATATCGGGTTGACCGCGTTTCTACCGCTAGCGACCACAAGAATTATAAATTCACGTTTGCTTGGTTTGTAGCGCAAATACATTTCATTGAGGAGCCGCTGCAAGCAATTCCTGGACCATTGACATTACTCCCCCGAATACCGACCTCTCGTGCTCCGACAGACCCTCATCATCGGTGGCAGGCGACTTGCGTAAAGCGACACCAATGATGATAGGTCTGCGTGTAACCTCTAACGGATTACTCGAACCCGCTGTCCACAACAGTGTGGCTATCTGAGATGCATACAGACAATGGAGAGTCTGAAGATGCTCGGATGGTGCAGCTCCAAGCAAAGGTGTCAACTGGATGGCGGCTGGGGGCTCAGGAAGCGATCGGACATTGGGTTGGTCAGGATCCTGAATGGCGGGAAGTAAGGGAGTGGTGTCGGGAAGTGTCGCTTGGATCTGCAAGAATCAGACGCAAGGGATTGTTGGTGTATGGTGGTCCCACCAGGTTTCCAACCTTGCCCAGTTGAGTTACGAGGACTAGAATACGGTCTGCGAACGTTTGAATGACAATTTCTGTGGAATTTCCGTGTAATTCTCGTGTAATTTGGCGGACCATGGTGGACGCTAGACCAGAGTCAATGTACCGCGGCCAAACGGAAGCCAAACATTCGTGTTGAACGTTGACCGGTTGACCTCTTACCACTGCCGACGGCGACAGATGCTCTCCCCGTCCAAAGGCAAAGCAAAGGAAGAAACGCAATGGTCCTCAGGCTGGTGGGAGTACCACCCTTTACTCGATCAGACCCAGCGCCCAGCTGCTTGGTCGTCGTCCTCCACAATTTTCTCTGCCCACCCGACGCAACCTCTCATCACAGCCCGTCAGTTCTCCTCTTCGAAACAATTCACTGTCGTGTCGCCTCCGCCCATTCTCGCGTCCCCGTCGTCATATGAGCCTCCAACCGTCATTTCAGTCTCCCCAGGCGGCGATTGGCTTTTCGCTTACTTTCCTAGTGGCGAGATTGACGGAGTTGCCTGCATATGGCAGCGGGGACCCGCACTTGATATGTGGCTTGTCAAAGAATGGTGGACATTAAATCGTGGAGGTGGTGTTGTTGCCGCTAATTGGCTGGGCGGTCCCCGAGAGGTGCGCGACTGCAAGGATATTCGTGCGTTGAAGTTAATTCTCTTTCAGTGGACTATAGACGACGCAGGATCTCCAACTCGTCTGCCCCCGCGTGGTCCCATAACTCCAGTTTCTCTCTTCACCCTCATTCTGGTAACAGAGACTCGTTGGGTTTCTATTTGTTACCAGAGGCAATACTTCCCTACCCTGCGAACAATAAGTTGTCCGCTTTCTGAGCCTGCTTCGTCAGGCGATGGTCAGCCCAACGCTAGTCCCCCCGACAGCCACAAAATCTGCACCCGCGCCGCGATCGGTCTTGCGTACAACGGTTAGTATGTCCTGCCTCCTTTATCATTCAGTAAAGTGATCACATCCCTCCAGAATCTTCAATCTTAATTGCCACACGGTCTAGGACAATTCCATCCAACTCCCGGGACAATTCTCTCAACTCAATAAATCTAACTCTGCCTCTCGCTCTCGATATACCTCCAGAGCCTGAGGCGGCGACAGAGTGGGAGAGCTGGGGTGAGGAGTCTTCAGTCGAGCTCTGCGAGGTGCGCTTGGATTGGGAGGCCATGGGTATGCATCCATATCCAGTACCGAATTCTACTAAGATACTCTAGTGCTCTCCACCACCCCTTTGCCCGTCTTGCATGGGTTTGACTTGGGTCTGTCCAACCTTACATTTCTACAACCCCCACCACACTCCGCTGGCTCAATGGAATCTTCTCCTGATGCTATATATCTAGCCGCGAGCTACCTGGACTTTGGGGACTGCGAGCAATTTCTTCGAATTCGATTATGTCCTGCTGACTCCCTGAACAGATACGTCCACACCAAAATCAGAACTGGTTCTCCACGCGTTATCTCGTTCAGACGCTGGGACCGAAACTCGAGCTTGGGTGGGCGTCACTTCCATGATTGCTTCATGATGCTGAGATTTGCATTTCTAGGCGTGTAAACCCGCTGCTACACGGTCTTTCTCGGACGGTGTACTGACATTTATGCATCCGTGTGGGTCGACTTCGAGTACTTTTGGTTTATATGTTGGGCTTTTGGATACGTCTGGTCCTTTGCCGCGCGAGAAGTCGCTGCTCAAACAAATTGCGATCGGTTCCATCAGAGTTTTCAGAGCGTGCGTTCAGCTGCCTCCTCTCTTCCTCCTTCTACTCATATCCCACCGTTGGATTAGATCTGACTTGACTGACCATGAGCGTTGGGAGCCTGGCAGCATCATGTCCCCAGCGAATGGTGTCGGCCGAGATCGTGGGTGAATCGCTTTCTGCCCCAATTTAGTATTCCCACATCTATCCAGTGCCTCTGAATAGCTTACTGTCGCCAAACAATACCTTGATGCTATGTAACTCGGCATGGTCTGTCGGTCCCTCCCGAATGTCCATACAGATGCTGCCAACGCTGGTCAAAGATGCAGCATCAGGTTCATAACTGAGTTTCAGTCTACTTCATCTCTAACAATAATCTGACAGTTGCTGTTCCGCCCCTCTCCCAAAAACTTGCAACCAGCCTTCTTTCCGGTACATCGACAACGGATATAAGTCACCTCTTGGCGGCTCTAACCGTGCCTCTGGAAGAAGTCGGCGAAACCCTTATTCATGCGTTGATTCTTGCCGAGAATGGTCAGGATAAAGGCACACTAACATGGCGCGCGTTGGGTCTCGCCTTGGAAACGTACAGGTATAAACTATCCCCTTTACTTTCCATTCTCCGTTACTCAGTGTTCTATTTTGCTTTCTACAGACTGCGAGCACGCAAAGCGCATTCTGAAGCAGAGCGTGAGATATTAAATGCTAGATGGCAAACTGCGCTCGAGACGTGTTCTCTTGCATCCTGTAACTCTGCGTTCGAGGACTGCAAGGACGGCGACGGCTTTGATCTGAGTACGCAGTGACATTTTCCCGATAACCATAGCCTCGGAAGTTGACTCCTGTTTAGGTGCTGTCTGGCAGCTCGTTGGTCTATCGACTTGGGTGGTGAACTTTGTGGAGAAGCTTCTCAAAGAATGCATTCTGTCCCTTGATCTAACCGGTTCATCTCAAGGGCATGATGATCTCTTTGATACCTGTGCGCGTTTGCCTTTTCTCTCCAAAAGTCTGCACTGACTGGTTTGAAGCTTCCACCCCTCAGCCGTCTGTCTTACTTCATCTTGCCCACCCAAACTCATTAAAGGGTCTTCATGCCGCCGTGAGCAGCGTGACACGATTCAGGAACAAAGTTGGAGCGCTGTCGGCCAGTGAAGAAAACTCGCAGATCGCGAAGAACGTCCTGCTTGACCTCATTGATTGCTCCGGAGTTGATTTGAATGCGCTGGAACCGGTACTTGGTGAGTTATTGTCCGACGTCCAGAAATTTAGTGGTGGGTGCTCTTCTACCGCATTCACTCGCTCTCTCAAATGTTTCGCAGCCGAGGATGTCAGAAAGGGACTGATGATTTGTGAACCTACCAGCTCTATGGGGGCGCACATCAGAAATGCCATAGAAAAGATGACTAGCTCAGCGATTGTGAATCGACCGCGGCTCTTCATCAAGCCGTTTGAGCTCATGGACGGCGTCTCGCAAATTTTCGATGCTCGGAAAGACAAGCCGAAGGACATCATAACAAAAGCGGCGCTTAGTGGTCGTTCTCAAGAAGTGGTCTGTCTTCGGTGTGGGGGTAGATCCGAGGTGGGTATGAACACAACTCACATCTCCCCTAGTTGGCGGGCATGGGAGAGATTGTGGAATAAGCATTGCATCTGTGCTGGAGCGTGGGTGTTGCAGTAGCTCGCCTGCCGTGAAACGTGTACACTTCATAACGATCGTGTTACGCAAGTCACATTTTGGCGACTGTCTGGGTGGTACCCAAGTAATATCGCATGGCCCGTACCACTTCGCTGACCCATTCCTGCACAACGTGTTCCTGGAATACGTTCTTATCCCAGTGCAAAATTATGCGAAGTTGTTCGGAAGATCCACCAGCACCAAGGTACAGTTCACCTGTGCGACAGTGAAGACGAGTGCCAAAGCTTTCCAAGCGAATAGTCGGCGTTTTGCCGCCCTTTGAACTAGGATATTCGCGAGGCAAGGCAGCACCCATCTGAGAAGCTGATGTCAGCAACACTTGCTTTCGAGTATCAGTAAACAAATGAATTACAGCGCCAAATGTGCTCCACCCATGGGCCATTACAGTTCCCCTCTGCGCTTGTTCCAAGAGAGACACGTTATTTTCTTCGATCTCACCCGGCTTTACAAACGACTCCGGATCCTTCTCCCATCTGGCAGCAACCTGTTTCTGCATCGCTATTTTTCCTGCTAGACGCGCCGCACCCACTTCAAAGAATAGTGGATGTTTTAGATATCTAGATGCAAGTCGTTTCATCGTTCTGCAGCGCAATAAAAAGCGCTCAGGAGACATAAGGTTGCAGAACTCCGGCGCAGAATCCCCCGGCGCCAGAGTGCTTGGAAGAGGGATGTAGCCTAGAGTGAAGTAAAAGTATCCAATATTGACAGACACACTGCTGTGTCCGCCACTTTCAAACCAGGACTTGTCGAGGAACGGGCGAAGGTTTATGGGACCAGCAGTATGATAGGGTTCTCGCTGTCTAAACGCCCATTCTTCCGAATCGATTTCGCCGCGAACGTAGCGTCGGCAAAGGAGTCGAGCAAGAGCCACCTGAGAAAGCACGGGAAGGGCATTCCCAACACTGATTTTGTGCGCCTTCAGATTACGGGTGATGTTAAGCGACTCGGTCTGGGACAACACAACATCCAGAAACCCTAGAAACACGACTTAAAAGAAAGACCATCACATCGTGTGTGAACCTCAAACGTACCTGACTGCGCGGGTAGTCGTGTTGCGACTGGTCCAAATGAACGAGGGAGAGTTTGTCCACCCTAAAAGTACTCAGCCTTTTCTGGGATGTTAACTTTGGATTCCCTGGTACCGTTCTTTTTTTATCCTGAATCTGGCACACGATTTGGCCGGCGGCGCGGCGCCATCTTTGTCGAGCGATACTCATTTTCATGTGAGGAACCAGCGTTTCAGCTGCGACAGCCAATTCAAGGCTGGCGTCAAACTTTCGACCGATATCGCTGTCCGGGGACGAGAGATTGTCGAGGAAAGTGCTGATCACGGTGATATTGGCCACTCCGTCCGTGATCAAGTGAGAAAGATTAATGAAGACATGGTGCTTTAATGGGTCGTCGGTCCGGGATAGAACAAGGATGCGACACAGGAGATTATCGGATAGTTTGCGTTCTCCCTCCATAGCAGCCGCCTCAGCTTCTTCCGATGAAGATACTGGAAAGACAGAAACTTCGTCTGGAATAACCGATTTCAGACGTTCCTCTGCGACAACAAAATCGTAACGCGAGGCATGCGTTTGGCGGACCGTAGCAGCAAGGAGAGGAAACTGAGCTTTTGAGGCGCACCACGCGCGCTCGATGCTGGCTTTGGTGACGACGAGGGGGTGCGTTTTATTGGGCAAGATCGTAATGACATTGTGCATGAGAGTCGTCGCAGTCTTGTTTATGTGACTGTCGTAGTAGAAACCAAGTTCATTCAGACCAAGGGGGCGTGAATAAAGGCGTGCTCCCTCGGGGCCCGTATGTGTCCAGCTCGACTGCATCCAGTGAAAGTGTGAGTCAGAGAGACCTTCATGATCACAGAGAAAAGCCACATGTGATGGGGTGATTGGCGGAGGAACGCGACCTGAAATTCACGCGTCGACAGCGTGGGAATTTGAACTAAACTTGTCCTCAACCTAAGGTAGACCCAGTCCACCCTCGACGAACATCACGTGTTATTTCCATCTACAGCGAACCTCCTTATATCGAGACTATTAGGAGGAAACAGCCAAATTCCTCCGACCAGATTGTTCTAATTGTATTCAAGTATCTAGAGATAAAATATCAGAGCTCTATTACCTCTGTGCAAGAAGGAGTTCCGGAAACAAGTTTTGTGATGGGAAAACAGTTGAGGCAGTCGTGGGAGCAAATTTTGAGACAGCCGCCAGTGATTCGATAACTCTGGCCCAGAAACTCATGGTATCGTCACAATGTCAGAGAGAAAAATGAAGCTTAGACTGAAATAAAGGATTTGGTCGAGGGGATTTGTTCAATTCAAACTACAATGTACTTTACAGATGCATTTTGTCGAAAACCGCTGAATAAGGAAATTTCACGTGATGTTCGTCGAGGGTGGACTGGGTCTACCTTACTCAAACTTGAATTTTGACTTTGAATTCGCTTTTGTCGGTCCACTCACTATGCCCAAGGCAACTGTCCCTCCCCTTCCACTCTCTGCTCTCTTCGGGATTGTCAAACCTTCCGGTCTGTACTTATGTGGTTCGAGTCTTTCCTCTTCACCCATGTTCCTCAGGGCCGACCTCGATGTCTGTTATAAACGATGTCAAGCTTCTGGTCTCGAGATCGAAACTCTTTGTCGATGCTGCCAAGCTCGAGAAGAATAGCAAGAAAAAAATGAATCTGCGCAAGCCTGGTGATCTAAAAATCGGGCAAGGTGGAACTCTCGATCCTTTAGCAGATGGCAAGCTCCTGAAACGCTTATTCTTTTGCCTGACTTACTTAGCGGGCAGGCGTTCTTGGTAATGACTTGTTCGAGTTGCGCCACCGAATGAACTTTGATACAGAAAAGTCGTCGGTGTAGGCAAGGCCACCAAAAAATTAAGCCAATTTCTGGAGTGCACCAAGGTGACCTCGAAGACCCTGGCTCTGACCCTACTGAATCATATACAGGAATACCGTACAACGTGTCTTCTTGGATGCGAAACCGATACATACGATAGCGAAGGCTCGAGGGTCCGCCTGGCACCTTGGCGACATGGGCGTTGTGCACTCAATGATACCAGCAGCCGCGACTCATTCTTTGCAGGTCACTCGGGAGCAAGTCGAAACCGCGCTGGAAAAATTTCGTGGCGACATCCAACAAACGCCACCTATGTACGAACAATTCGATCTCACAATTTTGTCATTCACAATTTCATATTGTGCTTAGATTCTCCGCCTTGAAAATGGATGGTCGACCACTGTACGAATATGCACGCAAAGGCATTCCCTTGCCACGTCCGATCGAGGCGCGAAAAGCGACTGTACATTCTTTGGAGATAACTGAGTGGAAGGATGCACACAATTTCCGATGGCCCGCTCAGACCTTTACAGAGGAAGAGAAGCAGGCGATGGAGAAAGCACTTCAGGGTGCTGTAGAAGCGCCGGTTGTTCTCGATGACACAGCTGAGCCGCCCAAAGACGATGAAGCGCCAACCGCGTTCGTGTTAAAGATGCGAGTGTCTAGTGGGACATATGTGCGGTCGATTGTGCACGACCTGGCTCATGAACTCGGTTCTGCTGGGCATGTAGTGACGCTGCAACGGACAAGACAAGGAAGGTTCGCACTTGAGGCGACGGAAGAGGGCGATCGCGAATGCGTGCCTTGGGAAGTTATAAAGAAAGCCACCGAGGAGACGAATGTTGGGGAAGATGGGCTACTCAATTGGGAGCGAGAGGTGCTTGCCCGACTTGAATCGGTCGAGTAAGTGGACTTCAGGGAGGTATCTTTTACTTGATACCATTACTTCGCTGTGGCCTAGCACCCCTCCTTGAGTAGAAGACGCCGGTATTATATTGGCTTACCTATTAGTGCCGAAGTGTTGAGCGGGTTATTCCGAGACTCCGTTTTGAACTCATCGACTATCTCAAGCTATCGCTCATGTATTTTCACGTTTTTCGTCGGCGGGCCGAGCGACTGTGATCCTGGTGAGTGGCCTCTTTCATTCAAACTGCTACACTTTGCAAGACCCCATGCAAATTCTGTCGCTGATGGATACTAAGGTCAATTTTTTTGCTACGCCGCATTCCTCTTGTATTCCTTCAACTAACGTATAATTGGCTTGCTGCATCAACCGTTGAGCAGTGAGCACTCAGTACTCGGCGCTGAACCTTGTCCCGCAAAATTAAACGTGTGATGTACACAAAATTCTATTCATACCATCTCGCTCCGAACACCCGCCGGTCCGGACTGAGCGCTCCCGGGCCGCTACGACTCGGAAAGTATAAAATGCCAATCGACGTTCAAGACGCGCCGGCTCACTACTGGTATGGCTGCCAACGGTGTTCACGCGTCTGTCTCTCGTCCTCTCAACCCTGGCGTGTTTGCGCCCATTCCGACCTTCTTCTTGCCAGAATCCGAGGATCTTGACCTTCCTTCCTTCGAAGCTCATGTTGTCCGCATCGCGTCTGCAGGTGTTGGCCCGCTCATCGCAGGTTCTATGGGGGAAGCCCCTCACCTGTCCCATTCGGAGCGGCAGCTCCTTATTCGCACTGCTCGTAGGGCCTTGGACACGGCTGGGATGTCCACCATTCCGTTAATAGTAGGCACAGGCGCTCCGAGGTCGGTTAATACTCTCCGCCGTCTACTTGCCTTCATCTAGTGCTCATAGCACGCGTGAAACCCTGGAGCTTACCCAAGAGGCAGCCAAAGCCGGCGCAGACTATGCTATAGTTATCGCAAGCGGTTATTTCGCCGGTGTGCTTGCTACCAACCCAGCTGCTCTCAAGGCTTTCTGGACTACAGTCGCAGAGAAGAGCCCAATTCCTGTGATAATCTACAACTGTACGACAGCCTCATATCCATACACTCGTTGCTGACTACCACAGACCCTGGCGCCAGCGGTGGTATCGACCTGGACTCGGACCTTATCACGGAGCTCGCTATGGAGTGTCCTAATCTTTGTGGGGTGAAGCTAACGTACGTCTAACCTGCTCTTTTCTCGTTGTATTTTCCGAAGAGTCTCTGATCATGTCTACTCCAGCTGCGGCAATGTCGGAAAACTCACTAGGATCGCCGACGTTGTCTCAACTCCGGCGTTTACATCGACGTATCCTCGCAAGAACCCAAGTGCCCCCTTCCTCGTTTTAGGCGGTTTTACCGACTTTCTCACCCCTTCTGCTTTCGCTAACGCCCACGGAGCCATTACTGGTCTTGCCAACGTATCTCCAGCGAGTCTATCCCATTTTGCATTGATTTCACCATCCTGATGACCACTAGTATGCGATCCGGAAATTATTCCAGCTATCAGAGGCCGCTCTAAATGATCTTACACTGCTCCCCGAGGCTCAGCGCCTCCAGGGCATCATTGCTCGAGGAGACTACACCATTGCTAAAACCGGTATTGCGGGTACCAAATTTCTTCTGAACAAACTGTACGGCTATGGAGGGGAAACGCGCAGACCTCTGCCACCTATGGCTCCTGCCGCCGCAGAGGCATTATGGGAACATCCTCACACGCAAGCTCTTGTCTCGCTCGAACGCCAAATGAGCGGAAAGACCAAGTAGACCTTTATACGATTCTGTATCTCTATGTACAACATATATGTATCGGTTGCGACTGATAAGTTCAATCCGGCTCCGCTCCGACCGGACTCGACCGCAACTTGCTCATCTTCCACTTGACTGTCATTCAACGAAATGTGACTTGACGCTCTACGGTTCCTACACATATATACCCGCCTCTGTGATTCTCTCGACACTTTGTGCGAGCTACTACAACGACCATGCCATCTCGGCGTATCACCGTGACTTGCAATTGGAATAACAATAGGCGCTTCGTTCTCTTATTGTCCGGGGATGGCCACGAGCGCGAGACAATCCTTCGCGAAGCACGAAATAAATTCCGCTCCAAGGTCTCGTCGGTGTTTCTTCTGGGAGGTGACATCCTTACGGAAGGAGAACATCTTCCCGAACTGGTCTCTGAAGTCTGGGTTGGCAAGGGCGAACCTTATTGTGGCCCGTCAGGCAGTTTTGTCCGCGCCTCTGTTGACGCAGAGCTCCATCTTATCAGGTGAGTGCAGTCTGTCATGTGGAGGGATTTTTCATTCTATCTCGCGTGAAGTGACAAGAGCTATCTGGATGACAAGGCTATCGAGCAACTGAAAACCGTCGGCCGGCTGCCTGGTAGGTAGTTCATCTTTGCATCCATTTTTATTGCGTTGAGAGCCCCGTGAACCTCAGGTGTCGCTCTTGTTGTTGGGCTTCCGGACCTTCATCCCGGTTCACGCTTCCCCATCGGTTGGTCGCATTTATCTCGACCCATCTAATATTTTTCTGAACAGCGCATTCAGGCTGCGCTATCGCTGCGGAGGGCATCTATCCTGCACTCATTGGCTCTGATGTGAGTTCGTACCCTCATGCTTATGTACTATCGACGACTTTCTTAGGTTGGCTGTGGTATCGCCTTGTATGAACTTTCTGCGCACTACAAGTCGACGGTAAACCCGAATAAGCTCGCTTCTGCGCTGCGTGGCTTGGACGATCCGTGGGCCGGATCGACGAAACAATGGCTTTCGAACTACGGGATAACCCGCGTTTCCGACTTTGATGCGGGGAGCCTGGGTACTGTGGGTGCAGGCAATCACTTCGCCGAGCTCTGTGTGGTCGAGAAAATCGTCGATGAAACTGCTGCCACACAATTAGGTGTGCTCCCCAATGGTCTCTATTTATTAGGTAACGGAACGTTCTCAAAATGTTATGCGTTTTTTATCTAATTATTTTCGCAGTGCACACAGGATCCAGAGGCTTGGGTGGTTCTATTTTGGCCGCTGAGACGGTGCAAGAGTCGAATCCGTACATTCCGCCGGACTCCCTGCGTCTTCCAGAATATCTGGCAGAACACGACTATGCTGTTCGATGGGCGGTGGCCAACCGAGACCTTGTTGCACATAGGATCAAACAATGCATCTTGCCCTCCGAACCAGAGGATTCAGGAGTTGTGCAGTTGGACGTCAAAAAGCTCATTGATGTTACCCACAACTCCGTGACGAAGCACACACTGTCCGTGGACGCCACCGCTCGCGAGCTTTGGGTACACAGGAAGGGCGCTGCACCTGCTGATAAAGGAGTCGCGCCCTGTCCAGGAAACCGAGGCTCGTTCTCCTGGTTGCTGCGACCCACAGGCGACGGCCAGTACAACGGTTTGTATCGAGTTCTCCCGTGAACAATGAGCGCAATGCTAACTTGACACCTACTCAGCCCATTCGCTCGCACATGGCGCAGGCAGACGTTATGGCCGTAATGTCCTTCATACAGGCGCAAAGATCAATAAGGCGAATCTGATCCAGACAGACCTCGGCTCTGTTGTTATCTGTGAGGACCCAGACCTGCTCATCGAAGAGCAGCCGGAGGCATACAAAGATGTGGGGTGCGTTGTCGAAGACATGGAGGAACAGGGAATCTGCATGGGTGTGATTATCCTGCGGCCTGTGGTGACTTACAAGGTGCGCGCCAAGGATCGATGAAGTGGGCGACGGTGCGACAGCCATCACCGGTAACGCATGGCGCAATTACCCCGCGTGGGGGGAAGGCGGGGCATGCGGGGTCGATTGATGGGTTAGATGCAATTATAATATACGATGACCCTCAGCCATGAGCCTTGAGGGACCCTCAGTAACGTTCAAAAGTGGCTGAGATGTCCTCGTACGAATCAGCCTGGATGTACATACAGTACCACGCTACAGTCAAGTAGACTCGAGCAAACTTGGAACAGAAATTGGTGATGACAAGTCGGGAACCGTAGTCGGGCCGCATTGCCGGGTGCCAGCTTGTGTTTTACCGAGGCGAAGGTTGATCTGCCAGCTTGTTCGTAACTCTATCGTGTCCCAGTCATGGCTTTCGGGCCACTCAGACACTCTCGTTTATTCTCTGTAGTTTTGCGAAGGTCAAGGCAAGGTATTTCATTCATATTTTCTCGTCCGAGTAACCCGTCAACCCTCAAAAATTCGTAAGAGTACCGCGCCTCGAGTACAGCAGCTGCAGGCATCCCGTACTCGTCTCTCACTGTCGGAGCACCGAGAGAGATCTATCCCAATGAACGCCGAGTTGCTCTCACTCCTCAGAATGCTGCACTCCTTCGAAAGAAGGGTTTCGCGAAAGTACTAGTAGAGAAGAACGCAGGCGCGTCAAAGTCCTGTTGAGCGCGATTTTCCACAGCTTACACATTCAAACAGGTGCGGACGCTCAGTTTCCGGACGAGGTAACGCGAATCCATTCTAATCCGTCGCTCAATCCTAATCCCTCATCCAGCAATATGCCGCTGCTGGGGCCACCATTGTTTCTCGCGACGAGCTTTTCGCTGCGTCAGATATTCTTCTCAAAGTACGGCCTCCCCAGGAGGGACAGGAAATACAGCAGATCAAGGAAGGCAGCACCGTCATCTCGTTTCTATACCCGGTCCAGAATAAACAAATTGTTGACACAGTGCGTATCTGAATTGACTTTGCATCGGCAACGCCAATTTGACGTTAATATTGTAGCTTGCATCGAACAAAGTGAAGGCAGCTTTCGCTATGGACTGGATCCCCCGAATTTCCAGAGCTCAAGTATTCGACGCACTGAGGTTAATTCGATTAAGTTCTAGGATCTCGCATCTTATCTGACATTCAAAAGCTCGATGGCCAATATAGCTGGCTATAAGGCTGTGCTCGAGGCATCCGGTAACTTTGGAAGGTTCTTGACTGGTCAAACCACTGCGGCCGGCAAAGTAAGTGCTTTTTACGACCGCTTGATATCGGCATTGAGACTCTGGTACAGATTCCACCAGCCAAGGTTCTCGTTATCGGGGCCGGCGTCGCAGGTTTAAGCGCCATCGTTACCGTGAATATTTTCCATATTCTGTGCACGATCACGACTCTTTGCTCATGATTCCTGAACAGGCAAGGCGCATGGGAGCCATCGTTCGGGGTTTTGACACTCGCTCTGCCGCCCGTGAGCAAGTACAATCCCTTGGCGCGGAATTCTTGGAAGTCAGCATCGAAGAAGAAGGTGGTGGTGGCGGCGGGTATGCCAAAGTAATTCTAATTCTTCTACCAACGAAACTCTCGTTAATTCTTGTTAAAGGTCATGTCTAAGGAGTTCATTGCTGCTGAAATGGTGTGAAATCACTGCTGTATGTACACTTAGGCGCTAGCTGACGGTCATCCCATGTAGGCACTCTTCATGGAACAGGCCAAGGACGTTGATATCATCATCACTACGGCTCTCATACCCGGAAAACCTGCACCCAAACTCATCACCAACGATATGGTGGCTGCTATGAAACAGGGATCTATTATAGTCGATCTAGCTGCTGAGGCCGGCGGTAATTGTGAAGCGACAAAACCCGGAGAACTTTATGTTAAGAATGGCGTCACAATCATCGGTACGTCGCCCAGATTCTGTTACAGCGAAAATAACCAAACTCTTGCATCGGCTTTCCAGGATACAGCGACTTGCCATCCCGTCTTCCGACACAGTCTTCAACTTTGTATTCCAACAATGTTACAAAATTCCTTTTGTCGATTGGTGGCGACGGCAAATTCGCAATTGATCTAGAAGACGAGGTTGTCCGTGGATCTATAGTCGTCCATGAAGGCAATATTCTCCCTCGTGCCACTCCTCCTGTGATTGCAACCCCTACACCTCCTACCACTCCTAGAGAAGAGGCAGCGGAGATTGTTGCGCTTACCCCGTGGCAAAAGACTTCGCGGGATGTCGCAGCGGTTACCGCTGGGATGGGAGGGGTCTTGGCATTGGGGAAGGCCACCGGCATAGGCTTCATGTCTAACTTTTTTACTTTCGGATTGGCGGCCCTTAGTAACGTTCCTTTCCCTGAAAAAAAAAATTGTTTGGCTCATTATTGTTGACTTTCCACTCGTTCCTTCCAGTTGGTTATAGGTAAGGTATGTTAGACAAGGCGATCAGTATCTGATACCAGAAGCGTAGAGTGGTGTGGCAGGTGGCTCCTGCGTTACATTCTCCCTTGATGGTACGCTCTTACTTTTCGTGTTTTCGCCGATAGTCTAACGCTGAACAGAGCGTTACCAACGCAATTTCCGGAATGGTTGGAGTCGGCGGACTTTTCGTGATGGGTTCGTTCGTCGGACGACATCGATTGCCAATACGTGTTGTCTGACTTTTTGCTCAGGCGGAGGATATTTACCGGGAACATTCCCTCAGGTATTGGGCGCACTATCTGTGTTACTAGCTAGTGTCAACGTTGCTGGAGGTAATGCTGTTTGTTACCCCAGGTTTTCGATGCTCATCATGTATTTACAGGCTTCATCATAACAAAAGTAACAAAAACTGCGACCCACCTCCTTGTCTCTCATCCCCTTTGATAGCGCATGCTCGACATGTTCAAACGAAGCACAGATCCGCCAGAATATTCATGGTTGTATGGTGTTCCTGCTGTTGTGCGTCACTTGATGCGGTCTCGTTGAATGACCCTCACTCAACTTGCAGATTTTCACCGGAGGCTTCCTGGCTGCTGCCAGCACAGGTGAAGATCTGACGCCTACTGTGCTGTGCGGTAACAGACATTCATCGCATCCTCGCAGGCATGGCAGGTCTCGTGCAGGCAGGCTACCTGGCCAGTAGTGTTTTGTGTATCGGTCTGTGCTCCATTCATCCGAAACTCATCGATGTTGACGAACTGTCTGCAGGGTCTCTAAGTGGCCTGTCCTCTCAAGCTACCGCACGTCAAGGTAGAATATAGGTCGTGTATGAACATGTAGCCTCACATCTTGAGCAGGGAATGCTCTCGGAATGCTCGGGGTTGGCTCAGGGATATTAGCATCATTAGCAGCCGTTGGTTTTCCCGCGCCCGTGCTAGCACAGTTCGCCGGTGTGGCTGGTATAGGAGGTCTCATTGGGACCATTGTTGGCCGGTCAGTCTCTTCTTCGGCGTGAACTTGCAATCTTACTCTCCAGCAAACAGCCGGGTGACCGCTACCGAACTGCCGCAAATGGTAACGACCTGACGCTCGCATATTTCCCCTGAATCAACCCTCTGCTACAGGTCGCAATGCTTCATAGTGTAGTCGGACTTGCCGCTGTGATGACCTCCATAGGTAGTATCCTTGCTGACGCTTCCCATGCTCCGATGCTGCATCTTGTCGCTGGCTATGTATTCCATTTTGTATCTTGGCTTGAACAGATGGTGATATTTGTATACCTTCTAGCTTGGTGTCGTGATTGGTGGCATCACGTTTACCGGTATTGAATCTCATTTCATAGCGCTCTTATTCTGATGTCTAGCCAGGCTCTATCGTGGCGTTCCTCAAATTGGCGGGTCGTATGGCGTCGAAGCCGCTCGCTCTCCCCGGAAAACATCTTGTCAACTCGTCGTTGCTCGGCCTCAATGGATTGACCATGGTATGCTGGGTCCATTATTTCACACTTGAAATGTGAATTGACTGCTTGCCAGGCTGCATTTTTGTCTATGCCAACCACACCTTTGGTAGCTGCTGCCTTCTTGTCAACGAGTACCCTCTTGAGCTTCATTATGGGTTATACAACAACGGCTGCCATTGGTGGCGCAGACATGCGTAAGACCGTAATTCTTCGAACTTACTGCAGCTCATGATTGTATGATAGCTGTTGTGATCACTGTTTTGAATGCTTATTCGTTAGTGACATCCTTCCGACCTCATGTTCGATGCTGATATCGATGTACTAGTGGATTTGCACTTGTTGCCGAAGGTGGGGTGCGACTGGACTTGCGTATCGTTCACTGACGGAGCTCCCGAAGGATTCATGCTTGATAATCCCCTTCTAACCACCGGTAGGTTATCTTGAAAAGGACTGCAAACAAATATTGAGAAATTTTCCAAGTCGGTTCTTTAATCGGTGTCAGCGGATCTATTTTGTCGTACATCATGGTTTGTTTCTAAACTTCTCGAATGAGGTGTCGATGCTGAATGCAATTAGTGTGTCGCTATGAACCGCTCCCTTCCCAACGTATTGTTCGGAGGTGCTTCCACGGGCCCTGTCGAGGCTCGTGAGATGGTCGGTTCCATCACCAAGACCACTGTGGACGATACAGTAGAGGCGTTATCGAATGCGGACAGGTGAGACCAGCAATGCGAGCTGAGATGGGCTGCTGATAGCGAGCCAAGCGTAATCTTGGTGGTGGGTTATGGCATGGCCGTAGCAAAGGCGCAATATGCCATATCAGACATATGCAATATGCTTCGGGCCAAGGGTATCACCGTTCGTTTTGCGATTCACCCTGTTGCTGGAGTAAGCTGCCTTGAATTCTTGTTTGAAGAAGCTGATTTCTTACATCCTTCAGCGCATGCCCGGTGAGTATTCGGAGTTCGCGGTGTCAGGTTCTTGCACAACGACATGACTTATCGTTTGCGATATTTTTCCCAGGCCAGGTGAGCTCTTGTCGTGCTAGCGTCGTATTAGTGCTGATTGTTTCAAATAGTGCAACGTTCTTCTCGCAGAAGCCGCTGTACCATACGATATCGTTCTAGAAATGGACGAAATCAATGATGATTTCAAGGAGACTGACCTTGTACTAGTCATTGGTGCCAATGACACCGTGAACCCCATCTCGCTGGAAAAGGGTTCAGCTATTGCCGTCGGTGCATCTTGATTGCTTCTGAACTTGCCTAACGCCGCGAACAGGGAATGCCGGTATTACATGCTTGGAAGGCCAAGCAGGTAATTGTCATGAAACGAGGAATGTCCAGTGGATACGGTATATTCTTTCCGACCTCTGCAAAGCGATTGACTCACACTGGCTTTCAGCGGATGTACCTAACCCAATGTTCTACATGCCATCGACAAAAATGTTATTCGGCGACGCGAAAGATACTTGTGACGGTCAGGACCTCATTTTGTCGCACGATTATTCTCAACTGACCAAAAATTCCTAGCTATCAAGCGTGGTCTTGAGACGAGGGGATGATTGTATAACATGTGCTTACTTATGCTGGCGTGTCCCTCGTTGTAGGTTTCATGGACCTGCTATCTTTGAACGGAGGAAATTTTGTATGTATTTTATCATCATCCTGCAGCGTAGATCTTTGTGCACACAACGGAATCCATTGCATTTGATTCAAACGAGTGGTAGAATTCGTGTGTATCCCAGAAAACCAGGCTTATTCCAATATTGCAAGTATGCTAAGGGGTATTTTCTACAATAATCATGAGTCCGTCGTAAAGTTTATGATCTAAGACTATCTCTAACTTATCGTCCAAACAATAAAGAATCCTTGCTATCGCCCGTGGATGACGGTTTGGACAGTGAACTCAGAGACACAGCTGACGACGATCGCGACATTGAAGAGGAAGAGCGCACTATGGGTAAACCTGTGTAGGGGACCACTGCCGGCGATCGAAGAGAGTTGTTCATGGAGTTCCACTTCTCGGTCCAGCCAAACGCCCACGAGAAAGACTCGGAACGTTTGGGCTGATGGTTATATAGCCATGTCGCAAGTACGACGATGAGGGAGCCGGTGACGAAAGTGAGGGTGATTTGAAAGTCGAAGAGGGCGACGGAGGCCATGAAAGAGATTACGATGCTAAGGCTGGTTGCGAATCCTTTAAGGATGTTGTCCGAATATTTGATAACGAGGGCCGTGAGCAGGCCACCGAACACCTGCACTAACACGGTTGCCCACGCCCACCCGCCCAAAGTTATGGAAGAGCGTTGACAGCCATCCCTCCTGCGGATTCGATGCGTATAGATAGGAGACAGGCGCGAGGGCGGGGAGGAGGGAAAACAGCGAGAGCTGTACGTTGCGAACCCACAAGTCGGTTTGGGAGTTTTTCAGAACCATCTCGAAATAAACGCCGGCGAGGCCAGACGTAAGGCACGCGATGACAACAGCAACAAAACCCTTCAGCGCATTCATCGAATGTGTATCTTCCAGCGGGACACCATCTTCCACTATACGCACTGCCCCGGCCTGAATTTGGACCACGGCAACGCCGATTGCCAGGAGTAAGAGGGCAAACCACTGGGGCGAGGCAAGCTTTTTCCGCAAGAGAAGAACAGAAAAGCCAGCGGTCGTAAGGATCTTCATTTGGTAGCTGACCTGGAAAGTAGCTGCCTGTAGATTCGATACTGCGACGAATTGTAGGTTGTTTTGAATAACTGGGTGAAGGATTTGGTCAGATTCTCATCTAGGGGGAGAGCGGGAGACACACCATAAAGAATAGCGGGGATCGAAAGCTTCCAACAATCTTGGCTAAAGACGTCGCGTGCCAGTCTTTTACTCCGACCGATAAGTGTTCGAGCCTGCCCGTCGGATGATGGCGCTTCAATGCGCGAGAAGGCAATGAGGAGAGATATAGAGCCCTTCAATATTTCGTTCATGAGGACTGCGGTGGCGGGAGAATAGGCTCGCGATGGGGGTGTTGAGACTCGGGAATAGTGCATTATGAGCGTGAGCGCCGAATTTTGAACGGCGAGGGTGACTAGACTGTGGAAGCGTTCGGAGGTGAGGTTATTGAGGGAATGAAGCGACAAACGAGAGGTATTTGAGAGGTATTCCACAGAGTGTGGGCCCAACGGGTGCTAACGGCGCGTCGTTGGGGAGACCGAGTTGTGGTTCATGGCCCGGGTGATCATTGGGGTCATTAGGGTCGCTGAGATTGAGGTGAATGGCCGAGGGACGGTTCATGGCGTACATCGACCTGCAGCACACCAAAAAGTCGAGAGTTGAGCCGAGTGCACAGTCGATCACAGCCCCGTCAACACATCATCAATTGCGATTTGCATCTTCGACAAGTCGAAACATTATTTGATAGGCTGTACAAGTGTAAATAGTCTGTCGATAGTGCTACATGGACGTTGGAAATACAACAAATTAATCGATACATAGTGTGCGGTTCAGCCCTTCATTTGTGCAAACTTCCAACCCGACTCTTGCCATCCCCACTTTCGTAGAGACCATATATGCTGTACGTCGGACTGCGATAACTGTCGTACGCCTCCGGATTGGCATGCTCCAAGGCCATTTGAGTGAGCGAAGGCAGCGGCGGAGGCGAAGGGACACGCGGGGGCTTGTCATCGCTCCGAGATGCCTTTTTGAGCATCATCGACGACGCCGATGCGAGATTCGCAGCACTTTCTCCTGTACCACCAAAATCCAAGAGCATTAGATTTCCAAGCGCAGCAGTCGCATCCACCGTAGGCGACGCTGGGGGCCCTTGCTGTTCCAGTATACGACTTGAGCGGTTGCTTGGAGGGGGTTTCTTGTGAACAGGTTTATGCGCTCGTTTCGCCTCGACAATGCTTAACGAGTCATCTGGGTACAGTGTGGGCTGCGGAGACGATGGGTATACAGTGGCGGGAGAACCAAAGCCCAACGGTGAAACCATTTTGGTGTCTCTAATTGAACGAGACGTCGATTTTTGATGGAGCGATGGGAGGTTGTTGTGGCGCAGATGAGCTTTGCTTGACTGGCTCGGAGGCATGGCAGAGGTTCGAGGATGCGCGTAGTAAGACGACTTGATCCGAGTACGACCAGGTACTGAAGGCATGCTGGGTAGTGTTGGACTCTGAATCTCTGCCCCATCGTAAGCGAAGCCGCTGGAATGACGGTTGACTTTCAAACGCTCGAGGTGAGACCTGTCCCCCACCGTGCTGCTTCTGCTGCGCTGCACAACTCTGGGAGTGATGCGTTCCATGACGGGATGTCCATCGGCGGTAAAAGATGTGACCATATTGCGATCATTAGAGAGTGTTGCGGGATAGGCGGATACTGTGGATAGCTGACTCGCCGCACGAGTCAGAGTGCTATGAACCTGTTGCATGGGGGTGGGATACACAGGAGCTACAGAAGCCTGAAGGCCAGGTAAGATCACCGCCTCCGTCGAAGCATTGTTCTTCCCGCTGCTGGCATTGTAAGAAAATTTTCTCTGGACGCTCAGATGGTCAATAGCAGCAGCCGAGTCAGGACGGTTTGCCGGTGTAGTATACTGTGTCCACGTCCACAGACCACTGTTGCCGGGACGCTCCGACAGACGTTCTTTGCCACCGAAGATGGGGGAGTCTTCTAGTTTGGTCTCGAATTCTTCATCCGAAGGGAAGGGATCGTCGAGAATAGGACGAGAGGGTACTAGGCGAGGACGGCGAGGTGGATACAAGCAAAGCTTGACGGTGACAAATATTGCCAGCAGAAAAAATGTACCGGCGATAGATATGAGGGTGATAGCAGGAGTTGGAAGGCGATGCGTCGTAGACGATTGAGACCTATTATTATTCTGATTCTCTCCTGGTGTAGGGATGGCTGTAGTTGATGAGATGAGGGATTGAGCAAGAGACGTCGAAGTGGTGACAAGGGAAGGTGACTGAAGGAGGTAGCTCGAAACGGATTGGGACGATGTACTTGAGGTTGGTGCAGCAAGAGATAGAGATTGGACGCGGTGAACAGCGGCGGGATGGATTCCTGTGTCCGGAACGGGATTTGGAACAGCGGTCCAGGGTTGAGAGATGCCTTGCTGGTTTTTATCGGTGACCTTGGCGAGTATTTCCTCAATTTGTTCTTCGGTTAATGACTTGGGCGTAGGGGTAGCCTTTGTATTTCTGCGCACTGGGAGGCGAAGGGAGGTGCCGGAGGAAGTAGACGGGATCTGGCGAGAAAGATTATGGGGTATCCGACCAGACGGCGCCATTGGCTAAATGACGGTTTTCGACAAGTTGAGATCACAGCTGGTCACGTCGTCACACTGCTGTGACCTCGACGCGTTCATTTCCCTGCCCTGTTCAACAATTTATTCTCCCCTTGGATAGCCCTTGATCGGCCGTTACACTTCGCATTCGAACACAGACACGTTGGCGAACTAATTCACCGCTCCATACACATTTTATCCTTGTTCCCCTGCTGCACGGCTCGGTACGCCTCAAGGCCAAGCGCGTTGGCGAGACTGGCTCATCCGATGTAGATTCTGTTTCAATCACGCGCAAGGAACGACCACGGTGGCCAAAGACACGGCAAGAGGTCTGTAGATGTCATGGAGGTTGACGAACGCAACGGGTGAGCATCGTTCGCGCTTTAGGTTCTAATATTAGACTCATCGTCAACAGTCGAGAAGAAGAATCTCAAGCATCCCAGATCTTGCGGAGTGTCCTGGATTCAGACGGTGGAAGTGCCAATCAAGATGCAAATTCTGCTCCTACCGAGGATTCCAATTTTTTGAGGCATTCATCGTCTTCCGACTCTGCGCATACCCAGCAGACAATGCCACACTATCACTATCACGGTTTAGCCAGTACCCAGACTCAGGAAGAGGATGAACATTCTAATAGCCGAAAGGCTTTGTCTGCATCGTCGGGCAATCGAGCACAAGGCGCGGTACAGGCGCAGTCGGCGACCAAACCTTTAAAGGGCTCCATTGGTGACAGAAACAATGACCTGTTCACAAAGGCATGCTTTCCGGACGCTTTGTTGGCTGAACTAATCCTCTTTCAAGATTCCGAGCGTCAAAGCTGTTTCTTCTGACTCCCCTTCAAAAACTCCAGCAACGCCTGCAAAAGTTTCGCGCTACGCTCCCCGTGCCACTCCTGCATACAAACGCGACGATTCGCCTGACTCTTTTGCGGGAGACTCCCAAGACTCTGCTGAACGATACATCACCAACCAGAGGCAATTTATCGTTCCTGTTTCGGAACTCGGGCGACTACCGTCGCCTCGTATCAGCATGGAAGGCACGGGCAGAATTCTCGTAGAGGATACTCCTGAGCCTTCTCTTGGTGGTAGCGGTGGCTCACAATCACAGTCGCAATCCGATCCTCAGCCTCAAGATCAAGGGTTGCAGGACTATGACGGTGACGACTACCCCGACACAAGGCAGCCGGAACCGCAAGCCAACGATGATGACCTCAATGACCCCACTGGTAGCAGGCATTCTACTCAAAATCGGACTAGCAGCAGCCCTCCCTGCAGTTTTGATTTTTACAAAACGACCCCGCACCTGGAACCGACTCCAATAATTGAGCCGACTCGGGTCTATGAGCCCACCCAGCCCTATGAGCCGACTCAGCTCTATGAGCCGACTCAGCCCTATGAGCCGACTCAGCCCTACGAGCCGACCCAGATCTACGAGCCGACCCAGCTCTATGTGCCCACCCAAATCCTGGAGCCGACACAGATGCTTGAGCAAACACAAATTCAGGATATACCAAGTTCAAAACCCTCTCTGGACTCCTTTGATGCGGTTGAGGAGTCACTAAGGGCAAATACATCCAATATCGCAAGCACCACCACAACAGGACCTCGATCGCTGTTAGACTCCATAGATCCACAAAAACGACAGCGATATGCTCATCTTGTTCCAGCACCCATTCCTTCGACTTCTGCCCAAATCGTTTCCCGCACTCTCGCCCGTCGCCAGGCTGTCACAGACGAACGAACCTATATCGTCCCCGACTCCGAGCCTCCGCGAGAAAGCACACCATCGCCCCCTCCTTTACAACAGCCTGCGAGCACTAGGCCGAAGTCTCGCCGACGTCCTCCACAGAGAACGGATACAGAGAGCGATAGAGAGCTCATCTCACCGATGGATGTTGATGCAAGGGACGCCGATCAACTCCGCACCATCGACACCAAGAGTTCGAGGGAGGAGGAGGAGGAAGACGAGGACGAGGACGATGACGATGACGAGATTGTACTGAAAGCAGTCAAGGATGTAAAGGGGAAAGGCAAGGTTGTTGAGAGGCGACCAGCTTCGAACAAAAACATGGTATGTATTCAACATATGACGCAAGTCGTTTTAATCTAAGTCGCAAGGTTGAAAAGGCTCCCCCACACCGGTCCAACGCGCGCAAAATCAAAGACGCCTCTCCCGAAATTGTCCCTTCATCCGTGCTCCACCAAAACCGCCCTTCGAAACGATCGGCCTCGCGGGCAAAGCCTAGGTCTACAGTGAAGAGTCGGTTGACTGCTGCGACCAAGACATGTAAGCAATCCGGCGCCTCAAATAAACGCGCCTGCGCCAAAAACATCAACTACCAGGAATCCACGGACGACGAAGAGGCAGAGAATGACGACGAGGAGGAGGAATATGCCCATGCCGGTCCTTCTTCTCGAAAGCGAAAACGGGGGATCAAGGTAGAAGAGAGTCCGAGCATTTCTCTCCAGCGATCGCGCCCTAAGAAGGGCCGCAGGGCTGGTGGGTCCGCACGCTCGGTTAAACGTGTGCGGAGAGCATCTGCTGGAGATCGTCAAGTCCCGCAGGCCACGCGCATATTTGGTCTATGGCGCAAAGTCACCGGCGCTGATGCGGCATTCTATCCGGGTTATGTGCATTCGGTGCTTCCCGGCACTGACCGATACAAAGTCATCTTTGAGGACGAAACCTCCGAAGAGCTGAGGCTCGATCAGATGCGTCTTCTTACCCTCAGGTCGGACGACACCGTCTTGCTCCCCAACCGCAAGCAGACGTACACCATCATAGGCATTCACTCTGACGGAGAGACTGTCAGCGTCGAGTCTCCGGAGGACGACGAGGACTCATCTAAAGACGTATTGATCAAGAATATACGGATCCCGTCGAGAATAATTACTGCCGAGTGGAAGGATCGGGAACTTGCTGCCGAAACCATCGTGTGCCATGCCCAGTCCCATCCACCCTTCGCGAGCCCAGCCCTTACACGCTCCAGTGTTGGCATCGCGTCCCAAGGAGTATTCTCGGGCACAGCATTTTGCATCACTGGCGCGGAGCAGAAGGAGGCCCTCAGCGCAAAGATTATAGCAAACGGTGGGGTCATTCTCGAAGACTGGGATGAAATGTTTGAGATGAAGGGCGTGCGGGAGAAGGGCCGATGGATATTGAAACGCAGCGACGTCGCACCGACACCGGCGTATCAGCATGGTATCGGGAGGGTGTTTTTGTTGGCAAAAGAGGAATCTTTGACGCCCAAGTATGTCATCGCTCTTGCACTCGGCATCCCTTGCGTCAAACTAGACTACATCAAGAAAGCCATCGCGAATGTAAGCTCGTGTCTACCACCATGATTTAGTTTCAATAACATGTTTGAGCAGGGTGAGAGAGAATCCAAAGACTGGCTACCGTACCTTCTCCCAGCTGGATGCTCCGAATTCTACGGCACTCCAGTTTCGCAGTTCATAAACGCCGAATGGGGTGAATTCGATGACGACTCTTCTCAAGTTCATCTTGATACGATGGCCGATATTTGGGATAATCGCATCGCATTCAAACCGCTCAAGGGCAAGAAAATCCTTTGTGTCGGCAAACGTGCGCTCGGAACCGGTATCCACGAGTCGATCCCAAAGATCATGCTCGCTATGGGGGCCGAGTCTGTCGTGGCTGTTCCAAAGCTGAAAGAATCAATCACGACAGCAAACTTCGACTATGTCGTTAACAAGGATAACGATATCGACGTTGACAGAATCCAGGATTGCGAGGTCGTTTCTTGGGATTGGGTCAAGGATGCGGTCATCAGCCGGTGCCTACCGCCCATTGAAGAGCATTGATGAATGACCTGCTTCCTTATGGCCGTCGGTGGCTTTGCGAACGGACATTTCCATGCTTACTATTTCACTTCTTGCGTATATTCCTACATCACCATGATTTATACTGTATTTTTGTCTGTATGTAGTTGCTTGCCATGGTATTGGAGTTTTGATGTTACTTAAGAGCACTGGTCCTGGTTGGATATACTTCCGCACCTCCGATGCAGCAATCGTCGACATTACTGATGATGTACAAGGATAGCGAAAGATACAGAAGCGTGTATGGGATAGGAAGCGGGTGTTGTGCAGATCACGACAACTTGATTCCGCACCGATCACATTTCTGTTCAGTGTCGATGCTGGGCGATTCTTGTCAATGAAATGTGGTAAAGCGAAAGAAAAATGGAGCATACAAGAGGCAGATGAGCCCGATGGGCTACATGAAAACAAAGATCAACTAGAGCCTGGTAGAGGTAATAACAGTGGAATGGAGGGACATACGAAGCAGACAACAGCTGTGATAATGCCGCAGACACCTTTTAAACGCGAGTCAGCGGCGACAAGAAGCAGAACGAGAAAATGTATGGACCATATTTCGTGGTCGGCTGGTGGATACCCTGCGCGCATTGTGCAAATACTAGGGTACAGATTAGGAAACGACACAAGATGAGGCAGAACGGTTATATACTTACGTTGGGCCCTGTATTGGTCTCCAACTTGCTGAGCGCTCATTTGGCTGGGATGAGTTTGTGGGCCCGGGTGAGGAGCATAGCCCTGCTGGGGCTGAGGTTGAGGAGAGTAAACCTGGGGAGGATAATTCTGTGGTGGTTGTTGCTGCTGGTAGCTGTTTTGCGCATAAGGACTCTGCTGAGGGGCAGAATACATGGGAGGACCCTGCGGGGGCTCTGCGGGGGGAGTATAGGCAAGATTGGCTTTATCACCACCGGCGGCTGGCATGGTCGAAGTAGTGGTTGAGAGCAAAGGAGCTGGGAGGCAGCAATGTCTTGAAGCGCATCTTGACAGGCGCTGTTGTATGTATAGCATGCAAAGCGGTGCCGTGATCGTGGCGCTGCTTAACGTGTTGTGACTCATTGCCTAATTGGGATCAAAGCTGTCCCTTTTTGGATTCGACTGTGACCAGATCCACAATACAAGGCTCGGACCAGCACTCGACTTGCGGTATTACCTTCAGTAAACCTCTCGTCAAAGTACCAGCAAGAGACTGGCTCGAGTCTAGACCACGGATGTCCCTTTGGCAGACGCTGCCTCTCCCTCAGTCTCAATTATGCCTTTCTGCAGTCCTTAAATGCGGCCAATCCTTTCGCTGGCTATCTGTCGGCGAAGAGTATCGTCTTTGTCTCCGCGATCGTGTTGTCTGTCTCAAGCAAGACCAGTCAAATCTCTGCTATCGCACCCTGCTTCCCCACTCACAGCCTTCGCTCCCACAACAACAATTAGCCGAAGCTGAGACTAGGGTTTGGTTAGAGGACTATTTTCAACTCGACGTCAACCTGCAGAAGCTCTATGCAGATTGGGCTGCTCGCGACAAAGTCTTCTCATCCATAGAGACGCGGTTTGCAGGTCCTCATCGCTTACCACTAGCCGCAAAACCTTGATTCTCACTGCTCTGCGTTAGGTATCCGAATATTGCGACAGGTAACTCGTCTCTGCCTATCTCGTTTTGTTTCATGGCGTTGATTGTGTGCAGGATCCATTTGAGAATCTGATCTCGTGCGTTTTTGGTGGCAAACGTGTCGACTTTGTCTGATCCTCCTAGATTCATCTGTTCTTCCAACAATAATATTGCGCGTATAACCAAAATGGTACACGCTCTGTGCAAACATTACTCTGCCCCACTGGTCGCCGTATCGGACTCTTCGGACCCCCTGAGCGATGCTCAGCTGCATTACCATCCATTTCCTACGCCCTCTGCTCTGGCGGCACCTGGCGTGGAAAATCGACTTCGTACCCTTGGGTTTGGATATCGTGCCAAGTTTATCCAGCAGACGGCCAAGATGCTCATTGATACTCATGGCTCGGACCATCTGGTTGAACAGTTCCTGGCCGGCTTGCGGAACAGTTCCACAGAAGATGCTCGTCAGGAACTCCTCAAGTTCATGGGTGTCGGACGCAAAGTTGCGGATTGCGTTTTATTGATGAGCTTGGATAAGGTTTTTCTCAACGCAAAATCGTGAGGCTTGGATATGCTCAACTATTGCTTCAGAAAGAGGTTGTCCCAGTGGATACACACGTCTATCAAATTGCCATCAAGCACTACGGGTTGAAAGGCTCAATCAAAATCAAAACAAGCATGACGCCAAAACTATACGATGAGATCAATACAAAACTTTTCGCAGTATGGGGAGATTACGCGGGATGGGCTCATTCAGTAAGCAGTTTTTGAATCCGCTAGATCACTCATGGATCGTTGTTCAAGGTGCTATTCACGTCGGATTTGAAAGCCTTTTCAGCACACGGAATCGAGGCAGCGGAGACTTCTCTCCCGACTCCGCCGCCAACTCCGTCTCCTTCCAAACGAAAGAAGATCGGAACTGCCACAGAAGCGAGCGATGGAGATTTCAACAGTGCTTCACTCCCGTCTGGCACAGGACGAGGAAAACGACGACGGGTGTCATGATCTTTTATTGCATTTCTGGCCAGGAGTTCACTGCAGAGCACTCCTCCTCACAGACAGAGGCGTGCTGCGAACAGTCGCGATGAATGGTCTTGCAATGGACGGGTAATGCCGCTTTCTCAGGCGACTCGCGGTTTTGCACTCTTGACGAGAATACATTGTCGTGCACTGCGTAGTAGGTGTACGAATTTGAGGCATTCAACATTCTTGTGTACCTCCACCAAAAGCGGAGAGATACGATTGATGCACATTGAGTGACGTAAGGACGGTTCGGTGCGGCGCGTCAAGAAGCCTGCTCAGTGCTCTATCCAGAGGGTCTTCGTGTGTCCTGCTGGCACTTTCCAATGGCCTCGCAGTCCGTCAAAATCGAGGATATAATCGATACGACGCAGGAGAATCCATCAGACTCCGAATCGGAAGTCGACGATGGGCCAGCTGAACCCGAAGTAGCCGCCGCTTCAGCATCGTCAAAAAAGAAGAAGAAGAAGAAATCTAAAGCTGCAAAGGCTCTTGCTGCTCTTCGTGGCCGGTCTGAAATTCCGCAGGAGCTGGTGGATCATGTACTCGACGCCGTCAAAGCGGACGGCTCCGTAGGAAGCGCCGATGCAAACGAGGATAATGTTCGTCAAGCTCTGGAACAGATGAAGATTATGGACGTCGTGAAAGGCAAGGCTGGAATTGGTGGGCACAATAAGAAAGACATGGGTGCCCATAAGGTCAGTGCCCTACGTACGGGAACCGTAAGAAGCTAACATCATGTACTTCCCCTTAGTTCTGGGCTACACAACCGGTCCCCCAGTTAGGTGGGTCCAGTGCGTAGGAAATCCACGAGTCCTTACAGATCCTCACGTAGGAGAGGGGCCCCCAATCGACGACGGATATATTGAACCGTCAAAACCTCGTGAAGAAGTTCGGCAGGAGCCCTATCCCCTGCCCAAGGACTTTGAATGGAGCACACTGGACATCAACGATCCAAAGCAAGTGGGTTGAGATCGTTGTCTATCGGCGAATTGAACTCATTGAATCAGAACAAAGAAGTTTACGATCTCTTGTCTCTAAATTATGTGGAAGATGACGATGCCTCATTCCGATTCCAATATAGTGCTGAATTTTTGCAATGGTATGTACCCTACAGCATTGCAGCATGCGCAACAAATCCATGATGATTCGTTTTGCAAGGGCACTCAAACCCCCCGGATATTTCAAGGAATGGCATGTTGGCGTACGAGTTTCATCGAACAAGAAGCTCGTGGCCTTCATTTCCGGAGTTCCAATAACCCTTCGAGTTCGCGGCAAGTGAGTTGGTCAGCGTGATTGCTCGTTTGTTACGCTTAAAAACGGTTCATGCAAGAGTGTTCACTGCCAGCGAGATCAATTACCTCTGTATTCATAAGAAACTTCGGTCGAAGCGCCTCGCTCCTGTTCTCATTAAGGAAGTGACCCGTCAAGTTCACCTGCAAGGTATCTTCCAAGCAATATACACGGCGGGAGTGGTGATACCTACTCCAATCTCTGTGTGTCGGTACGCCGTGTTTCCCTCGTTATAGATTCTTCTGTTTGTTCAACCCGCCTTGACAGGTACTTTCACCGAGCTCTCAACATCCCCAAGCTTCTTGACGTTGAATTCACGCATGTTCCTCGTAACATGACGGCCGCTCGAATGATCCGAGTAAATAAGGTTCCTGACACTCCAACGCTTAACATACGACCAATGGAAGAAAGAGATGTGGTGCCAGTGGCTGACCTCTTTTCAAAATATATGCGACGCTTCGATATGGTTCCTGTTATGAGCTTGGAAGACGTACACCATCAGTTTTTGAGTGGGCAGGGTACAGGCAAAATTGGGGACGGTGGGCAGGGACGAAGAGTGGGCCAGGTAACTTGGACTTATGTGGTCGAGGTCAGTCTTCATCAATCATCAGCTCATTCTCCGACTGGGAAGTGCCTAGAATCCAGATACTCGTCGGATAACGGATTTCTTCTCCATCTACTACCTACCTTCGACGATTATTCACAATCCGGACCATAAGACGCTCGAGGCAGGGTATCTGTATTACTATGCGACAGATGTTGCCTTCGAAGACGGTGCAGACGATGATGGGCGGCTGAAGAACCGATTGCAATCCCTAATTGGGGATGCGCTCGTCGTTGCTAACCAAGCCAAGCTGGATGTTTTCAATGCACTAACATTGATGGATAATGTCTCGATACTGAAGGATCTGAAGGTGTGTGCGGATCATCCCGAATCTGTCTTGACTCATCGAGGAATTCCAGTTCGGTCCTGGAGATGGATTCTTGAATTTTTATCTATATAATTGGCGGACATCTAAACTTGCCGGACTCGAAGACGAGAGCGGGGTGAAAGCCGGACGAGGCGTTGGGGTAGTTATGCTGTAACGCATGTTTTTTGCGTCTGGATGCTTGCTCTCCGGGGTCTCCTTCCGAGTCGAACGAATCGAACGGTAACTCTGATTGAGATTCAAGTCGTGACTAGGCGCGCATGACGAGCACGTTGTTGACCCACACGACCTCGTGATGTGACATGTAACACAGTAGCTCCGTGTGACCTTGGTGTGACATCGCGCTCTCTGTTCTCGCCTGTCATGCTTCGAGGGGTCCCCACCACGAGCGATGGAAAAGTGGTGGACAGGCTTCAAGAGAGCACAAGAGTCAACAAGCCGTTCAAGCCTCCTACCCTACTCGTCGACCGCGTGCAACCACAGAGAAAACGAAAGCGGGTTTCTTACAAGGGACAGGATGCCGCTGACTCTGATTCGGATGCGGAGAATGGTCCAAAGAAACAGAAGAAAGAATTGAGGGACAAGGATGGCAACTACCACAACGAGGCAGAACTCAAAGCGGCCCAGAAACAATATCCTTCCTACAAACCAACGCCGTTCAGTCAGATTGGCACACGTCGTTTCTCGATGCCTTCCATGACGAACAAGGATGGCAAGATTGTACAAATTCTACCCTCCAACCTCCCGCTTGGTGCTCGTCCTCAGGTGAAGATGATCCCCCGACCGCTCCACGATCCTATGGAAGGTCATGCCATCGTACTCTACGATCCGACTATCGACGATAGAGAGACAGAAGAGGAGAAACGAGAGAGAGAGAAGGAAGAGGCTAAGAAGAAGGCCGCGGATGAGGCCAAAGAGAAGACGTCAGGCCTGTTTAACCCGCACAAGTCCTTGAAGGACATACTGGGTGGCGGAAAGGAGAAGACCAAGGCAAACGACAAAGTAGCTGTTGTCATAGATCCACGTCTCACCAAAGTTCTGCGTCCCCATCAAGTGGAAGGTGTCAAAGTAGGTTTCCCTCTTTGCCACCGTGCTTTCTTTTTGACTACTCGTCTCAGTTCTTGTACAAATGCACCACGGGGATGCTGGTCGAGAACCAGTATGGATGTATTATGGCGGACGAAATGGGGTCCGATTCGATCTCTATTTACTGTGTTCTGCTATCTCAATCCATTTACAGCCTGGGGAAGACTCTGCAATGTATAGCCTTGTTGTGGACGCTGTTGAAACAATCCCCGCACGCTGGGAAACCGACGATCGAGAAGTGTGTCATTGTGTGTCCTTCCAGTCTGGTGAAGAACTGGGCGAACGAGCTGGGTAAGTTTCGGATTTGACTTTGGTGTCGGGTGCTGGAGCTATCCTTGCAGTCAAATGGCTGGGTGAAGGCGCTGTCACCCCTTTGGCGGTTGACGGCAAAGGTGGGAAGGCCGAGCTACTGGAGAAGGTTGCAATGTGGGTTGCTGCTCGTGGTAGAAATGTTACTCAGCCAGGTGACTTGTTTTCTGTGTCGGTGGAACAAGACTAATGTTCGCCTCCAGTGATGATCGTCTCCTACGAAACATTGCGCACCCTGACAGCTTATCTGGCGAATTGCGCTATCGGACTACTGCTCTGTGACGAAGGTCACCGGCTTAAAAATTCAGGTTCGTTCTCCCCAATACTTGGTGCAGTCGTTGACAATAACAGATAATCTCACCTTCACAACGCTCAATTCACTGAACGTTAAGCGGAGGGTGATTCTTACCGGCACACCCATCCAGGTGAATGCGGTCGCAGCGTCTACACATTCCGATCATTGACTCGTGCGCAATAGAATGACCTCTCTGAATACTTCTCCCTCTTGAACTTCGCCAATCCCAACTACCTGGGCAGTAAAAATGACTTCCGAAAGAATTTCGAGAACCATATTATCCGTGGCAGAGACTCGGACGCCAGCGACGCCATCAAAGCAGAGAGCGAGAAGAAGCTCAAGGAGCTCGGAGGGCTTGTCACCAAATTCATCATCCGAAGAACCAATGATCTTTTGTCGAAATACTGTCAGTCAGATACCCATGCTTCGTTGATACTTTCACTAATATTGCCCCAGTGCCTGTCAAATACGAACAAGTCGTGTTCTGTAAACTCTCCGATCTCCAGTTGCAACTGTATCGCTTCTTTATCAAATCCCCCGAGATTCAGGCTCTTCTGCGTGGCAAGGACTCTCAGCCTCTCAAAGCAATCAACGTTCTTAAGAAGCTCTGTAACCATCCGGAACTACTTGAGTTGCCCAAAGACTTGCCAGGATGTGAAAGCCTTCTTCCGGAGGATTTCCCTCGTTCCGACACCAGCAGTAAAGGCAAAAACAGGAATCAAGCTGTTCGATGCGACTGGGGAGGCAAGTTCCTCGTTCTCGAACGGCAAGTATTCGCGGTCCAGCGCACTTGGGCGTATACTAATCTTAGAACAGATTTCTGGACCACATCCACAAGCACACGGACGATAAAATTGTACTGATCAGCAATTACACTCAAACCTTAGACCTGTTTGAAAAGCTTTGCAGAATTAAAAGGTGATGTCCCTGACTCCATACCTTGCATATGCTGAGCCTGTTTTAGATATGGGTGCTTTAGGCTTGACGGTACAATGAACATAACGAAGCGACAAAAACTTGTCGATCAGTTCAACAATCCTGAAGGGAAGGAGTTCATATTCCTTCTGAGCAGCAAGGCCGGGGGATGTGGTATTAATCTCATCGGCGCCAACCGTCTTATACTTTTCGATCCGGGTAACGACGCATTCCTCCCGTTCTGCTCTCCGGGCTCATGCGAGTGACAGACTGGAATCCTGCGGCAGACCAGCAAGCTCTCGCCCGAGTTTGGCGTGACGGCCAGAAGAAAGAATGCAAGTCCCTGCAGTTTCCGCGCGTTGGATTCGTTTAATTGTTTCGATTTAGGTTTTGTTTACCGCTTCATCTCGACGGGTACCATCGAAGAAAAGATTTTCCAACGGCAAGCGAGCAAACAAGCTCTATCATCCGCAGTAGTGGACGAAAAGGAAGATATAGAACGGCACTTTTCGGTTGACGCCCTGCGGAAACTCTTCCTATTCAACGAGGAAACTCTTTGCGAAACTCATCATACATTCAAATGCCAGCGCTGCAAGAACGGGAAGCAGATGTCCAAAGCTCCGGCCATGCTTTACGGCGACGCGAGCTCGTACGTCGACTCTGTGGTTTCTACCACGATCAACACTGAATTTGGTGCAGGTGGAATCACTTCACCAACGGCGAATTGAAAAACAATCACGACGACTTGTTGCGCGCTGAAGTTGGGTTGGACGAAGTATCTTTTGTTTTCCAATACATCTCGCATTTCGTTTGACACCGCATTGTATCACATCGCATTGAACCTCTGTAGCATATCACAATCGCATACTGTACATACTGTACGAATCGCAGTAGACTCCTCGATTGAGGAGATGCAGCTTTGAATAAGATTTCGTTATGAAAGAGTCGCGTGTTATAGCATTGTACAATTGTCTGCGGTGCGGTGGAAAAGATAAGGATACAGATTGATACTTGGTGAATACATAACGCATATCATTCGAGAACACTGTCCCAGTCAGTCCATTCCCCATCCGTTTCACGCACTTCGACCTTTTCGCCAGCGGACCCAAAGTACGAAGCCTTGTGCCATGCAGTCATATCCTCCTTGTTGAAGGGTCCAAAGACTTCACCGGGTTGTGCGCCGCTGTCGACGCGCCACCTGTATTCGTACATCTTGTCGTTCGAGCGCGGTACCCACGACGCGTCGACCTGTCCCGACGATCGAACGGAGCGAACGAGTTCCTCAAACGTTTTGGAGTAGATTTCCGAGTCGCCAAGGGACATGATGGTGGAGGCCAAGTGGGTCATCCGCTCAATGGTGGTTTGTGCGTCCTTTTGACCTGTCGCTTTATCAACGTGCATGGCGTCGTCGGCCTTTGATTTTCCAGTACTGCGGTCGACTTGTTCATGCGAACCTCCAGTGAAACAAGTTATTAAGAACGCACTTTTTGCTTTGGCCGGACTTTTTGGCCTGGACGCCCAGCCGTTGCAGAGCTTCCAGCACGGATTCGCCCTTGTTCAGCATTCCGAGAAGTTCCTTCTCTAGCGCACCCTTGCCACCGCTCTCTTCGATTTCCTTCTCTTCCGCACGCATGCGCTCTTTCTGTTGACGGTCCTGTTGTCGCTTCCGTCGCCGCGCCAGCTTGATTTCCCTGTCATCCACACCTTCCATCCATCGGTCATGGACACCATGAGGATCGAAAGATTTGACATATGTGCCGTCTTCGGTGAATTTGCCCTCCTCCATCTCGTCGCGCATATTGAACGACGACATTTCGAACCCCATTCCAGCCTTCTTTCTGCGTTCGGCATCGTCCTCGTCTTCGGGCTCGTCCTCTTCCTCGGAACCTTTTTCAGATTCGGAGTCCCCAAATTCCTGCCCCTCGATATCTCCAAGCCGGAGATATTCCTCCTTCTTCTTCGCGCTCGGCTCGTCCTTCTTGTCGTCCTTGTCGAGCGCGAACATATCGTCATCTTCGTCGTCTGCACCTTTTTTGCGGCTTTCAACCACACCCTCACCATCGTCACTGGAGTCTGAGTCGTATCCTTCGTTTCTTACGCGACCTTTGCGCGTAGTTTTCTCGAGGTTTGCCTCCACTTCCTCGGCAAAATTAGTGGGATCTTCCGAGGGGTCGACGAAGCGTGTTTTTTTCTGCGGCGGAGCCCTGGCTGTCGACGTCGACGCCTCTGCTTCTGAATTGGCGGCTCGCTTTTGACCACCTCGTGGAGGCATCACAGAAACAAGATGAGTTAGTTGATTTCACCAGTCCCTGCCAAACAACGCGCTCCAAACGCGCTCAATGAGGAAAATCTACGAATTTAGCCCCCAATTTCTACCGCGCTGGTACATAATCGTCTATCTTCAGTAGTAAGCAGACCGTCTCCGTGGCAAGCTCGATAGCGCTCGTCGAAACCAAGAGCGGCTGTACCACATCTTCCTCAAGGATGTTCGATATCAGTCCCTAGATGGTGTTCGTGAGACGCCGTTCATCATGAATCGTACAATAAACAGCACACCTTTCTGACGTTAATGCCCGCATTGCGCTCGCCGAGAGCATGACGATTGCGCAGCTCAGTGACAATCGCGATGGGATTCAGGCCAGCATTTTCGGCGAGGGTGGTTGGGATGACCTCGAGCGCGTCGGCATATGCCTGGAAGCAGTAGGCTTCCATGCCCTTCAAGGACTGAGAATATTGGGAAAGCAGCCTGGAGACGTGGATCTCAGGGGCGCCGCCACCACCAATTAGAGCCCTATAAGAAATCCGTTCATCAGCAGCAGTCAAGGCGCACCAAACCATAGTACGCGCCGCTTCTTGACGAGACACCGGACGACGCACAAAGCATCGTGTAAACTCCGCTCACACTCCTCCACAACAAGATTATTGGCGCCCATCGCCAGGATACTCACAGTCCGACCACGGTTCTTGACACCGGTGATTCGTACGACCTTGGCCCCCGACTGAGAGGATTCTTCCACTAAATCGGCGTACCCCAACTTGTCCTCTGTGAAAGCGTCGATGTCTGATATCGGCTTGCAGCCAAAGCTTTTAGAGAGGAACTCGATCTCGTCGCGCTCTACATCCTTCACCGCGAGAATGCCGAGTCGCTTGAGGAAGTTCAACGAGGTATCATCGACTGCGTCGCGGAGAATCGACTTTTGGATCAAGAGTACGTTGCAATTGGCTTTTTTGATTTTCTTGCAGATGTTTAGTAAGTATTGTCGTCCTTCTTTGATGACCTTGTCCATTTGTCGATAGTCATTTATCACGACGGTGTTGTCCATCTATTTACCTAGGATCAGGTACTATCCAAGGCACAAGTTTGAAGCGGACAACATACATCAGGTTTGGGAGCGCTGAGTTGAAACTGGATGATCGCGATTTTGGCCTTTTCCATGCGCGTAGGACCACCAGCAGAAACAATGACGTTCTGATTCAGGACAACACCGTCCACAAGTTCGGTGTCTTCTATCGTGCCTCCAACCTTCTTGACTATCCGAATATTCCGCAGATCAACATTGGAGGAAGTGGGGGTGACGAGGCGGGTGACAGCGGCTACCGCAATGGGAGCAAGGGTCGAGGAATATTGAGAAACAATCTGGAAGGAATCATCAGTCACTGCACGGGTGTGGACCCTCGGAGCCATACTTTTGAATTTAGAGAGGTGCTGGCGGCCCGTAATAGACTTTGCTTGTCATTGAGGTCCACAGGTGTCGAGATTTCGGTTAAATATTCGACAGATTTTGAGGATGCTTTGAGAAAAGCCTCTGCGATGATGGTAGGGTGAATTCCTTTCTGCAGCATCTTCTCGGCTGCACCAAGGAAGCTACCAGCCAGAACCACGACGGAGGTCGTCCCATCTCCAGCTTCAATGTCTTGTGCTGCTGATAAATCGACTAACTAAAGCCAAGATCTCAGTCGAAATTTGGTGGATCGGCACGCAAAAATACCATCTTGGCGGCGGGATGTATAGCCTGAATGCTCTTGAGGATTGTTGCACCATCGTTTGTGATGATGACTTCGCCCTTGGCCGTTTGAATCTAGAAGGATTCTCACTTGGTTTGGCTCATCCAGCCCAATTCGAAATCACAGACCATCTTGTCCATTCCCCTGGGACCCAAGGACGTCCGCACGGCGTCGCTGATAGCTATATTCAAGTTAGAGCGGTAGATCAGTAGAGAGAGAGCATACCTTTAGCAGCAACCATATTAGAGAGCCGTAATTCCATTGGTTTTCCCTAGAAAACGACGCGTCAAACCAAGCAGCGAAGATAAGCGATTATTGGGATGTGCCTTGTCATTGAAGGAGGCATTAGCGCCAGACAAAGTTTTTGTTACGCCTTGCTGGGCTTGTGAGGCCATTGTGGATTTTGCAAGCAAGAGGCAAGATGGAGAGTCACGGTAACGCGTGCTTGCAAACAGCCGCACACTTTAACTTACCTTTCATTCACAACTCCCATGGCCTTCGTGCGTTCCTTCCCCAATCCTCCCCCCTTCGTGTCCTTATGTTTCCCCAGTTCGGCGGACACCCCAACGGGCCAGGCGGTCTCTTAGCGCAGCTTGCAGCAGGGTTTCTTCATTCATTCAACGCCCTCAATCTCGATTTCTGACTCGTGGAACAGCGGCTTCGGTCATCCTCACATGGGTCAGGCTCCTCCGCGAGCCTACGATGAATATTTCAAAGCTTACAGTGTCGCGATGCTTCCCGGAAAGGAACGTCTTAATGTAGCTTATGGCGGAAAGAGTACGCGTCACCCCTGCCACAAAGATTGAATTCCGTCTCTAACACATTCTACACAAGTCATTATGCCACCCTCCGCGCTCGCAAATCTAACTGCCTTGGATATCCCGTCGCCATGGATGTTCCACCTACGCAATCCCACAAACTCAGCAGCCACAACCCATGCAGGTGTCCTCGAATTTATCGCTGAAGAGGGCGTCGTCCACCTTCCATACTGGATGATGAAGACTCTACGGCTCGAAGAAGGAGATCCGATTCGCATCACCGGCGCAGAGCTTCCCAAAGGCAAGCTGGTCAAACTACAAGCACAGTCCGTCCATTTCCTGGAGATTTCTGATCACAAAGCCGTGTATGTTATCTGGCCCTCTGCGCATTTTCTCAATCGCTGAATCGTGCACAACAGTCTCGAACAGGCCCTCCGCAATTTCGCTGCTTTGACTCAAGGGGACATCATCGAAATAAATTACAACCACATCACTTTCGGTCTTCTTGTAATGGAAACCCAACCTGGAGGAGGCGGAATCAATGTCATTGATACCGATTTGGAGGTCGACTTTGCGGCACCTCTTGGTTATGTTGAACCGGAGAAGCCCAAAGCAGCCCCGCCTCCAACGATGGCCTCTAAGCTCAAAATAGATCTCAATTCCTCTTCTCCCGGATCTTCAAGACCGAGCTCTTCTCTGGCTGGCGGCTTTGCCGGTTCGTCAGGTGCCAACACAGTGAGCAAGGAGGGCGATCAATGGGAGAGTTTCAAGGGCAAGGGTGAAACTCTGGCTGGACGGAAAACGAAAGGGAAAGGAATCTCCGTCCGCAAAGCAGAGGAAGTCGCCTCAGACAGCAAGATATTTAGGACCGAGTAAGTCTATGGCAACTCCCTTGAACTATGACTTAACAGGTGATAAATGCAGCCAACATCGCATCGTATCGAATGACACTCTGGAGGGTGACGTGAAAGTGCCTGCGGCACTTAACCTGCCCTTTGGCCAGTTGTTCTTCGGTTTCAACGTGACGCCGTATGTCCCGCCACCTACAGCCGCCGCCGCTCCTTCGTCTCCTACACCTCGGGTTTGCGCTCCAGTCCTCTCCAAATCACAGTCTCACAATTTATTTACATGTATAGGACTCGGCATTCAGTGGGGCTGGCACCGCTTTGAACGGTCGAACGAGTGGTTCGGCCAAAGGTAAAGAGAAGGCCCCTGCTCAGGACACTTCCAGCTCTTCTTCTTCGACTGCATGGGCGGGTACGGGCCATTCCCTTGGGAATGCCGTCCCCAGAGAGTTGGGTCCAGTCGGGGCTGGAGGTGCCAGGATTCCTCGGATACCGCAGCGTAACAACAGCGGGAAACCGAAGGAAAAGGCGAAGCAGAGGAGTCCTTCGCCAGACTGGGGAGTGGACGACGACGACGATGTGATTATGATTGATAGTGATTGACCTAGCTGTGCGCGCGAGTAGATACAGCATTTTACATCACGAAGTAGACGGAACCATAATAATGTGCAACTGTGTATATCGACTGCTACAGACGTAGAGGAAACACTGAGCAGACTCAGAAGTACAAATCACGATCAATTTGCTGAGAAGGGCAGGATCACAAAAGGTTCGCGAGACGAATCGCCAACGAACTGTGTCTTCACTGGCTTCCGTCTCGACAACGGTTTCGGAATTTTCTGCTTGTCAACAAACCTTCCCCATTGCGCCACTTTGGCGGAGTATTCATACCCTTCGCGAATCCATGTGGGTCCGAGGGTACCGCCCTTGGGAGCAGAGACGGCCATTTTTTGGAGGAGTAAAATGAGGGGCTTCTGCTCAGTTTCATCCTCTTGGTCGAATATTGAGGGCTTTCGATCGACAGTATCCTCGTACAAATTGTCGTCTATTGAAGGAAGACGTCCATCGAAGGGAGGGGTGCTTGGAAGCATAGGTTCATTCAAATCCAAGTCCTCAGACGGACGCACGTCGCCTGGACAAGAAGCCGCGATAGGTGAGGGGTGAGATTCAACAGTAGCGTTTGCAGCTTCAATTGCAAGAGCGAGCGGCAGAGGGTTTCCAGTCGGAGATGGAGGCAACTTGAGAGCAACGAATGGCGGAGAGTCCGAGAGATCGATGATGCCCGTGTCGGAGATAGTAAGAGCTGAAATCGCGGGAGGTAATTCTGCCATCTGTGCTCGATAATACTCCTCGATGGGTGCCGGAGCGGGGGTTGGAGATGGGCTACGAGACTCTTCAAACTCGACGTCGATGACTTCTTCTAACACCTGTGCTCGTGGAGGAGGTTTGCGCGCATCGTCGGGAGACAGGGTTAGGTCGATTGTCTCCGAGACCATCGTCTGTCGGTCCAGACGTGGCTTCGGAGTACTGGCAATCTCAATTATCTCTTCTTCCTCCACAATCGCAACTTGCGGAGGAGCAGCGGCGGCGACGGCCTAGTACTGGCGAATGAATGGTGCCGCATCCATCCCCGAGACACGGAAACTTACTTTCATTCGGCTAGAGCATCTTCCGCATGACCATTTGAGGGTGTCGCTTCACAGTACAATCTTCGACTCAGGCGCTTTGCTCGTATGGTACTAGATGAGTAACTCACGTTCCATTCCTCAACGCGTCTTGCCACATTTCAATCATGCTTGTGTCTGGAATCGGTGGTGCGTAGCATCCTGGACGATTACCTTGTTCGTTGTTGCAGCTGGAATGGACGGAGAGTGGTACTTACGATGATGCCAGCTTCGAGTGCAGCGGTCGCAAGTGAGAATGTAATTGGTGACCCCAGAAGAATCCGAGTGGCAAACGCGACAGCTGGCGGTCATCTCGAGAACGTTGAGTTGAGCTCAGAGATTGTCGTTTTCGACCCCGATCGGAACGTTGATTGATAACGAGCCGATCAACCGGATAGATAAGATAATTTTTTGTAAGACCACTTGCTAAATCTTTGCGTCTCACCACTACATGCAATTCGCAAAGAAAGCCCGCGTCGTTCTTTGGGGTGAGTGCCACCACTACCTGGCCACGCGCGACAGTATTTTGACGCCCTGCTTCACTCAGGCGAACCCCCAGCGACGCATGCGGAGCGAAAACTGTTGTTCAAGATAGATTGGTTTGTGGTACGTATCATACGAGGCATGGACACGTCGTTCGATTGATCTCTCGCAACTAGCTTTCGTTCGTTTGTCTGCAGTACGTTCTGCACTTTGTGAAGTCTGCAAAGTTCTCCAATCCTTGCGTATTAATAGATATTTCTCCAACTACCTCGACCGTGCAAATCGTGAGTGCATTCATCCCTTGATTTACTTTATTTTCACTTGTCCAGTTGCTAATGCATAGTGCGGAACTCTGAGTCGGTTGATTTCATGATCTAAACATCAATGAAGCGTTTCTGGGATGAAGGAAGCTTTGAACATGACCGGACACCAGTTCAACAAGTGTGAAATTGCGATTATTACAGCAGCCGCATTCTGATATCGATCCTTTCACAAGCGTCAATTCGATGTTTACGGTAATGATCCTTTCCACTCGCCTGCCTTCCTTGACCCGATGCCTTGACAGATCGGTTACACTATCGCCCAAATACCACAAAATTTGCTGCTACATGTTATCCCTCCTAGAATTTTGTTTCCTATAAATACACGTACGCAAAAGCCTGGGTTTTTTTTTCCCTCGAATAACTGCTTATATGTCCACTAGTCATCTGGGGACTCCTCACAATGACCACAGCGGCCGCGACTAATGTCCGCCACCTCTACGTTATACGTTTCTTCCAAGGCATGGCAGAAGCTTCGACCTTCGTTGGGTTTCGCCGCTCACGATCCATCGAGTCATGTTACCCATTCAACTTAACGCTCAGCATTACATTATGGTACGCAAACCTCATTGCTTCATTCTATGCCATGTCCCACCGTGAGGGAATTAGGGCTCGTGGTACAAAGAAACGGAGCTAGGAAAACGAGGCGCTATTTTCTCTAGCTCTGCACAGGTGGCTACCATCTTTTCAGGCGTTCTGCAGGGTTGTTCTCGTACTTGTTCAACATTAGTCTTCACTTACACAGTCGCAGCATCTATTTACACAAATTTGAATGGCCTTCACGGACTCGCCGGCTTCAAGTGGCTGTTCATCATCTGTAATTGGCTACTGCATTCTCTGAACTCTGGTTTACCCCGATTTACTGTCCAGGTGGTCTCATAACTGTCCCCATTGCTCTCTATGGGTTTTTGTTCTTCCCAGATACACCTGAGACCACTCGCGCTACGTATTTCAGTCCCGAAGTGCACTTCTTCACGCCAACCTGTACGCAGACCATCTAAACGACTCACAGGAAAAGCAACTCGCTATCCGCCGTCTTCCACCAAAACCTCCCACCAAGCTTGATTCAAGTTTGATTCGTCGCGTTCTCGGGAGATGGAGAATATACGCGATGGTTTTGATATGGTATGTTTTCGCTCTCTTGTCTTTCCGACGCGTTCAAGTTGATCACAGAACATGTCAGGGAACGTATGAATCGCTCACACTCATTCTGGTCTCTAATTCAACCTTCAGATCGTCGGTGGAGAGTTGGAGTCTATTGGTAGCAACTCGCTTATGGCTCTGTGGATGAAAGCCAGCGTTGAACCAAAATACACGATCCAACACATAAACTATTATCCAGCTGGCGGTACGGCTGTGGCCATCGTCAGTCTCTTGGCCACTGTTCGTTCCCTTTGTTCCATCATGCATTTCTTCGTCGATTTCTATTCCAGGCAATATGGACGGACTATACCCACAAGCGATACCAAGTCAACTTCCTGATTGCAGGCTCGATGCTGATATCCGCAGTGATTTTACTGGTCTACACCCCGATCTCAACCGCTGGCAAATTCTTTGCCTTTTATCTGGCCGGGTATGCACACTTGACCTTCATCATCCCGCTGTTAATCTTGTGCTAGGGTTTCTTACTCTGGGCAGGCATCCAACTTTGGATGGGCGAACGACATTGCTCGCGACGACGATGAAGAGCGATCTATCATTCTCGCTGCCATGAACTGTGGCAGCAACGCGGTGAACGCCTGGGTAAGTAATACATTGTGAATAGCTACATTTTGACAAACCAGTCTTTAGTGGTCAATTGTCTTCTTCCCAGCAAATGAAGCTCCGCGCTGGCGGAAGGGCATGATTTCCATCATTGTGCTCGTTCCGATATTGGTGTTGCTGACCATTGGCACCCGATTTCTTCAGCTCAGAGATCAACGGCGAGCTGATCCGATGGAGACCCAGAGAGCTCGGAGCACGCAGCAGCCGAACGACAGTAAGGATGAAGAGGAGAATACGTAGAGGCTCGCTCGGCACATGAGATTGTAATCATCCTGTTGAAATCGCAATGTATCAACTTGCTTCCGTCGCAGCCCAACACCAATGCCCACAACCAGAGACACATGGATGACCAAGGCGTGCTTGGGTTATTTGGGTTGATTGGAATGGGATTTCTGGAGAATCTTTCGAGACGTCGGTAGAAACAGTGTCAGGTGTGCGGCCACGGCTCCTGCCTCTGCTCTCAGCAGACGGGAATAGCGAAGAGTTATTAGGAATGGGGATCAAAGGATGCTCCATGTAATAGCGTCGAAAGCAGGCTTGATGTCCACCGTGATGGCATATTGAGCACTGGAATAATAAAGTGCGCACTGGTAGACGACTGGAAGACGTTGGCAGGGGTACTTTGACGAGAGGAACCACGTACCATATCGCGCAGCTGACGCAAGCCGCCTTGCATGCAAGACAAAATGCGAACCCCCCCTTCACTAAGGTGCCGGCACTCGGCGTGCCGGCAGACATAACGAGCGGTTTTCTGCATTTGCCGCATGAAGTATAAATTAGGGTTTCTAGCTATCAAGGAATTTGAGTAAATTCCATCTCTCAAGCCGCCTTGTGAAAGGACATACCAGAGTGTGATTGCGGACAGGCTCGCTTTGACAGTATTTCCTGACGTAAGCGGCGCAAGTATGGAGTTGCAGGCGTGTCAGAATGTCTGCACAGTGCATGAGAATCGAGAACAGTTTGTCACGAGTGGAAAGGTACCAATATATGACTCCAGAAAACGAAGGACCCTCGGGGGCTTGATATGAAGTTCTTGGGGAGCGATCATGGCAAACATGGCACATGTTTGTAAGTCGCCCTGCAACTCAGATATGAGTGGGTGTGTCGGTATGGATCCTAATAATATTTACCTCGTCCGCAAAAGACTCCAAGGCTTCGCGTAATACTTCCCAAGTCATCTCACGAATGATATCTTCATCTGCATGTATGAATTCCAATCTTCGCTCTGTTAGGTCCGATTCTTCGACATCCTTGAGTGTGCCTTCTAGCATGACTTCTTTCTGGTCGGATACAAAGTTGGAAACGGCTTCCGACTTTTCATGTCGCTGAATAGGGCGAACGTCCCGCAGAGTGTCCTCCGCTTTCAAGCCAGGAACATTGTTGTCATGGAACGAGGTTTCTCCAGCAGTGACTGTGAGTATGCTGCTGCGTGATGTTTGATGGATCAAGGTGTGCGATAATGCTGGAGCTGCCAAGGAAGCGAGGGTGGAGCTCCTACTACGAGATTTTAGCCGCGTCCGTTTTCGACTACCAGAGCCCCGGGATTTTGATTTCTGGTGTCTACGCGGTGTGGGCAATTCGCGATCTTGATCTTCGTCACTTGACTTGTCGGAATCTGTGGACATGGGAGAAGGCGAAGAAGCTTCTTCCTCTTCTTCGGCATTGTCCGTTGCCTGTTCATCGTGCTCAGACCATTGGTGGAGGGTTTGAACCTTCGATAACGGGCTTGGATGGGACGCTGTCATTTGTCGTGTATGGATAAATGAGGGTGAAACCATAGCGCTGTCCTCGTCACTTGACGGTGCTTCACCATTCATTGTCATCTCGTCGCCGACATCCACTCCAGTGCTAGCGGCACTACCGGACGAGGACGAGTCGGAGTCGTCCAGGACTCCTTCGCCTATGTGTCGGGTATTACTTGGGCTGCCGCTGTTGGGTAAGCCCATAGACGGCTTGCGATAGTGTGACGGCCGTCGGCTGCTGCCAACTCCTGAATCACCCGACTGTCGACGCCCCATATACGGGCGGGACGGAGGGCGCGGAGTAACAGCGGGAAGAGAACCAACATGAAGTCGTGGGGAGGACGCGCTCGAAGATGTAGGGGTAAGTTTGCGACTCGAGGTCGCGGAATTCCGAAACTCGCGAGGAGATGCTTGGGAGCTGTTACGACCTGGGCTGCTGTTTGTACCTGGAGCGGTATCACCAGCCTCGGCAGCAACCGGTGGGAAAGCATAGTTGCTTGCAATTGTGGGGACTGACAATGCACCTGACGCGGGTGGTGGTGGTGATTGAGGAGTTGGAGGTAATTCGGGTACAAGAGAAGTTAAACAAGAGGCAAGTAAAAGCCAGGCTTGGGACACTTGAACCTTGCCAGCTTCAAACGCAGTCTAGCATTCATGTCAAGTGATGGTTCGTGCAAGGCCACAAAAACAAACCCGAGCATTCATCTCACACAGAGCCTGTCGATCCTGTCCTTCGAATATGTATGTTTTGGCTAACTTTGTAAACACGTCGATGTCGTCGGCAAGACTTTCGCTAGCGTATGTGCCGACGACTTGGGTATCCGGCTTGCAAGGCGGGTCCCCAATCGATTTGACCAACTTGCGAATTTTCCTATCCTCAGCGGTCAAGTGGAGACCAGGGGGTCTGACGTAGCTTAGACTAGAGGACGAGATAAGAGCGTCGAGAAACACCTACACGTCGTCGTAAGGCACTTCCCAGCGTACCCTCTTGTCCGCAACGAAGGTCAGAGATCCTGAGGCCTCCCATGTGGCCGCCATACGAGGGATAGCGTCGACAGGCTTGCTTGCTTCTCTCAAATCAATTTGAGAGAACATTCCGGATGAATGCGTGGCCCAGATAGCGTGGGAATCTCGAAACGCAATATCTAGAGATCTCGATGAAGTGCCAGAGTGAATGCAGTGAGATTGAACCAACCTGTAACACCACCCTCAATAGCGGAACCCCGAACAGTCCATTTAGCAATCCATCCTCTCCGAGCATCCCAAATCTCAACGGCGTCCCCAATGCCTGAACCGCGTTCTCTGCCTTCCTTGGCAGAAACCGGCCGATTGCCCACAAGCAGACTCGGCGAGGATACAGCTCCGGCTCTTGCCGCGCCAACGCCCAGGACTGAAGCATATGTCGGTCCTATGGCTGGCTCCGCCAACTCAGAAAAGTTGCCGCTCCCAAATTCGGCGTTAGCATTGGAGACAACCGCGACTTCGCATTCATAGCCTGGTCTCCATAGTACATGCCGTATTGGAAACGAAGAATGTAGTGTGTATGTCGGTCTGTGAGGTATATGAGCGGCAGAAGCAGAAGTGGTGGTGGAAGAGTTGGGTTGTGTGAGATCCCAAATCTCGAACTAGGATCAGATTTGACGCCAGACAAAAGGTGAAGTAACCTACCTTGACACATCGATCCAGTCCTGCACTGACTACCCAGCCAAGTCCTACAGCACCCTCGTTTGTGGCTTGAGCACTGTCTGGTAGACGCCAGTCCAGTGAGGTAACGCTTGCTGTATGCGCGACCGGTAGACGATCAAGCATGCCGCGTTGCCCCATTCGCAGTTCCCATCTACGCAAACAAAGTGAGCAGGCAAAAGAAAAAAGACAATGAAACAGGAACTCGCCGATATATGCTGCCGTTATCCAGTCCCACAATGGCCTGCAATGGCTGAGACGGACTGGGCGAGAAAGCCACCCCTCGAACGGAAGTAGGATGATGTATGCGCATAATTGACTTGCCCATATCTCGGATGTCCTAGAAACGTTTCAGTTTCAACAACCCAATTGTAAGCTGAAAATCCTACCCAAACGCGTAAATCCCCTTCCGAGATCAGGGAATGAATAAGCCTTGCTTCGCTGTGTCAATGTAACGGACCTTCAGCAGAACCAGTGATTGAGTAGTGTGTTACAATGTGAGACACAGCAAGCTTATGAACGGAACGCGAATGGTCCTTGGTTTTACGCTCTACGTAAGAAGAGTCAAGCCTACGTTTGGTCGTATCTGTGAAATGCTCACCGTACTTTGACGCTCCAGTCTTGTTCAAGTCCCACATTATCAAGTCTCCATTGCGTGCGCTGGTGAGCACTTTGTGATTGAACACTAATTAGTGAACACCAGTGAGTATTACGCGTTGTTCGGATTGGTGAGAGACACACATCCATGGCACCAAGCAACATCGGTGATAGCACTGTCGATTTTCAGTCCACTACCTTCCCACATGTTTCTGGACGCGTCTAGACGATAACCACCGGCTCCTAGAGCTGATTTGTGCTCTGCATTGGGAGCCTTGTCCTCTGGGTCGGAAACGCGAATGATTCGAAGGTCTGGAAGTCATCAGTGGAGGAATGAAATGTGTATGAAGAACCGGTATACATTCCGTCCCTGCAACTGCGCATCTTCTCCCATCCTCACTGCGACTTATCGAGCCGCCGCTTGGAGTTGCTCGAGGGAGACGGACGTTCCGGGTTGCATTGCGGTTGACTGAGACGCGAACATTAGGCCCTTGAGGAGTGTGTGTACGCGAGTCTGAATAAAGGGCGGCAGGTAGGTCCAGCGTGTTCGTTTGGATGCTCAAATGTGGATTCATTCAGTGTTCAACGCGGTCACCGTCGACGAGCGGCCTTGACCTGGTTGGTGGACCTGTGACGGAATATTAATCTCGGGGATCACCGACTCGGCAAAACATTTCTTCGAGTGATTCCCAAGAATCAAAACGAGTTCTCTCGCCCCCATCTCCTACGACTTGAAGATGACGAAAATGACTTATGTACGGCTTGGAAATTCAGGACTAAAGGTTTCAAAGATAATCTTAGGTGCCGCAAAATCTGGAGAAAAACAAGTAGTTCACTTACTCTAATATTGCCCCAGGTTGCATGAGTTATGGTTCTCCGCAATGGTAATTTCTCAGCACAATCAGTATTGTCTGGAGCGACTCAAATATTGAAACCAGGCAATCTTGGGTATGATCTATCCTCTAGTTGCAACCGATCAGTATGTTTGAAAACCGTTCAAGGTTCTTCCAGAGGAAGAAGGCCTCAAACATATCAAAGTACATCTTATAACCTTTTGGCTGAAATGGCAAGCAACTGATCGTCTTCAGGCGGCGTACGATGCGGGGATCAACACGTTTGACACTGCTAATGTGGTGAAATGCCTTCAAGACCCACAATCGTGCTGAAAGTTTCGTAGGTTTACTCCAACGGTCTCTCAGAGGTGATTCTGGGCAAGGCAATCAAGCAGCACAATTTCCCTCGTGATGAAATCGTCGTTATGACCAAAGTAAGAGTTCGAGTTCTGTGAATGCTGCTCGGCTTCTCATTGGATTGGCTTATCAAGCTGCATTTTGTCGTCGGGCGCGAGCCCAATGTAGCATTCCTCAATCCCGCCGACAATCCAGATCAGGCAGGGTACTGTAACCAGCATGGTTTGAGCCGCAAGGTTGACGCTCTTACTCTCCGTCACCCGATCTAATTTCTGACAAATTATATAGCATATATTCAATTCCGTGAAGCATAGCTTGGAGCGTCTTCAGTTGGATTACATCGACGTCCTTCAATGTGATTCCGTTTCATTTGATGCCATTGGGGCTCTGCATTCATATACAGCGCTCAGGTCATCGGTTCGACAAGGAGACACCTATCGAGGAAACGGTCTGTATCCATCGTCATGCGATAACGAGTTCGATTTATCATAAATGAACAGATGCAAGCGTTGCACGACGTTGTCCAAGCAGGTTATGTTAGATACATTGGTATGAGCTCTTGCTGGGCGTGGCAATGTAAGATTCTTGATTTTCCATGTTGTCTTGCTTTTGAACCATTCTCACAGTCAGTGCAATGCAAAGTATGTACCAACTTTCATCTACGGCGCCGAACTCTCAAATGATTGCCAGACTACGCTATTCAGAAGAACCTCACTCCCTTCATCTCCATGCAAAATCATTACAGTTTGGTTTACCGAGAAGAAGAACGGGAGATGGTACCGACACTGAAGGTATGTTCTTAACCTATCAAGCTACTTCTTTGCTTCATGATACATAGCACTTCAAAGTGGGTTCCATTCCATGGTCCGCGCTCGGACGTGGCCTCTTGACCCGCCCTATCTCGGAGCAAAGCAAGCGCGGAACTGTTGACAGGCATATCCCACCCATTCCTTTCCATTTAGCCTGTCTGATATATCTTGAGAATGATTAAATCTTACGCGAACGATGCTACGACTTCCATAGTCGATAGGTAACAGCGTTAGAAATTCAGTGAATCTTTCTCATTCAATGCAGGGTCGAAGAAATCGCCAAGAAGAAGAACGCAAGTATGGCCCAGATAGCTTTGGCGTGGTGCATGGCTAAAGACGGTACGGTTTTCGCTTCCACGTTCGTTCAAGGAAATCATGGTTTTTGCAGGTGTCACCGCCCCGATTGTCGGCACTACCTCTCTTGACAATCTCAAAGAACTCATTGGTGCCGAATATTCTGTTTCTCCTTGAGGCAGTAGCTGACGGGTGCTTTCGCAGCCGCCGTGGATATCGAACTCACTGAAGACGAGATCAAATACCTTGAAGAACCATACAAGCCTCAAAACATCATTGGCCATGTGTGAATAAAATTGGTGTGTTGCAAGTGAGTGAGTGAGTGTAATTGTATGTACATGTACATGTTGTAAAACTTGATATTAACAATGAACAAACGATGGGTATCCCCAATTCCGAGTACAACAAGTCAGTACAATAGATCACGAACATGGGAGGGGCAGCCGATTGTCCCTCTAGATCAGCCCAGGAAGAAACCACCAACGAACTCTAGCCGCCCAAGCATCCCATTCAGGAAACATTTTTCGAAGTTGCTTATCTTCGGCTTCGACACGACTGAGACCCACAGCAAGCGTCCACAAAAACCATGATGTCCCGATGATAAATCCACTAGCCGGCAAAAGGAGGGGCCCGCACTCTGTCGGCCAATTCCCCTTGGACATATGGGTAAGAGCCAAGCCAGCTGTGATGAGGAGCGAGCCTGTGTATGCAGGATGGCGAACATAATTGTAGAGCCCGTCCGTAATCAATCGGTGGTCAGGGTGGATGGTAAGGTCAAAGGTGAACAGTTCTTTGAGTTTGCCGAAACATTCGAGTCGAATGTATGCGCCCAGGACTACGGCGGCCCAGCTACAATTGACATTCAGCAGGTTGATGAGGCGTCGGGATTGTAACGCACCCAACACAGAAGAATGGCGTCAACCGGATATTGGGTTGGGACACCAGACACACGGGCGATCGCGTTGACGGGAAGGACATCAATGAAGTGAGGAAGAATGTGATTTCGAAGCCGGCACAGACCTGCGTGAAAGCTAGAGCTAGATGTTTTTACGACAATAGGAAACAACGCACCCACACCATCCGCTGGTGAAGCTAATTGCAATGGTGGTCAGATTTAACTCGCATCTAGTAAGGAAGGACAATACCTTGGCAATTAGCGGCGCAATTTGTAGCAGATAATGCTGATCGGTGTTGAAACGACTGACGCCTTTCGCGACAGAGCGGTTGGGGGGCGTGAAGGCGAGATGGTTGAGGATAGCTTGAGTACATATAAGCAAGATTCGAAAAGCAGACAAAGAATCGACGGGAGGCATGAGTATTCGACCGTTGAAGACTCGAGGGGACGGTGTAAGGTTTGAAGACAAACGCGAGCACTTTATATTATTGGCATTCGAGAAGATCAGTTTGGAGGACGAGATGACACGCGCCCACACCAAGAGGCATCGACCCCGAGGATCCTGTGCATCCGCGGGATGCACGAAAGGTTGCCAAGTTTTCCCCATTTGTGGTAAGTGTTTGTTGAGTGGAAATTCCAATGCTCATTATAGGCCAGCCGATCGGCGGAGACTTAGACTGTCAGTAGAAAACATCGCGGGTACATGTCCGTGATTCAACCGTATTCATGGCGTACCACTTTTCCGCGGACCTTGGTTGTGGGTCCTCTATCCAAATCCTGTGAACACAAAGGAAAGGCCCGAAGTGGTGTGAAAACGAAGGAGAACCACCTCGTATTTGGGATTGCGGTATTTTCCGAGAAACCGTGCACCGCGTACAGAACCGAGTTGCATGTAGGACTGCTGTTCTCTTGCTCGGCGCCAACAAAAACATGAGGCCATTGCAATGATGTCGAGAACCAGATGCCGGGGGTTGCAACATGCCTAAATCAGAATGACGACGTCGAGAAGCCGATTCTGACGAAGAAAATCTCTCGCCTTGTCAGGTCGCGCCCCGACATGAGCTAAACGCTTCCTTCTTGATCAACAGCAACGACAGGACGGAGCAACTCGAACTTTGGGTGAAATGATGTTTCATATCCATGTACAACTGAATTTTTAAGAGTCTGCTTGAACTGGAGTGAGGGCCGTTCAGCCACAAGAAAAGAAAACCAACCAAGTAGAGCACGTATCCCAAATCCTCATGTGATATCGGCAAACCTCCCACAATTGATCACACCCAAATTCCTCAATATCCGGCAGCTTTTCTCGAGGCAAGAAATCCATGTTGCATCGACAATCATGGTCAGACTGCGTCTGATCGAAATCGATGATTCGAACATCTCCTTCATGGAAAAGAACATTCCTTTCCGCGAACTGGAACAACGCGTTTGGCATTTTGAGAGACATTGTGCGGAAAGCATCAAAGGAAGGCGTACATCACCGTGGAGTAGTTTACCCTCGCGATGGATGGCGCCGAGGCGTTGTAATATTTGTATCCTAGGAATCGGGGAAATGAACTATAGGGGGCTGATAAAGCGAGAAAAGCCCTACTTCAAATCCAAAGGGAGAACAGGAAAGGGTTCTCCCAGAACGCTGCCCCAAAACTCGAGCACGAGACATGCGATTTGTTGTCCGTCTTCATCCACTCCTGAATACATACCGAAACAGCGAGGAACGGCAGTGCCCTGGAGTGCCTGTGGTGGTCAGAAGTGAGCGAATGAGACGAAAAATCTGTGATTTCGATAACCTGAAGGGCATCCCGGTATACGCGATTCTCCTGCTCAAGGGCACCTACAAGGTCGTCTCGTAGAGCAAACTTCAAGGCTAAAACGGGTGAGTCTGAGCCGTCGATTGAAGCGCGAAACACTGGAGAGTCTGAGCAGTAGTCTGAATGGGTCTCGGGGTCAACACTAATGGCTGTGATGTTGGACGACTCGGCGTGAGGTTTATGGTCAGCAGTTAGAAAAAGCTCTGGCTTATGCCAGCCCGGCCACTGGGAGACTGGGAATCTAACGCGGAGAGTCGAGTTCATGAAAGAGAACGCTCAGATAAAGACCGTGTACGTCGCTTTTCATGGCAAAACGCCGCAAAACGGCATTACTAGACGCTTTCCTTTTTTGGCAGCCTGGCTCTGCTCATCACTCACCGTCACCGTCAATGGCCTCTCCCTCAGATCCCACTCCTTACCAGCTGGTGCTATTGCTCTCCATTCAATCGCCCAACCTTCTCATATTTCTCGATAGCGCAACGTTGTCATCGACTATCTGGTCCACTATGGCTACACCTCCACCGCGAGCGCATTCGCACAAAGCAGTCTCGCTCCGACTAGTCTCGACGCCGACGGCGATGAAATAATGCAATCTGTGGACAGTACGGAGCCCTCAGGTACCCGTCTTTCCAAGGAAGGTTTGATAGACAGCCAGGTGGAAATGCGCCAAAGTCTGTGCGCGACTCACGCATCAATTCAATGTCCCTCATAATTTCCAGGAGTCAGAAAACACATTCTCGCGGGCGAAGTAAACGACGCGATTGACGTCCTGGAGAAGCATTTTCCTGCCGTACTGTCACCTCAAGCCGCCATCTCCGCCCCCAAATCACACAAACCACTCTCGGGCACGGATTTTGTGGCACCGACAACGCTGAATCCTGCGCATCTCAATTTAAACTTACGAATCCTCGCTTTCACTGAGGCGTTCCGTTCATTCATTCTTCCGAGTTCAATATCTGGTCCGTCTCGTGTCGACGATGATGAGGCGAAAACGGCCGAATTGCTCGCAAAAGCTCAGAAGCTACACGTATTAGGTATGCCCTTCTTATCCTCCGGTCGCGTGCCACTAAAAGTTTTATAGCATCTATGTTAACAAATGCCTCGGAGCGGGCTGCTTACAACAAGGAGCTCGAGAATGTAACCGGTCTTCTCGCGTACCCAGATCCGGAGAGTAGCCCTGTAGCGAAATATCTCAGCCATGAAAGGCGAGAGGCTGTGGCGAACCAGATTAACACAGCAATACTTTGTTGGTGCACGTCTACCGTTGTAGGTCCATCTGATCATGTACCCTACAGACCGAGTTGGGCTTCCCGCAATTTCTCACCTGGAACTATCAACACGATACACCTCTACGCTGTGGTCTTTTCTGCACGACTTTCACGTTCGACCTCGGGCAGGAGCCTCTCTCCCGCCGACGAGCGCTGACAGAACTGCAAGTCCGTCGTTGGTAAAGGGTGCGAAAGTTGCGGATAAGGACGCCCCAGAGGTAAGTCGCATATTTGATTACAACTCCATCCGCTCACTTCTCATCAAGGCTCCGCGGTTTGATCTCCAACTTCTCTTGAACTCGAAAGCATGAACTGTATTACACACATATCCGGATATCACTATACCACAACTTGTACATCATCCCATCGGCCCTTATTCACCTCAATCATTACATTCTTCGGGACATTACATTTCCTCAAGCCCAATGTGCGCAGCTGATGCCAACGAGACCATTGCAGCTTGCCCAACCTTTCTTGTGCATCTTTTTCTGCCGCCAACCATCCATTATAGGACAAATCAAGACTCTCGACCAGAGGACATGTCATGGGTAATCTGTGCAGCGAGATAGGATTTGGGATATTGACCAGAGCGAGAGTTGTAAGCGTCGCAGGCAGGGTGGAAAGGATGGACAAGGAGAGTGGAGTCGACAGAAAAACACAAGTATGCATCGGCTGCGATGAGCTCCAGTTATCGTCAGATTCCCACTCTGCTGCGGGTCGTCTGCCTGCTTCAGCATCATTACCACTGAAATAGTCTTCGCGGACGACGGCTTTAGGACCGACAACAATTAATTCGCCAGCAACGTGGCCGTCTGAGGATAGTACATGGAGCTGTTGGCTGGTCAACGGACGATGGACAGCAGCCCATCGCAGTAAGGCGAGCCGGAGATGGGTTGGTATGAACTGCACAATTTCCGGCAAGTCAACATCCCATGAAGATGACATGACCTCTAGACATAGGAGTGTGAGAGGCGGCACTGCATGACACTGTGCGATAGCAGGAATAATGAGAGACAGAGCTTCAGCACGCCAGGCCGGAGTATTCCTGAGATCAATGGGAGGACTTGGCTGCGCCGCGCGAATCGGCTTTGCAACGAATAAAGCTTCGCGTGTATCGCGAGGAGAGCCTCTGGGTTTATTGGAGTATGCAGAGTCTGCCAGAAGGTCGGCGGGAAGAGTAGGGGAATTGTGGGTCGCAGTGTGCCAAGTTCTGGGAAGATTATTTTGATTCTGGAAATGTCGAAACTGCTCTCCTCTAGCTAAATGTCAACCGGGGAGGTAGCGAAAGTCGGTACAAGGCTTGGGCACCTCAAGTTGTGGATTTTGCCATGTATTTGCGACGTTCGAGTCCTGTCCATAACCTGGACCATTGACTCACGACGTCGTCGTGAGCCGAGAGTGAACTCCGCCGTGACATGTCACCATAAGTCACAAAGCACATGCCTGTGACAGGCGTGACGAACCCCTCCTTAAACCGGCCCATTGTCCTCCTGCTCAAGTGTTGCTGGTCGACACACAACCCGGATCTGAGGGTTTGTATAGGCCTATACTGGCAATTCTAGCTCGTCCGGCTACAAGTTGGCCAGTCAACCATTCATTGGCTGCTATTACTTAGCCCGGCGCCTCCCAAGCCTCCCCACTGCAAAAGGTGCATCCATGGCAAACAATCATATCATCGAAATTGCGTCTTCGCCAGAAAACTCCCCTCCACCACGATCTCAGCCGCTGCCTATGCGTGGCAAAGGGCGAGCGCTCACACCTGGTCCCGATACCATTATCCTAACGGATTCAGACGACGAGGATAATATAATGCAGCCTCGCGATAGAAATACGCGTGCAGTCGCAGGGCCTTCTCGCCGAAAACAGGCAGCTCCCCTGCGTCATCACAGAAAAGACGCCTCTGCTGGTTCCCTGGAAAATCTCCCAGCAAAGCGGCGAGCTCCTAAACACGCCCCGTTGTTTCTACCGAGTGACGAAGAAAATCAACCTCCACAATTTGAGCCCTTGGACGAAGAGCCAATTGACGTCGAAAAATTACCGTCGCCACCTCCGGACCCCATTCCGGGCTTCGTAGAGCGGGTACTTGATGTCCTTCCGGACGCTCTCCCTGAACATGTGTTGGGCCTGGTTAGACAGCACTACCCTCAGTCCGGGGACCAAGTGGCAGAAATAGTTCTCCACGCACTCTTCGAGGATCCAGCGTATCCCAAGGTCGACAAAAAGGGCAAGAGGAAGCGCGTGGACACGGAAGACGACGACGACGCGCAAGGAAATGTACGAGGACATCCCAAGGCTAAGGTCGATTATGGCAGCAAGGACCGTCCATACACCGGAGGTATCCATTACGAGCAACTAGCCATCGACCAATTGATGATTGCTTTTCCCTTGATCCCTAAACCGCACATACGGCGAACTCTGTTCGACAACAACTCTCTCTATGCACCGACACACCTTTTCTTTGCCGAAGAACTACGCGGTGGCGTTCTTTCGTATATCCCGAAAACCATCCCTTCGAAGCTCCCAGCGAAAGGCAAAGGTAGAGCCCTTCAAGATGCCGAGTTCGAAAAAGAACGAGAATGGATTAATTCTGGAGCTCATGATGTTATCAATGAGCAGCAGGACATGGAGGAAGTTTTGGATGGATCGGAAAATGGTATTGAATGTGGATGTTGCTTCACGGATTATCCTTTCGTGAGTGATTTTCTGTGGAACTCTTTCCATTCTAACCGTGCGCTCCGTAGGAAAAAATGATTCAGTGCCCAGACGCTCATCTGTTCTGTTCTACGTGTATGGTCTCATATGCCGAGAACCTACTGGGTGGTCATGATCACAAAATCATCTGTATGGATCAGTCGGGGTGCAAGCTGCCTTTCCCAGATGCGCAACTTCAGCGTTTTCTGGTAACGCGACTCAACCTTCCAATTCGTTCACCTTTCTCACAATTTTTAACCAGACACCGAAGTTGTTGTCCTTGTACGAAAGGGTCAAACAAACCAAGGAAGTCGAGGCAGCGGGTATCGAGGGACTGGAAGAATGCCCGTTTTGCGAATATAAATGTGTCATTGAGAACGATCAAGAAAAACTTTTCGCGTGTCGAAACGAGGAATGCGGAGCCGTGAGGTCCGTTGTCCTGTGTTTCCGTGTTCGTCTTATTGACCGTCTGCCCAGTTGTCGGCAATGCAAGAAATCCGTATGTGTTTAAGAAATAGATATGAATCGCGAGCTCACGAATCCCTTTAGGATCACTTACCGAAAAGCTGCAAAGGTGAGATATGATTATTTTGTCAAATTGGCTATCACTAACTTACTTGCCAGAAGTGGAGCAGGACAAGAACCTGGATGCTCGACACACTATCGAGGAGGCTATGAGTGGGTGCTGCTTCTTTCTCGACTATTTCTTTAGTTTACTGAATTTTACAGCGCGTGCTCTCATGCGTAACTGTCCCAAGTGCCAGAAAGGTTCGTGAATCCTGCCACTTTCGCTGTCCCAATATGCACTGACAGATGTGCAGCTTTCATCAAGGAGATGGGGGTATGGTAAATTGAATAGCATTGTTAACATCGCCTGACATTTCGGTTCAAGTGCAACAAAATGACTTGCCCTAATTGCAATTCGCTGTCGTGTTATATCTGCCGCAAACTCATCAATGGCTATGATCACTTTGCGCAGGTTGGACTCTCCCAGTCTTGTATGCTCATTTCGCTCACTCCTCTGCAGCAACCGGGGCAACCCATTGTAGCTGGTTCGAGCAAGGGCGGAAAGTGCGCTCTCTGGGATGCAGTTGAACAGCGTCACGCTGATGAAGTATGTGTCCGTCTTTCGAATTTTGAAGATTAACCAACGCTGTGGTCAGGTCAAAGAAGCCCGTGAAAAAGCCCTCGCAGAATACAGGCGGGACCACCCTGATCTGGTTGATGACGAGCATCTCCAAGTCGATCTTCCGGTGGCACCCCCAGCTCCAGCCCCCATTCCTGCACCACAAGCTGTCGCCTTTGGTTTTCCTTTGCCTGCGCTACCCGCATACCATGTAAATGTTCAGGGATGGGTCAGAGCGCAGATGCATCAGCAACACGTTGCGCTGCCGCCTATGCCTATGCACGCCCCACCGCCGCCCGTTCTTCCTCCTGTCGTCCACGCACCTCCGCAGAGAAGAAGGGCTCCACGGAGGAAGAATGCGTGGAGGTGATCACCATGAATATTGCGATCTTGGTCGTATAATACTGTACATACATGTGTGCTAATGTCGGATTGATTTCTTGGGTTCAGTTGAATCACTCTCAGCGCCTTTTGTGAAAAACCCTGGTAATTATTCTTGGGGTATGAAAGGACTTCTACGGTATGCGGGTGATTCAATGATAGTAGGTAATCTCTTTGCAAGCTGCGCTGTGCCTGCGGGAAACGGAAGATCGTCGACGCCAGTCGGCAACACCTTCTCGTACAACCCCTTCGCCTGATTATGGCTGCTCAGCGCGATCATCTTCTTTTTCGCGTCAGTAATTAAGACATGCGCATCGTCGACTCCAGGCACGGCCCCGCGAACAAACACCAAGTCCAAGGATGTGTCAATCCTGACGACCGCTAGATTTTGAGTGGTTATACGCTTGCCTCCAAGACGACCGGGCATCTTCTTTCCCGGGAAAACTCGACCAGGATCCTTGGGAAACAGGGTAAGAAGATGTCAAAAATTTAGAGACTTTGTTCAAGAACCTGATGTTGTCCAGTGGAACCAGATGAACGATGCGAAATGGAAACACCATGACTAGCCGCAAGACCGTGGAAGCCCCATCGCTTCATGCCTCCAGCAAAGCCTTTCCCTATGCTGCACGAAGTTGTCAACAAGACACAGATTTGTAGAATTAACTTACCCATTCGCAACAACATCTACAAATTGTCCAGGAACGAAATGAATCGCCGACAACTTGGTACCTAGGAATGCATTGAGCCGTTGATCGCCCATAAATTATGCTACGACCAGCGTACCGACAGGGACGTGCGCGTCCGGTGTGACTGGGAACTCGCGTACAATCCGCTTAGGGGGAACTCGCGCCTTGTTGAAATGCCCTAGCATCTGGTTGGATTCCGTTTTAGCCGGCCTATCCGTAGCACCGACTTGAACCGCATGATACTGTGTGTGATCGCGGCGGACAGTCTTTATGTTCGCGGTTACCTGGCAGTTCTCCAGCTAGAATAACGATTCAGATATTTGGTCGACGGGTAGTAGACGAGCAGAATTTGCCTGGAGAACAGTGACGGGAATACGCGCGCCCTGGTCAGTCCAGAGAACGGTCATGCCGCGTTTTCGCGCTACGACACCAGTTCTTATCGAATTTGGCGTCCATTTCGGCTTTGAGGGAGTTTTGGAGGTGCTGGCTTGTGCAGAGGCGTGGGATGAGTGGGAAGAATGTATTCGTCGCACAGCGGCCAGCGGAGGCTTTTCAGCCAAAGTCCATAGCCTGAGCATGGACGCGAGAGAAGAAAGCGGTCGAGAATTTTGATCACAAAGCGGCCAAATCAGGACAAATTCGAGCCAAATTAGAGTTGGTTTGGCGTGGGACTCATTTTGGCTGCTGAAGTGCTTTTGGACGGATCGAAAATCCGAGTCGCGGTCTCAAGCGGATTCATTCTTCGTTCAGGACACTCTGTAACGCGCATTGGGTGGTTCTTATATCTTCTCTGAATACAAAAAGCTCCTTTGCAGGTCACCCGCCCAATTAGCTGCTAAACGGATCCATTACCTCGGCTGGATAGACAGCTTCGACTCCACCTCCCATTCCTCACCTCCACCACAACCCTGAATCTGACGCGCGCCAACACGCAAAACTGGACTGACGGGCCATTCCAGGCATCCTTATGGATGGAACAAGGTACCAATAATGAGCCGCGCTGCAGACAGCTGGTAAACGCGCATTCAATGTAGGCCAACTAACCTACATGCTGGCACGGCGGCGGAGTTCAATGAGTTTGCTCGTCGTATGCAGTCATTATTCCTATTTTCTTTCTTCATTTCATTGTGGCCACAGGAAATAAGGCAATCGGTGCGTTGGCATTCGGACTCTTATATGGAGCGCGTGCCAACCTGCACATACTCTAGTATGCGCCTTGTCGGCGTCATACATCTCCACGTTCGCTGGCTATCCCTTGGATTCTCTCAAATCGAGACTGCAAACCATGAAAACGCCGATAACTGTTGCACGGCTGGCAGGGCTTGTCTATCGGGAAGAAGGGGTAGGTTTTGCTCGAGCTCCAATTATAATTCAGGATGTGTTCAAGGACTAATGTGCCCCACTCGTGTAAGATCGTCGGCTTCTACAGGTAAGAGTTGGCGGTATGCGAAACCTTTGCCTTACAATCCTTGATACAGAGGGCTCTGGATACCTCTTCTCACGATTTCATTCGTGCGTGCGTATTGCCGGTTTATTGCATGGAACATTCCTCAATTTGATCGTCGCAGGAGCTGCAAGTTTTACTATCTATACAGAAACAAAGGACTACTTCCGCGCCCATAATTATCTAAATCGACATAGTGCGTTGGATGCAGCCCTAGTCGGAGGTGTGGGCGGTGCAATGTCTGGGTCTTTAATCTCTTTCGGGAGTGCTCGTTGGTGTCTTTCGCTTTAAATATCAATACACTTCATCTAATTTTTTTCAGCGTTTGAACTTGTCAAAGTGAGTCGAGATTGGTTGTCATTATACGGTCTCCTCATGATATTTACCAGGTCAGACGACAACTTGAGTACACAATTGCAGCCAGCAAGGGCATACACATTGTGAAGGTTAGTTTCGAAGATTGGCGTTAATACTATTGCTAACTGCGATCCAGCCGCCTGGGACTGTAGCCGCGGTGAGGTCTGTACCATTTATGGGGCTTGTACTACAAAATAGTTCCTCACTTTTGGCTCAAGGGATATCATCAAAAGTAGAGGGGTCACTGGCCTGTATACAGGCTTCCGGCTTCATTTTCGTGAGTGCTAATAGTCGCCGATTTTTGACCGTAGTTCCCAAATTCTGCAGTGCGGGATACTCTCGGAACTGCTTTGTACTTTCTGGAGGTAATTGTTGCAGCATCTTTACCCTGGGTATTGAGTACATTCTCTCCTGCAGTACGATGGAATGCGCCATTTGCTGGGTCGAGACCGGTATGTAGCTAGTTCTCCTCGAGCATGTAGTCCCTTCAACGGATATTTACCAGGAATGGTGAGCAGGGCGAGACTCCGGCATGGTTACCCATCCACTCCTCTCTTGTGCCATTTGTCTGCGGCTCGTTCGCTGGGGTAAATTTACTCTTTACTTCCTGTTCAAATGAAGATGTCTCATTCGGAACAGGTAACGTCCTGGGTTCTCATTTACCCGCTTGATGTGTAAGTCGCCGTTCTTGTCGCGACTGCAGCAATTCCCGGGGACTGATAGTCTCGACTCCGAAGGGTGAAAACCAAAGTGCAACAGCGAGCACTTGCGGGAGAGCGATATCGCGGTGTATTCGAGACTCTCCACCGTCTCATTCGAGGTCTGTCGCCTTTTGAAAACTTGAAATCGACCTGATGGTGAACAGGTCCGGACCCCGCCGTACCGAAACCTTTTCTAGCAGGTTGCGCGCGTATATACCGCGGTCTAGGTGTGAGCGCACTACGCAGTATCACGACACATGGACTGCTGTGGACATTTTACGATTTAGTGTCGAACTACATCGACCGACTACCGCAGCTGCCTGAAGAGGGATAGGTGGAAAGCAGTAATAATCTTTGACTGAGAAGTAACATAAAACTACTGTAGAGCTTGTAAGTTGGTTGTACATTGATCGAATACAGCGTAGCCTGTGTGTACTGTCATGAATATTTTGGGGACGGGCGGGACATCGCCTAAAACGGCAACCCGCGAACACGAGGGGATATTTCTCTCGTTGCCCTCCCCCATAAGTCCGCCTTGCCCTTCTTGCCCTCACCGGGTGGCTCCCACGCAGATAACGTCGAGGAACTAAGAATACTATCTTGTATGCGGCGTCGATGAACTCGTCTCTCAGCGATCTCTTGGGCTACTTGAGCATCGCGTGCTGGCTAGGTGCCCAATTTCCGTGAGCACGCTCGGCTCGCTCAAACCAGGTTTACGAATTCATGAATCCCTAGGCAGGTTGTAAAAAATATACAACTCGGCTCGTGTGAGGGTCTCGCGCTCCCCTTTCTCGCAAATTGGTTCCTCGGTGTGTCGGTCGTACAATATCCATACATCAACTCAACTCGCTCGTAACAGGCGATGCGTCCAATCTGCTAGGATGTCTATTAACGCGGCAATTGCCCTTTCAAGTGACTCTCTTCCTTTTGACGTCCTTATCGCACTTGTCTGATTTTCCGCCCAGACCTGGCTAGCGACTTATTTCTGCTGTGTCGACGTTCTGCTAGTCAGCCAGTACTTCTACTACGAAGGCCGGAAACCTACCCCGCCGCCATTCGGACGCTCGCGGTTAGGGTCTACCACCGACAGGCATTATCGGGCACTCTCGGCTGTCGCTGCCAACGTCTCTGCCGCCGCTGCGTTAGCTGCACAACAGCATCATGAAAGTCGGACCAGCGTTGACCGTCCATCGGGGAGCAGATTGTCAGACGACGACAGCGCGTTCGCTGCGATGGCGGACAGTTTCCATTCGGAAGGTGGTGGGACGGGGCGGAGTCCAACGCGCAAGCGTGTTTCGTGGAGTACGGAACGTTACGGGAAACGCGGCGGTAGCGTTGGGCGTGCCCCATTAACACGCAGCGCGTTTTTACCGCCCCAGCGTCTCACGCCGGCAGACGACACCGAAGATCGTGGCCGGACGTTGCAGCGGGAGGCCTCCTCAACGGAAAGCTTGTCCGCAGAGGTGCAGGCGGGTGAAACGCAACGGCGGAGTTCGCGTGCGAGCCGTCGGGGCGCGGGACTCGTGTTTCTGAGTCTCTTCGCGCTGTTTGGGGTTGGGTCATGGTCAACTGGACGCCCTCAGGTTGGTGTAGGGCGTGTCTTGACTGTTGCGCCTGGGGATTATGCCGTGCTTTCGCCAACGGCAATAATAGAGAGACGACATGAGCTATACTTTCCGCGACAAGACGATCCTCCTCCACATGAACCTCATCATGACCCATTGCCTACTGACCCCACGATGGATGAACGCGTTTTGGGCCGGTTCTTCGCTTGGCTATGCACGACGCTCTATCTCACCTCGCGCCTCCCTCAAATCTGGAAGAATGTGCGTTTTTTGCTCTTGAGGACATTCACCACTGATTCATGATTGTCAAAGTATGTCAGGAAATCCGTGGAAGGCCTCTCGATGTGGTTATTCATATTTGCATTTCTTGGCAATTCTTTCTACGTCGCGTCTATCCTGATGTCCGACCGTGCATTCGAGCCCGCACCTGCTTCGACTGAATTTTTGCGCGAGAGCTTACCGTGCGGCTTTTCTCGAGGGCTATTGTCGTCTGCTCACTGATATTATCAAATATAATTTCTAGCTATCTACTGGGCAGCGGCGGAACCCTCATGTTCGACGTGATGATCGTGAGCCAGTCATGGATTTATCGACCCCGTCCAAGGCGACACGGGCGGAGTAGGTCGCACGCATTAGTGGAAGAGGGCGAAGGACTAATAGCTGGTGATGTGCTGGGGCACGAGACGCATGCACGGGGAAGAGGAAGGACTGCGACACCCAGCGGCTGAAGGGGTCGGTGTGTATTACCATACAACACTACTTGTATCTAATAGAGAGATGCTCTGCCTCGGATGAAGTTGGGTGGTTCCGATCAACAATCGCATCATTGCATCAAGAGACAATACGACAATGGACCAAGCGCAAAATGCCCTGGACCCACCCCAGAACTTTGTCGCATATCCGAGACTGTGTAAGGTCCGAGTTGGATCACCGTCCGAGACTCCGAGTCATAATATTGTCTCTCTTCTTTTGTTTTAGACGAGTTTGACAGGGTCATCACGATCGTGTGAAAATAAGCGACTTATTGTTCTGTGCTCTATTGTCTTGTTGGATTACTGTAATTGTCTTGAATAATGGGTAGCTGGGACTCTGGGTCGCATTGTTCTGCCATCTTCCTCTCTCTCCTCCCTCCGCGATGCCTCGTCCATCCTCCCCCGCCCTCGACGCCTCTTACGACTCTGATGAACGCTCTTCAACTTACTCTGATGCAAAAGCATCCCCCGCCGACGAACAAACCACAACTAACCCCGCACCATCTGTACATACTCCCCCGGTGCCTTCAATCCGTCTACTCTTTTCCCAACTTTCTCCCCGACATCGCGCTCTCCTCCTCACCCCCGCCATCATCTCCTCCCTCGTCGCCGGAGCAATCGCTCCCTTCATGACCCTTGTCATCGGCCAGGCTTTCGACGCGTTTGCAAAGTTCCCCCTCACCCCAAATCCACCCCAGTCCGCCAAAGACAGTCTCATTCACTCTATGGCCATCGCTGCATTCGAGCTCATCGGTCTTGCCGTCGGTTCCGTCGCCCTCAGCAGCGTCATGAGCTGTTTGTGGATATGGACCGGAGAGCACAACGTTATGGTGCTCCGTAAGCGCGTCTATGCCGCTGTCACCCGCAAGGACATGGTCTGGTTTGACACGAAGATGGGTGCGGAGGGAACGATACAGTCCGCTGAGGAGGAGCACGGCCCTCTCGGTGCTGGAGGTCTCATGGCAAAGTTTGCCAGGTACGTGCACGGAACACCACCTTCGTACTTTTGATTCACATTTATTTGACAGAGAGACCGACGAGGTGCGCGAAGCGTCTTCGCTCGCCGCAGGCAGACTTGTTCAATACATGACTACCTGCCTCACTTGTCTCGCCCTCGGCTTCATGCGGTCCTGGGCGCTCACACTTGTCATCCTCTCCGCCGTGCCAATCCTCATAGTCATCCAAACACTTTCCCAGATATTTGCCGGTCCTCTACTTAACGTGGAGCGTGCAACCACTGCGACTGCTGCAACTCATGTCGACCGCGCCGTAACCTCCATCACTACCGTCAAGGCTTTCAACGCCGAAGCCTATGAGCAAACCAACCTTGGTATTGCACTTGACCGCATGTCTTCAGCTACCAAGAGGCTGAACGCTGTCTGGGGTCTGACTTCGGGCCTCGCACAGTTCGTCATGATGGGCATGTTTGTCCAAGGTAATTCAAAGATCCCCCCTCTGCAACATTTTCACTCACTTTGATTTAGGTTTCTGGTTTGGCAGCAAGCTGGTCAGGGACGGCACAATCGGTCCGGGCGATGTCATGGCCGTCTTTTGGGCATGTCTCATCGCAACCAGCAACTTGCAGATGTGTATTCCTCAATTCATTGTTCTCGCCAAAGGCAAATTCTCCATGGTCTCCTTATTGACGTTGATCGACGACGACGACGACAACCATGGCGATTCTTCAGTCACTCCCTCTCCTTCTGCACATTCTTTACGCAAGCGCTCCAATCGCATCCTGCGCAAGATTCGCCCCGTCCGATGTGCGGGCGAGTTCGCGCTGCACAACATCACATTCGCATATCCCTCGCGACCCACTGTGCCCGTCCTCCAAGACGTGAGCTTATTCCTTCCCGCATATGAGACGACCTTCATCGTCGGCTCCTCTGGATCGGGCAAAAGCACCATTGCGCACTTGCTTCTCGGGTTGTACGCGCCGCAGGTAGGCGCGATTCAGCTTGACGACCAGGATGTACGATTTATGGACGAAACGTGGCGACGAGCTCACGTTGCGGGCATCGAGCAGGGGTGCATCTTGTTCGATATGAGCGTCTTCGATAATGTTGCACTCGGGGCGGCGGGCGGTCGGCCCGTGACTCGTGAGGAAGTCAAGGACGCATGTGTGAGTGCATTGATGCACGAGTTTGTGAGAGATCTGCCCGATGGATACGACACGATGCTGGGGACGAATGGCGCGAGCCTGAGTGGCGGGCAAAAGCAGCGGCTAGCAATCGCGCGAGCGCGGTTAAGAGACCCAACTGTTTTGATTCTTGGTGCGATTCTTTTCATGCTCCTGTCCCTGTAGTTTTAACGCGAACATCTGTAGATGAAGCCACCTCCGCCCTGGATCCAACCTCCCGCATCCTTGTCTTCGAGGCGATCAAGCGCTGGCGTAAAAACAAGACCACCATCGTCATCACCCATGACCTCTCCCAAATCAGCTCAAGCGACTTTGTGTATGTGCTCAAGAACGGTGTTGTGGCGGAGCAAGGTTACCGTTACGATCTCGAGACGGCGGCTGGCGAGTTTAGCGCCATGATGCTTGCGCAGCATGTCACTGGCGGTTTCCTGCCCGTTAAGGAATTCGACGACTTGGCTCCTATCGAGACTTCCGCGCACCACCGCCGAACGTACACTCCGATTCCTGAAGAGGATGAGGGCTCGAAGCAGTCGCTGGACTTCCGCCCAGGTTTCGACTCGCGGTCGCATGCAAGCATCGCCCTGACAACAACAACGGCGTTCGGCCACTGGATGTTCGACGTCGTTGCGGACCTTACTGCTCCCCAATCCGCTGTCGTTCGAACCGACGATGCAGCCGTTCCCCGTCCGTCTCTACATATCGACACAGGTGTGGATGTGGCACCGGGGCAGGAAACCCCAAGGCCGCGTCGGCCGTCGAGCGTGTATGAGCCTCCAGTCCCGCCCTCACCTGCTGTGACTGTATCAACGAGACGCTTCAGCCTGCAGTTCACCCCCACATCAACTGTGTTCTCCTTCAACTCCTCTGCCCCCCTTGTAGATGATGAGAAGGAAATCGACGAGAAGACCCTTGAGCGCAATGGAACTCGAGCATCTTCCCGACGCCGCCGGCCGTCAGCCCCCCGAGTACGGACCCGCTGGGACGATGCGAAGCTGCAGCCGATGCCAGACGTCAAGGTTGAACTGCCCTCCGATCCCGAACAGGGTCCCCCATCTCTGCAACAGCTCTCGGTGTGGGCCCTCGTACGTGTGCTCTACCCGACTGTGCCGTACAAGCCTCTCGTTCTTCTCGGTGTCATTGTGTGTCTCATCAGCGGAGCGATGACCCCCATCTTCTCCTTTTTGTTGTCGCGACTGTTTTACGGTGTCGCCACCGGCGCGCACGACATCGCTACAATCAACAAATATGGGTTCATCGTTCTCAGCACAGCGGCACTAGATGGGATCTTCATCGGCTTGAAATATTTCATCATGGAGAGCACAAGCATGAGTTGGATTACCCGGGTTCGGAAAGCTTGCTTCCAGCGCGTTCTTGCGCAAGATAAGAAGTGGTTTGACAAGCAGGAGAACGCGCCCCCACGAGTTGTGCAGGTTCTCATCAAGGATGGTGACGATGCGCGGAACTTGATTGCCGTCGTCCTTAGCCAACTGGCCGTTGTGACGAGTATGCTCGGTGTCGGACTCATCTGGGCGCTCGTCAAAGGCTGGCAGTTAACCCTTGTCGGCTTTGCGATCGCTCCCGTGTTTGCGGTGACGATGGTGGTCCAGGCTGGGCTTGTCGCCAGGTGTGAACTGCGCAACAAGCGTGCTCGCGAAGAGGTGTCGCAGGGTTATTACGAAGTTTGTATTCCTCTTGTTCCTCCTCAAAACATAACTGACTTTGTACTTTAGGCGATTTCGAATGTCCGTGGCATCCGCTCCATGGGCTTCGAGACCATTTTTCAGAAGCAGTTCGACGCAGCATCCGACAGGGCACTGTCAACTGGTGTGAAGGGTGCTTTCGTCGAAGGTTGCACGTACGGTGTCGCTAGCGGACTGATTTATCTCGCTGAAGCACTGCTGTTTTACGTCGGTGCGGTTCTTGTGGCGCATGGAACCTATTCGTACTTGCAGATGGTGCAAGTCATGAATCTCGTCGTGTTCACCGTCACGATAGGTTCTCAATTGATGGCTTTCAGTATGTGCTGCTGCTTCCTTGCTTATCGCCGTACTAACATGTTTTGCAGCTCAAAAGATCGCCAAGTCCGTGCAAGCTACGCGAGACTTCAACGAACTCCTTGCGCTCTCTACCAAGACCGATGAATCTGCTGGTATCATTTGCCCACCTCTCGATGGCCCTATCACCTTCCAGAACATCCAGTTTGCGTATCCCGAACGTGCTGATGTCCCCGTTCTCAAAAACCTCAATCTCGAGATTGATGACGGGGAATGCGTCGCCATCGTCGGAGATTCTGGCTCGGGCAAATCCACTGTCACCTCGTTACTCCAGCGTCTGTATGAACCTCAAGGTGGCAAAATCTTCATCGGTCTGCACGAGCTGCGCTTGACAAATGTCAACCACCTCCGCCATAATGTGTCCGTCGTCAGCCAGAACCCAAACCTCTTCGACGCGACAATAACGGAGAACATCTCGTACGGGAACGCGGACTTGAGCTTCGAAGATGTACGGCGCGCTGCGCAGGCGGCCAGTGTGCACGACTTCATCATGTCGCTACCTCAAGGGTACGACACGATGGTCGGCGAGAACGCAGCCCTCATCTCTGGCGGCCAAGCTCAAAGGTTGTCGATCGCCCGCGCGCTTGTTCGTCCCTCGAAAGTCTTGATCTTGGACGAATGCACTTCCGCTCTTGACCCCGCAAATCAGGCGGTTGTTCTCGAAACCATCCGACACGCCAAGGTTGGGCGTACGACGATCATGGTGACTCACAAGCTGCCCGTTATGCAAATGTGCGACCGCATACTGGTTATGCAGGATGGCCGCATAGCGGAGCATGGGAGCTACGACCAGCTCATGCAGCGCAAGGGGCTCTTTGCTCAACTGGCGAGCGGGGGCGAATGGGAGTAAATTCCCTTTCAATTATCCTTTCTTTACTAGTTATTGAATAATTTACCGGTACCATATTCGGGCATTTCACATTACTGACGACTTACTACGTCAAGCATTTTCATGATCACGCATTACATTTTGTAGTTTACATCCACGCATCTTTTCACGAATTGTAACAGGACTCACGAATAGATACGATTACAATTCGAATAAAATTATTTTATCCGATTCCAACATATGTTTCGAGGAGAGGAGGTAACTCAGTTCAAACTTTCAAGCCATCGAGCCTCAGGCTCAACCTCAGATGATCGAGGATCGGCCACCGAGGATCACGAAAATTCGCTTTGACCGCACAGCCACCAAACGGCCAGCAAAGCAGCAACAAACAAGAGTTTCCCACACAAGTCACTTCGCCTCAAACCATTATGTCGTCGCTGCTAATCTCGACCTTTGCGCCGTTCCCCACACTATCTCTCTCGGTTGCCTCTGAAACTACTCTAGGGTCTATACTCCCAATCCTCTATGAGCGCTATCCCTCTCTCCCGACTGCGGTCGCACTTTCGACCCACAGTGGTGTACTCCCCCCGTTAGACTCACCGATCGCATCCCTGCAGTCGGATGGCTCTTCCCTCGTCACTTTGAGGCTTACTCCACGGCTTTTGGGAGGCAAGGGAGGCTTTGGCTCCCAACTCCGTGCCGCTGGAGGTCGGATGAGCAGCCAGAAGACGAGCAACAACGACTCGTGCCGGGACTTGAGTGGGAGGCGTCTGAACACAATCAAGGAGGCCAAGAAGTGCGTACGCATTTCTCATGTTTGTTTCGTTGCCTCAATATGCGTTTCAGACTGGTTGAATACCTTGAATCGGAGCCCGACCGGCTCAAAGCCAAGGCGGAAGCCCAGAAAGCTAAACTCGAAGCATTGGAGCGCAAGCTCGGTATTGAAGCACCATCCAAGGACGGCTCCTCGGCCGCGGGTCCTTCCAAACCGTCTGGATCCAGCGACGAGCCTCCTGTTCTGGCTGGCAAGAAGCACCGCTTTGATGACACGGAGTACCTTGAGCAAAGTAGGGATCTGGTCGATGGTGTCAAAAGTGCGGTTTCTGTAGGTAAGAAATCGATTTACTCTGTTCAATGGCAGTTTTCTTACGGACTGTCTAGCGTTGCTCAAGAAAAAGAAGAAGGCAAAGCTCGCCCACCCCGCTTCCGACCCACCGAAGACTCAAACAGTGGCTGAAAGTTCGACTGCAGCAGTGGCAGCTCCTTCGGTGGAGATTGGCGCATAATGCCTATGTACATGCGAGTGTTCCACGCGTAATTTTTGTATTTGCAGTTCTGTGTGTCGTCGGTACATGTAGACTATACTACGGTCATTTACAGCAACATTCATGCAGACCATCTTGTTGTATCAGCTGTTTCCAAAATCTCGTACGTTGCTACATTCTCAATCTGCAGTTGAGTGATGAAGATGCTGTCCGGAACTGAAGTCAAAGTAGGCGGCAGGTTGAGGCGTTGCATGAGTGGAGTCGCTGACGAGGAGAATCCAAGGAAAATTGGGCCAGCCATGACCGTGAACTAGATGGAAAATTATCATGGGCAAGTCGACAACATGTAGAGAGTGGACTTGCGAGGTCACCCTGGTCTAAACGCGAGCGGAACCGCTTGAAATGCGCCTGTTGTTCTTCGGTTGCACCATTGCTAATAACAACTCTCGCGGACGGCCCGCCGGTTCGAATGGTATCAAGCAGCTTCATCGCATTCGAACTCTTGAAGAACTTCCCGGGTGGGCCGCTGGCATCCTCTTTGATGATAGTATTGAGTGAATTGTGAACGTCTATGAGGTCGAGAGGCACAACGATGGTGGTATCTAGCTTCAGGGAAAATGGTTTCCTGCAAGACACAGATGAGATTATAATTCGACCAGTGTGAAGAAACTGAAGAAGCCTACGAGTCTGAGGGCGCTTTGGGGCTCGTATCCGACCCAAGTCCTCTGCGAAAGAGGATACTCAGAAAGGTTGGTGTAACTGAACGAAGAGGTACGAACAAGGGCCCAAAGATTGTCGCGCGTTTCCAAAGAGAATTGGAAAATGTTGGGGCGGAGAACGTTCCTGGGGGGAACAGCTTATTTTTCGCAGAAGTAAGACTATTTATTGAATTAGCCAATTGCAAGAGAACCAGCACCTGTAATACCTGGCTTGGTTCGGATTACTCTCTGGTTCATGAACAGGAGGAACATCTTCGTCCTCGAAATTTTCCAGCGTCTCAGCAGCCTGTTCATCAAGTCCACCCAGCTTCAAGAGTTCGTCACCAGTAGGGGGAGCAACCGCTGCCGCGTCCACAGCATCATCCAAGGAGTCTTCTTGTACATCGTCTGCTGCCTCAGTAGCCCGAGCAGCGAATTTACCCTTCTTGGTTTTTAACTGTCCCTTCTCGAAAGTCAATAAAGAGCTGGAGTTCTTCGTGGAGAGCCCAGCCGACGATCGTCCAGGTCCAGGTCTTCGCGTCGATCTGCGAGGACTCGTAGAAGGACCGGAGACTGAGCTATCGTCGGTGGTTCCTTTGCGTAGTCGTGCTTTGGCGGGTATGGCGCTTTCCAAAGGTTCGAAGTCATCAGCCATTTTAACTAATGGCTTTGCTGCACGTGCACGATGAGCGGGCAGAGATGGTACATCAGCCTTTGGTGATTCAACCAAAGTTTCAACCCCGGTATCTGGTGCGATCGTTGGACATTCGCTTTCTAGGGGCGGCGCGGTGGAGATGGAGACAGATGGTGGTTCGGGGTCAACGAGCATCGCAACATCGTCCTCTTCTGCCTCGTCCTCTGACGCAGGGACAAACTTGGGAGACGGAGTGCGCTTCCTGGTTCGTCGGATGGAGGGTGTTGTTTTCGCTGGGGGTCGTTGAGGAGGTTCCCGAGGGGTAGCAGACCCAGACTGAACGGGGAGCGTTGCCGTTTCCGAAGCACGTCCACGCGTGCGTTTCGCGGGTTTCTCGTCTTCATCGGGAGTAGGGGAGCTGCGCCGTCGCTTGCTAGTCCGAGGGGCCTCCTTGCTTGGTCCCGCTGACGAGGCCGTTGGAGTGGAGGCGGTTTCGTCTGATTTGAGGTTGCGCTGAGACTGTTTACGACCTAGTAGATGGTAGGTCGGGGTTAGAGCAAGTCGACGAGATATAAATGGCTCGTACGCGGAGGTCCCACCGGCATGAACCTCTCCCCAACTTTAAACTGTGCCAGATGGTTGATATCGCGACCACCAATGTCAACGCGAGCCCAGAATTTCTGAATTATGTCTTCGGAGCCCTTGAAGGAGGACTTTGGCTCCCAGCTGGAACAGAGCAGATGTCAGGCGCGTAGGATACACACGAATAGCCACTTGCGTGTTCTCGTCGAGACTGTATCCCTTCCACTGCAGGATGAGAATAGGATATGAGCGAATATTAACAGAAGAAAGACGGAGGTCGCACTTTCACGCTGTACTCCTGCAGAAAGGCGTGTCAGCTTCGAAACCTTGTACGCGTTCGATAGAATAATTACCCAAATCATTTTCTTGGACTTCTTTGCCACTCTTGCCTCCGTTATTGACTCTGGGTAGTATGAGGGTGGCACAGCGACGGAGAAGAGGGTGCTCACCGACTTCGTACTCTGCCATATTGTTGAGGTTCAGAATGGGTAAAGGCACGAATTGAGGCCCAGAATAAAACAAAACCAAACGCGCCGAATCTGAACTTCGAAGGCATGCCCGATGGCGACTCGTTCTTGCCCAGGATTCAGTCTGTGTTCTACGCCGTCTTCGACGTCAGACAAGGTCCAAAGATCGTCTATCAGGTCCCAGAAGGACTCATAGCTGTTCCGCCACCCAATCTTGCCAACTTGAATTTCTCCACAAACTCGAATCCAGTCACACCACTCACCGAACAATTTGCACCTCCCACCGCTCCTGGAATCCCGTTGCGGAACTCGAGCTCATCCCTGGTTTCTCCTGACGAACCTCGTCCCACCTCGCGAAGCGTCTATTCTCCTAGAAAGCGTTCGGCCTCAGCTTCTCGGACCTTGTTCAATTTCGACGACATTTCCAAGTATGTTATACCGCAGAGCCAGTTGTGTGGCAGGCTGGTCACTTGTTCCACGAAACGGCATCGTATCATCGGGTTCCCAGTCCAGTTAAAAGGCCCAAAGTATCAACGCAATTATCTCAGGTATAATCTGTGCTTTGTCTTCGAACGCGGTGCCGACCTGAGTTGTTATGAACCAAGTGCGTTCGCTGAGCAACTCTGACGTTCCACCTGAAACTTTGTGCAGTTGTACGGAAAGTGAGCCGTGTCCTTACAGCCTGTGAGGTATGAGCGTCAATCACCTTGCCCAGCTGCGCTGCAGCCAAATGATGCGGCGAGCAGGAAGAGTCAGAGTTTCTGTCATCCCCAAATACTTCCCCTGCCATTCACGCGATCCTGGAGCAACTCTACGAGGACTTGAATTCCTACTCGGAAACATCGATTCCAATTGATCGCTTCAATTCCATAGAACTGAAGATATTCCCATTCTATCCCAACCCACCACCTGTGAAAGACTGGATGGTTCCTCTGGCCTTAATAAACCTCGGGAAGAGGTTTGAAGACAACTGGGATTTGACAATGGCTAAGGTAGAATCAAATCCCTCTGCACGAAGACCCGTCCGATGGTTTTAGGTTTGCCCCCATATCAACGGTGTGAACCACGTCAGTCGTATTGCATATCTAGCGGAATGCGACATTGCCTTGACTCGACTCGCGATATCTCATCTCCTGTTAGTTTATTTCACTTTTCATCTACGAGAGGTTCACTCCTCAATGTCCAGATACTATCAAGTCATCATGACCGTTGATATCTTCCAATATTCTAACATGTATACATTGCGAAAATGTATCCAAAACCTTGCTATTGAAGTGGATGTAAAGGAGGAATGTGGGCCGTATGTCACCAAACCAGGTATGAAGATACAACATAAGACATAATTGTAACCAAACCACAATCCCAGGTTTCCAGGTTCCCGACTGGCCTAAACTGTTACATCTTTATTCCCGTCTGAAACCTGGCAAGACGGTCTTTGACTGGATGACAACACATGAGATCCACGAAACCGGCATCGACGTACGGCGCTTCGTGAGTTTTGGAGTGATCAAAGTCAGCCCAATATTGCCCACGCATCACAATTCTGATATCAGAATGTAGGGCTTCCTGCGGCGCGTCCATCGATGGCCCGTTCTCGTGCCCACCGATCCAGAATCCCCTCCTTCAGACCCCACAGATCCGTGGTCAATAACACACCGCAAACGGATGAATAGTCTATCAGGATCTATGCCGTTCGGCGCATATTCCTCCTCACCTATTCCACCACCGACTGACATCTCCCCATCCAATCTTCTCCGAGGAAGAACACCGCAGACCACGCCCGTGGTCCCTTCTCTCAACCCAGAGTCAATGGTTCCCCCTGCTCCTATGAGCCCCAGGCCACCAGCGGTCTCAAATTCGATACTATCGCGGCCCCGACGCGCCAGCGCAGCAGAGAAAGTTCTCGAGCAACTGCGCAACCGTGACATCCAGAAAACAGGCGGAAGCCCTCGCACGTCCTGGATACACTACACCAACGAATCGGAGCCCGGGATTATCCCGGGCATTGTAGCCACTACAACCACACCTCAGGATAGTCCTGTCCGAGCGGGTGGTTCAGAGTCGAGGCGACAGTCTCTGAGCCTGTTCCCGGCAAATCCGCCTCCATCGCCGGTCCTCGCCAAGGCCACAGTAACCGCGACATTGACACCGTTGCGACCTCGAATGTCGCGCTCTCCTTCCGCACCGATCCCTCAAACGAAAAATGCAATGGACAGTTGGGCTAGCACGCCATATCCCAAGGACCTTCTGCCGCTCTTAGATGGAGAGCACCATACGGATGAATTGGCCGTGAGGTTTGAAGCTGGCTGGCCGCTGTTGGAGCAGTGGTTACTCACGATTGGAGGGGGTGAGGGACCTGGTGATTTTGGACGTGTAGCAATGATATACCGATGAGTGCCAGCGGATTGATAATTGTGTTTTACATTGAATTTCTTTGCTGAGTAAAGCGGGTGAAACAGACGAGGCTATGCGACGACGGGTAGGATTTATGTGTAACTAATGCGTAACGACAAGCTGAAAGGTAGAGAGGTCGATGTCACCGTGACCTCGCCGTCTTGTGGGACCAGTTCCTTGACCTTCTTCTTGAGATTAGGACGCGTAGCCTCTTCGAGCTGCGGAGGGCTTTGGAAATATATCTGCGCCGTCGGAGTGGATAATGAGGGTTTCTTGATTTGTCTACACAAATTTATTGAGTGATTAAAAGTAAAGAGGCCCGGCACTTACATGTCTTGCCTCTCAATCAAATAATCAATGAACTCTTCCACGGTGAGTTCAGCGCTGATGGACAGATCAAGGGCTTCACCACCGCACACGGGGCAGTCATCGCGTTTCTCATGCTCGAAAGTGTAAGAGTATACGCCGTCGGTACCGATTAACATGAAATAATTGTTGAGGTAAGCCGCAGAGCTCGTCGCAATTTTGAACGCTTCATTGCAGCAGGATGCTACAGCATTTTCGATAACAATGCTTCGAGGGAAGCGTTTCAATAAAACTTACCAGCGATGATGGCATTTGTGGATGCAATTGCCGGAATGATATTTTTCACGACACCCTGAGTTAGGGCCCAAGTTACGCCTTCGATGTTGAATTCCTTGGCTCGCGCGGCTGCAACAGTGTAAAGCCATCCGATATGCTCAGGGTCATCAGTGTCCTTAGGCTTGTCTGATTCGAAACAATAAGTTTGAATTGGTACGTAGACGTGCTGCTATTCTCACCTCCGTGGACTCTAGGCCATTCTAAAACTGATGCCCATTCTATGCAGTGTTCAGGTAGGCGAGGGGTGTTGGCGATAGTGCAAATAGGAAACACAGTTTGCTTGTTCAGCATGTCTAGCGAACATTCATAGCAGGACGTGATAGTAGGGAGAATGACGCGAGCTTGTCCCTTGAACCCTGAAAAATCGCGTCAATACACGTCAGCAATGTTGAACTTCGTCCGAAAACATGCCTTCAGTTCCGCCGTCGATCAAAGGTTTCAAACTCTCTGGATTTTCTGGATCGACCAAATTCACAAGAGTAGCGCTCATCCACCGACGCGCCTCCACTGAATCGAGGCCGCAAATGACAAGATTGAATTGCATGTAGTAATCGTCATCTTTGTCTTGGATTTTACCGAAATATCTGATATTCATGGAACACATATACAACAGAACAAAGAAGAACGACGTACGGTGTGACCTTGCAACCAGGGACCCGCTTCATGATAAACTCAGCTGCGACGGTGGCCTTGGGTTGTCCTACGTCCTTCTGCCTAGCGTGGAATTGAGCATACGCCGATAAAGAACGGAAGGAACCGCGAACCTGAACAGGAACTGCCGATTGAGATTGCTGATGTCGATCGTGTCCATGTCGATAACATGGATGTCCTTGAACCCAGTTAGAGCAAGATTGGCGAGAATCTCGCAGCCAAGACCACCAGCGCCGATAACAAGTATTTTTGCTTGATTTCGAAGAAAATCTTTGACCTAAGAAAGGCGGAAAATCGTAATTTTGCATTCCTGAGCAGCGCGACGCGTGTTAACTTACCCCATCTCCAGCAAGAAAGGCGGGATCTGTTCGTGGTCCTGGAGTATTCAGGATTTGGTCAATATCGTAGTAGCGATCCTAATGGTAGATTAGCGACAGCGGAGGGAGAAGCAGAATACATACCTGCCAGTCAGCGGTGGCCATGGTGGTCGCGGTTCAAGTCAGTCTGACTGAGCGTCAATTAGGTTCCGCGTTACGTAACCGAAGAACTTTCAAAAATCTCTGTCGCTAACTTTCATGGCGCAGACGGCGGGGCTCATCCAGTTCAGCGGCCACCAGCACTTCCGCCACCGCTTGGTTCTGTCTATTCTTAGTGGAAAGCCTGTGCGCATTGACAAGATTCGCTCCGACGACAAGAATCCTGGCTTGCGAGGTCCACATTGAACACAAATGCAATGAACTCACTCAATCTGATTACTTCGCTAGACTTTGAAATCAGTCTGCTTCGTCTTTTGGAAAAAGTAACAAATGGGACTGTTATCGAAATCTCTGTCACTGGTTTGGAACTTCGAGCTTCGTTCGCGAAACCGTTGATTTAGGTCTGCAGGTACCGCTATCCTTCTAAAACCCGGCATAATTGCTGGCGGTTCCTTGACGCACGACTGCCCTCTTTCAAGATCAGTCGGATATTTCTTGGAACCAGTGGTTATGCTTGCTCCTTTTGCTAAGAAACCTCTGCAACTCGCCGTCAGAGGAATCACGACAGACGAGCATGACCTTTCGGTCCGTCTATGCTCCTTTTGTCTGGCCCCGTAATTTATCTGTGCCTTGAAGGTTGACCTACTTCGGACTGTGACTCTACCTCATCTACAACTCTTTGGCATCTCTGATGGGCTCGAGTTACGGGTATGTAATTTTCTCGAGCTCGCGCGGCGGAGATGATTACTTACATATAAACAGATAAAACGAAGGGGCGCTTCTCCGGGTGGCGGAGGCGAAGTACAATTTCTTTGCCCCGTTGTAAAGCAAGTCAAGACCCTAAATTTCGTTGAACCGGGAAAAATAAAACGCATTCGCGGCATATCGTGAGCATTTTTGAACTGTACGCAGCTTGATTTTTACTTTTACGGAGACATGCCGTTCGAGTGAACCCGCAATTTTCGAATCGCATGATTGAAGCTGCGCGGTCTGTCCTCAATCGCTATATACCCGACATCTATCTGTATTCCGATGTCTACAAGGGAGAAGAGAGCGGAAAGTACGCTTGGACTTCTTCTGAACTTGGGATCGGCTTCGCTAAAGTTCTGTTCTTCAGGTCGCCAGGCTACGCACTGAGTCTCCTTGCTGAATCCACGACCTCCGCGTTGCATTGCTCTGAAGCTGTTTCTCAGCCTGGGGTCGCTCCAGAAGATATAGCTTTGCAAGCTTCGCGAGCACTCCTCTCAGAAATCAAAGCTGGCGGCTGCGTGGACCGACAGCATCAAAGTCTTGTCCTCCTCATGATGGTATTGGGCAGCGAGGATGTGGGCCGCTGTAGGATGGGTGAACCGACCGCTCGGACGTTAGTTTTGGTTCTTTTCTCTTGCGATTCATTCTGACTGTTTTCTCCAGGATCCAGTTCTTGAGAGACGTTCATAGTTTCTTCGGTACATCTTTCAAGATTGTTTCGGCAGAGCCGCTCGACAAGGAATGTATTCAGCTTTTGTACTCATGTTACGGTATAGGATACATCAATGCTAATCGGACACTCGCTTAATGTTTCATGTGTACCCTGCGTTTTAACTCTCTTGGGTGAACATCATGACGAGAGGTATATTTTACAGACTGTCCATCCAGTCAACGAGATTCTCGTGGACTGAGCGCAGTATAGGCACACCTTCTGACGTTCACCTTGGGCGAGAGAGAAAGATTACAGTTGCGCAGACAGCACCAAGGGCGAAGGAACCAGTCGCCATCAACCACGCGTAAGACTCGGACGACTCTGTTTGAGACCGCGAGCGGGTTTGTCCCTTCAACTGATCCAGAGTAGGGACACAATTTTTGCCCCATCCCTCGTCCAGAAGTTTCGCTATGAGGGCATCGTCCAATTGTGTCAGGTCCTCGACCTCCCACACATTACAAACCTCCGACATCCATTTCATTCGTTGCCGCCCCAGGGCACCTCCGACGCCAGGAGCGCGCTCCTTTAAACGGGCCCTCAAGCCCCCAACCTTTTCAATGGCTTCTCCTTCTCTCCCGGATAATGCACTGAGGACCTTTTTCTTCATCAGAGCCGCCATTCTTGGCCCATTCCCGTTCGTGGAAATCATGATCTGAAGAGGCCCATCGCGAATTTGAGCACCAAAGTAGAAGTCGCAGAGATCTGGAATGTCCGCAGCGTTGACGGGCACTTTGTCCTTTCTGCACATCTCGCAGATCTCGCGCGAACGACCAACATCATCCAGAGCAGTGAGGACCATGTTCATGTCATGTAATTCGTCAGGTCCAGAGAATCGGCGGTCATAGTGTGTGATTCGAGTAGGATACAAGTCAATCAGCTCCTTGGCCCGATGGTGCAGCCCATTTGCCGGCGCGAGGACGGTAATGTGCGCGTCCGTAGTGAGAATTGATTCGATACGTTGGGAAGCTACCTCTCCGCCACCAACGATGAGCACATTTTTGTCCTTGAGTTGCCAGGCAATGAGCAGAGAGCCGCCGCCGACGTTCTGAGCCATGAGAGCGGAAGGAATGAGAACAAATGAGGACGCTGATTGGTCAGCCGATCTCAACTTGTCTTCCTCCAACCAGCCTCCAACTTGCCTCTCGTCCAGTACCACATAAATGCCGCCCAAAGCTGATATCAATAAGGCGGGATGGGAGCAGAGTGAATTTCCAATTCTCTGCGAAACTTGTGCGTCGCTCACCTTCGTCTTGTATAAGTTTTGTTATCCTAATAATGACTCCCAGGTCTGGGCGATAATCCATTCATTCGTATGGTAATTAGGCCTCGCATTTCACTCAGGTTAACACCGAATTTCATGAACATTTCAGTCTAAACAAGAGTACGGTCGCTCCTGCGGTACATGCGCAAGACCTTTCACCGTCTTTCGATGGAATCCTGGTACTGGCATGCGGTATAAGTCAACGGTGGTTTGCCAGACATGCGCAAAGATCAAGAACGTATGCCAGACGTGCCTTCTTGACCTTGAGTATGGTCTACCAACGCAAGTGCGAGACACTGCCCTCGCGTTACAAAACGAGGCTCCGACAAGCGACATCAACCGCGAATATTACGCTCAAAACATGGAGGCCAAGGTGTGTAACCATTGATTTCATTTTTGACATCTAGTAATCACCATGCATATAGCTGGAGGGCAACAAATCAGGGCTGGATTCGGGGCGCGCGTCATCAGCAGGGAAAGAAATGCTTAAACAGCTTGCACGGACTGACCCGTACTACAAGCGAAACAGACCACATATATGTTCGTTTTTCGTCAAAGGCGAATGTAAACGCGGAGCCGAGTGTCCGTTTCGACACGAAATGCCTGTGGACAACGAACTGGCGCACCAAAACATTCAGGACCGTTATCATGGTCGAAATGACCCCGTCGCAAAAAAAATTATGAACTCCCATGCTGAAGGTCAAGGATTGAAACCCCCAGACGATCTGACTATTGTATGTTCAATTTTTTCCTGTGTTTGATCTCCTCTTGATTATTCATACCAGACTTCGATCTTCCTCTCCTCGCTTCCCGCCAATTCGACAGAACTTAGTGTTCGAACGGCTGTTCTGCAGTCCCTCCCAGCTGTTGAGCCCGATCAACTCAAATCTGTAGTGCATGTGGCAAAATCGAGGTTTGTGGGTTCACTCAGCCAAAAGCAAAACGTGCTGAAAGCATTGATCTTCAGGTGTGCGTTCGTAAATTTCAAGTTACGAGCAACAGCAGAGACTGCTGCTCATGCTTGGGCAAACGGGGTAGATATCGACGGGCAGCGTATCACTGCTAAATGGGGGCGCGGGAGGAAAAAGGTTGATGAATCCGCCAGCACACCTCAAGAGATCGTGGTATAATGATATTATTGATGTATGCGTTGTATAGATAACGATATGAGGCTTATTTCCTTCCGTCCGACAATAAGTAAGGAATAATATACTGCGCAACGATAATTTCCTCCGCGAATCCTTTTGAAAGATCAATCTCAAACCACAATCCCTCCTAATGCAACGGCAGCCAACCAGCCAACAGCTCGAAGCAAGGCATCGGATTCACCGCTAGCCATGGCACGACCGAGATTTACTATTCCAGGCCCAGCTGTTTGCGAAATGATCAAATAATCGGAACATAGAAACATCTGGTCCACGCACGACAAAATCCAGTCAGTCCCCAGCCTACCCCGAAGAGAGCCGCACCCGTGATCAGCTTTGTGTCAACCTGTCCGCCCTTTGGCACAGACCATGTTCCTCCAAGCCGCGGCTGCTCTGAAGGTCGGCCGTATCGGTAAAGAAAGGTGCTCAGAGGGAGGGCACCGAGCGCCAGAAAAGCTAGCGAAGGATCGAATGCCTCGTGAAAGGGTAGAAGTAAGAACGAGATAACACGGATAGCTTCTGTGAGATTCGAGAGACGCAATGCAAGGGCGAACTCGAAACCGGTGGTAAAGGATGCGAGGAGACGGAGGGCGGAATTTGAAGGTGATTCGGCTTGCTGAGAAGTTTGGCGGGGAGTCTGGAGTAGTATTGGAAAAGTGTGAGGTAGGAATACAATGAAACGCGCACGAAGATATAGAGAAACACAGAAACAAGAAAAGGAACGGCCTGAAAGGCAAGAAGGGCTTTGCCTGTACTACCCAGAGACCAATCCAAGGTTGGGGTAGGGAGAGAATGTGCATGTAGTGGACCCCCGTGAAAAATCTGAGCCGTAATAATTCCAGTTAAGAAAAAAGTAGCCGTCGCGGCAATAGAGCTATACGGACAAGCCATGTTATTGCCTATTCAATGCACTAGCCACTAAAAAGACTCGCCGTGGAGAGAATCTCGAAAGTCCAGAAATCATATGTCTGGCGCAACGACGCGTTCAGACAGGTCTGCGTCAAGAAGTGATAGACTCACCCTGAAGTGCAACCGTTTGCAAGCTATATTGTTGAGTTTGTTGTGTCTCAGACAGGTAGTAGCATGATCCTGCATACCTTTGTCCCGATCCCGACAAGGAACCCAGAGAAGAGAAGGAGTGGACGAGCGACATGCACGCCGTCAGATATTATTGCATCAGCGTTCTCTGTCGATCCGATGAATATCCCGCCAATGAGTAGCCCCAAGACAGACGCCACTGCTTCTTTGCTACGACCAGCGACCGCCCGATGCAAAAACCCAGATATTCCGAAAACTTGACCATTTAACAAGAGCAAGGCGTGGACTGAGATAGAAAGCCCAAGACCCCCCACGAAAGACCGTAAAGGACTCATTCGACAAGAAGATAGAACGTGAACGGACAGCGGACACCCGTTGAATATGTGAAGACCTTGAAAGATTCGGCGGGTATTTATTCCAAAAGCTGGCTACCGTTTGATAGATGGCATTGATCGGGTATGAGCTGTTCCTGCTGAATGTGCGTTGCTGACTTGACGCTACGGCGGTAATCCAAGGCCTGACAGTGAGAGGAGCCAGCAGGGAGCCAGTCGCGAACAAGTTGGCGCAGATCCCGAATACACGGTCACGTGTCGAGAATCCGTTTCCTTCCTCAGAGTCAGTGGACCTCAGTTCCTGAGTTCCTTTTCCTTCCTCCCCTTCTTTCAGGCGTTGTGAAGTGCCAAATTGTACAGAACTCCAGGCCAGCGCTACGATAATTAGGAGGTATGAGCTACTGCCGAGTATATTCTGAGCCACACCAGACAATTTTCGTAGGCGCGGCGTGTACAGCAATCATTCCGAATTTTCAGCCCAATTCAATTGCTTTCCGAATTGCTATCGGCAAAAGAGCATACGCGTCGTCGGAAGTCATGTGCATCTACAAGTTCAATGTAAGCATATCGGTGACCGAATCGTACATAGTTGGACCAACTTACCAAGCTCAGGCGTGACCTCAGGCTGTACTGAACGCAAGTCGAAATTGTTCGGCGAGGATGTAGTTAAGCTTCAGTGATGTGGCGTCTCGAATGTCACGCGCCTGTAAGCTGGTGAGGTGAGGTCCTGGCGAGGCACTGGTTTGGCGAGAAGATATGACTTTATTCAAAATTAACTACATTCAAGTTATACAGGTTTGGAGTTCGTTCGTTACAACATTATCGTTTAGCAATCTCGTCGACCTCTTCCTGAGTCAACTCGACTGCATCTAGCTGGCTTTCAAGCAGTTCCGCCGTTTCTGCCGCTTGTTGATCAACATAAGCGTCGATGATACCTGGAGCGCTACACTGCTGAAGAGATCTTCCAATCATGCCTCTCCATTTCGTATGCCCGTCCACATCTTTGCAGAAAATATTCTCGACGCCCATTACATCAACCTGCTCGAGGCCGGCAACACCCCAGCTGACGTGGGATAACCTAGACAATACCGCGAGCACATAGTCGTCTTGCGAGTAGCCGTTTACCACGCGCCCAGACACCAGTCTCCGAATGCTGGCCCAAATAGCAGGATCTATTGGAGCTGGTGTGCCAAACAGGAAAACATCTTCTATCAGGTGGGTAGTTTCCGAGGGCGGCAAGGTGGCAAGATGTTTGAGCGCTTCAAAAATGACCAGACTTCCTGCCCAGGTTATGCAACATCAATAAAAGAATTGAAGCGTCGGAGAAAAGGAATTTACCTAGCGAGTAGCCTGTGAGCGTAACCGGTCGATTACCAAACACGCGGTTTGCCAGGAGATCTCCAAGAACAGCACCAGCTTTGACAGCCAAAGCTCGACTGTTCATCCAGTCATTGTCTGGCGAAGGTCAGAAATGGGAAGCGCTTGACTGCGAAGACTTACCGATGATCTGACCAATTTTCAACCACGCAATTGGTAGGAGGGAAGTCATGAGGCTCGCAAAGACTGTCCGTTTGATAACCTCCATTTGTATATATCGCATCGCTTTTGTTTTTACCAAAGTCATGAGCGCATCTGAAAGCGACTTGAGAAGCTCGACTTCCTGGTTCACATGAGTTTAGAGTAAGCGGAGCGACGAGCGCAAGCACCTACCCATTGCAGAGCAAAGGTATCGTCACCACCGAAGACCGTCCAAGGCGCAACGACATCTTGCTCAGTTGTAAGCCAACCGCTTACACATAAACGCACAGCCAGAGTCTCTCGGTCGGGATGGAGTTTGTGAACAGGCACGATTGCTAAGTCCCTTAGCTCGCGTGTATGTCGTTCGACCATCTGTGAGGTTGTTCGAGCGCCGTATACACCGAAAAGCGAGCCACATATGACGGCGCTACTGGCGAGACCAGTGGCCAGTAGACCAACGGCTGTACCACCGACACCCAGGATTCCCAGAATTGTACTCGCAGCGGCACCAACTAAAGGAGCGGCAAGCCCGCCGGTCACCCCAACAAGCTAGATATAGACTGAGTATGCGAATGGCATGGTCGATCAACTACTGACGACTCCACCCGCGACTGCACCGAGCCCGATGCCTACCATGCGTAGAGTTTTGCCTCGTTTCGCGTGATCTTCTTTGGCAGCTTGTGTTTGTTTCTGAGTTTCTTCGATGGCCTTATTGGGATTTTTGAGAGCAGCCACAATAAGCTGTTCGTCAAAAGAGCCAAACATGGATAAAAAGGTTCGGGTTCGCGCCGAGTATGTTTTGGTGGTTGCAATATGTAGGAAGAGTACAGTATTCAATATTCTGGACAGAATTTCTGGAGGAGGGAGAGGCGGCAGGCGAGCGGTTGAGGTATCAGCGTCAAAGTCCAGCTGCGGACACTTGTCTTCAGTGTGTCTGTCAAATACAATTTGTGGTGTTAACACTGCACATACTAGTTCCGCCAGGTTCCCCGCATACGACGAAGGTTTGTTCAAAAAGATTTTGTGCCCATGATTTGAGTTCTTGCTCAAACTGATGTTTCCTGGCGGTCCTGGCTTGAAGCTTCAATGAAGAGAGATCGTATTCTTGCTCCGCCGACAACTGAGCGAGGTGAACGGTGTTGCGGAGACGACAAGCAAAATAATCGAACACAGTTTGCTTGTCGAGGTCGCTGAGATCTTTGGGAGGAACTAGTTGCGTCAGATCTGCCATGGTCGTCGGTTCCGTACAAGCGAGAGTTCAGTCACATTAGTGGCTGTGCATGAGATTGCAGCCTAACACGACCAAACGCGACGAGTCCAACTTTTCTATTCCCTGCTCACCATGGCCGCGCAGGGAAAGAAACCTGACCTTTCAGGCTACAACTATGGCGCTATTTCTTCCCTTGTCCTTACCGCAGACCGGTCTGCGTTGCCCCGCAGAGACAAGGAGCCGGATGGTGCCCCAACTTCTCTCGCGGGTCGCATAGATCCCAGAGAAATGGGCTCGCGCGTCGTCCGCGAAATGCCCAAGGATCTCGAGAAGAAGAAGAAAAAGGCTGCGGACCGCCAGGACCCCTCCGAGAAGCAGGCCATGAAGCGCAAGGCCGAGACGGCTGGTTTTGGGTATACCGACATTATCGAAGCAACCCAGGATATCGAGGGTCTCAACTACAGGCCTCGTACTGCCGAGACTCGCGAGGTTTACGAGCTTATACTCTCCTCCATTCACACTTCTTTGGGGGACCAGGCTCAGGACATCGTTCGAAGTGCAACCGACATTGTGTTGGAGACACTGAAGAACGAGGACATGAAAGATTTCGACAAGAAGCGGGAAATTGAAGAGGTGATAGGGTCCGTGTCGAGTGAACAATTCTCGCAGCTGATCAATCTGTCCAAAAAAATTACCGACTATGGTGCTGAAGATGAAGCTATGGCGGACCCAGACACGGAACGCAAGGACGCCGAGATTGACGACGAGGTCGGGGTTGCTGTTGTTTTCGACGAGGAGGAGCAGGATGAGGAAGACGAGGAGCGTTATGACATAGGCGAAGACTCAGACGACGATGAAAAGGAGCCGGATGACGCTCCTCCGGAGGAAGGCGCGGAAGACGACGACGAACTTGTCATTGGAGGAGCCACGTCGCAGGAGAAAAAGTCCAAGGCCGACAAGGACATTGTTCCTCCACACGACGTTGACGGTTTCTGGGTTCAGCGGCAAATAGCCGAAATCTACCCAGACGCCACCACCAACACGGAAAAGGCGGCGAAGGTTCTTACCATCCTCGGCTCAGAGTCTAGTCTCCGCGACTGTGAAAATCAGTTGATGGAACTTTTCGAGTACCAGAGCTTCCATATCACCACGAAATTCCTCAAAAATCGCGATGTCGTCGTATGGTGCACAAAACTGAACCGGAGCGATGCTGAGGAACGAGTGAACGTCGAAGTTGCGATGCGGGAGAAGGGAGTGGGCTGGATTCTACGCGAACTGGCAGGCGATCGACAGGCTGCCAAGGCCAAACCTTCCGACGCAATGGAGGTAGATGATGAGAGTAAGCGCAACGTCCCCAAAACTGCCACCCTCGCCCCTGGATCGACCTTGCAGCCGAAGCGCACGGTAGATTTGGAGAGTATGGCGTTCAGCCAGGGCGGGCACCTGATGTCCAACAAGAAATGCAAGTTACCCGAAGGCTCGTTCAAACGCGCGCGAAAAGGCTACGAAGAAATTCATGTCCCTGCGCCCAAAAAGAAGAACATCCCAGACACCGACCTCGTACCTATTTCTGACCTCCCTGCTTGGGCTCGGCCGGCTTTCACCGTCCCCAAGCTCAACCCTGTTCAAAGCAAGGTCTTCCCTATCGCATTCGGGACCGACGAGCCTATCCTGTTGTGCGCGCCGACAGGCGCTGGCAAGGTGTGTTCATGTCCATTTTGTGTTACTGCTTCTCATTCCCCCTAGACAAATGTTGCCATGCTTACAATTCTCAACGAACTCGGCAAATATCGGGACGAGGAGACGGGATCCTTCGATCTTGCCGCGTTCAAGATTGTATACGTCGCTCCCATGAAGGCTCTCGTTCAAGAGATGGTCGGAAATTTCTCGTCCCGCCTCAAGCACTTCGGCATCAAAGTCGGGGAGCTGACCGGTGACTCGCAAATGACAAAGGCACAGATCGCTGAAACCCAGATCATCGTCACGACCCCCGAGAAATGGGATGTCATTACTCGTAAAAGCACAGACACCAGCTACACCAATCTCGTTCGGCTCATCATCATCGACGAGATTCACCTACTTCACGATGATCGTGGACCCGTACTCGAGAGTATCATTGCCCGGACCATCCGAAGGATGGAGCAAACGTCGGCATATGTTCGTCTCGTTGGACTGTCTGCGACACTCCCCAATTACCAAGACGTCGCTACTTTTCTCCGGGTGGATGAAACCAAGGGTCTGTTCTACTTCGATGCCTCATATCGACCTTGCGGGCTCCAGCAGCAATTCATCGGCGTCACGGAAAAGAAAGCCATCAAGCGGTATCAGATCACTAACGAGGTCTGCTACGAGAAGGTTTTGGATCAGGCGGGCAAGAATCAGACGCTCGTCTTTGTGCATTCTCGAAAGGAGACAGCGAAAACTGCCAAGTTTTTGCGGGACATGGCCATCGAGAAAGAAACCATAACCCAATTCGTCAAACCTGACGGCGCCGTGCGGGAAATCCTGACTGAAGAAGCCAACAACGTGAAAGACAGCAACCTCAAGGACCTGCTTCCGTTCGGTTTCGGTATTCATCACGCTGGCATGGCGAGAGAGGATCGTGGTCTTGTGGAGGAACTTTTCGCCGACGGTTCCTTGCAGGTTTTGGTTTGCACGGCGACGCTCGCCTGGGGAGTCAATCTCCCTGCCCATACCGTCATCATAAAGGGAACCCAAATCTACAACCCCGAGAAGGGGCGGTGGGTGGAGTTGTCGTCGCAGGATGTCCTGCAGATGCTTGGTCGCGCGGGCCGTCCGCAGTATGACACCTATGGCGAGGGTATCATTATCACCAATCACTCGGAGCTGCAATACTACCTGAGTTTGATGAACCAGCAGCTACCTATCGAGTCTCAGTTCGTTTCGAAACTGGCCGACAATCTGAACGCCGAGATTGTGCTCGGAACCATCCGTAACAGGGACGAAGCCGTGCAATGGTTGGGCTATACATATCTGTAAGTTGTCTTTCTTTTTCGGAATCGTAATCTGACAGCATTCTATCAGGTATGTTCGCATGTTAAAGTCTCCAGGTCTATATGGTGTCGGCGTCGATTACCAGGACGACGACAATGGCTTGATCCAAAAACGTGCTGATATCGTACACTCGGCAGCTGTTCTTCTCGAAAAGTGCCAGCTCCTCAAGTACGAGCGTTCGTCGGGACGTTTCCAGAGCACCGAACTTGGGAGAATCGCGTCGCATTACTATGTGACGTATAATTCGATGATGACTTACAACCAGCACCTCCGGCCCACGATGTCCACTTTGGAGCTATTCAGAGTCTTCGCATTGTCGAACGAATTCAAGCTCCTCCCGGTATGGCAACCGTATTTATATCTCGATCTTGTCTGTTAATAATGGCTTTCCATTAGGTCCGCCAAGAGGTCAGTTGTCATGCTTGTATGCTCGCGAAGTTGCTAATAAGCGACGTAGGAAAAATTCGAGCTCGCCACGCTACTCGAGAAAGTTCCTATTCCTGTCAAAGAAGGCGTGGAAGAGCCTGCTGCCAAAATCAATGTCCTTTTGCAGGCGTACATCTCGCAACTCAAGCTAAATGGTATGTCGTATCACAAGTTACCTCGTTCTTTTCTTTCTGACTATTTACTCAGGTTTCGTACTGGTGGCGGACATGGTTTTCGTGCAGCAGTCTGCCGGACGGTATGTGGCTGCGTCCCAACACTATTTCAATCATATTGACCTGTTTCTTAGCATTCTACGCGCCATGTTCGAAATCTGCTTGAAACGTGGATGGGCTGTTCCCGCCAAAGCGGCTCTCGAACTTTGCAAAATGGTGGAAAAGCGAATGTATGTTGCTGGTGTTTTCGTCCTGAAGCGCGTGCCTCATATTTCTGTGTAGGTGGCGTTCCATGACACCACTTCGACAATTCAAGGGTGTGCAATCGGATATTCTAAGGAAGGCGGAAGGCAAACAATTCGTGAGTATCTCTGTCGCCTTGGAGCTTGTGTAACTGATTTCTGTTAAGCCGTGGTATCGCTACTTTGATCTGGTAGGTAGTGTCACGTCTTACATAGTCTCCCTCTCATCTTTCTTATAGACCCCACCGGAAATCGGAGAGCTGATTGGTATACCGAACGCCGGAAGACTCGTCCACCGACTGGTCCACAATTTCCCCAAACTTCAGTACGTTATCCTGATTTGTAATCTCTATCAACTGTTAATTGTCGAGTTCAGACTTCAGGCCCAGGTCCAACCAATCACTCGCTCTCTCCTACGGATTGATCTGTCAATTGTTCCCGACTTTCGTTGGGAAGAAAAGATTCATGGTGGAGCGGAAACCTTCCTCATCATGGTCGAAGACGTCGACGGCGAAATCATACTGTTCCACGATTCTTTCGTTCTCCGTCAGCGCTATGCCGAAGACGAACATAATGTGACCCTCACGGTCCCGATGTTCGAACCTGTGCCTCCGAACTACTACATCTCCGTCATCTCGGACCGCTGGCTACATGCTGAAACTCGCCTCCCCATATCCTTCAAGCACTTGATCCTTCCTGAGAAGTTCCCGCCCTTCACGGCTCTCTTGGACCTACAAGCCCTTCCTCTGTCTGCTTTGCACAACAAGGAGTTCGAAGCAATTTATTCCTCGTCAATACAGACCTTCAATAAGATCCAAACGCAGGTCTTCCAGGCACTCTACACCTCCGATGAAAACGTCTTTATCGGGGCTCCGACTGGTAGCGGGAAAACGATCTGTGCCGAGTTTGCCCTTTTACGGCTCTGGAGCAAGCGCGAGCGGTTACGGGCTGTTTGCATTGAACCTTATCAGGAGATGGTGGATCTACGGGTTGCAGAGTGGCGGAACAAGTTTGCGTCCGTGCAGGGTGGAAAGGAGATTGTCAGTTTGACGGGGGAGATGAGCGCTGACTTACGTCTGTTGGAGAAGGGCGACGTAATAGTATGCACTCCGACTCAGGTAAGCATTGAGTAGTCCCCCTGAAATCTGTACTGATCTATCTGCTAGTGGGACGTTATCTCGCGGCGATGGCGTCAAAGAAAAAACGTTCAAACTCTTGGTTTGCTGATTGCGGACGAAGTTCAGCTGGTTGGGGGCGAAGTGGGCCCCACTTACGAGGTCGTCATTTCACGTACTCGGTATGTCTCGGAGCAGACAGAACACAAGACTCGTATTGTGGCTTGCGGTGTTTCTCTTGCCAACGCTCGCGATCTAGGCGAGTGGATGGGTGCCCCGTCCCATGCAATTTTCAACTTCTCACCCAGGTATGTCCGTAACTTCTTCGCGTTGCTGTGTCTCATTATTCACCTAGTGCCCGCCCATTGGATATGGACATCCATCTCCAATCTTTCACAATCCCTCACTTCCCTTCCCTCATGATTGCCATGTCGAAACCCGCATATCTGGCGATTGTGGAGTATTCTCCCACCAAACCCGTTATCGTCTTCGTCCCCTCCCGTCGCCAATGTCGCATGACCGTTGATGACCTCCTTACGCATTGCGCCGCTGATGACAAGCCCGATCGTTTCTTGAACGTGGACGACAGCTCGGTGCTCGAACCCCACTTCGAGAACATCGCCGACCGGGAGTTAGTAGAATGCTTGAAGCACGGAATTGCCTACTATCACGAAGCGCTCAGTCGCCAGGATAAGCGCATAGTACAGCGGCTGTTCGAATCCGGTGCAATTCAGGTGTTGGTTGCGTCGAAGGTATGTGATTTTCCCCTCAACCACAACATCATGTCATTTATCATTGTTGTAGGATACTGCTTGGAGCCTTCCCGTAGCCAGTTACATGGTTATCATCATGGGAGTACAGTCCTATGAAGGCAGAGAACACCGATATGTCGACTACCCCGTTATGGATGTCCTCCAAATGATGGGTCGGGCTTGTCGTCCAACAGAAGACGACCGTAGCCGATGCGTACTGATGTGCCAACAAACGCGAAAAGAATTCTACAAGAAGTTTTTGGCCGAGGGACTGCCCATCGAATCCCACCTGTCCACGCATTTCTTGCACGACTACTTCCTTGCCGAAATCGCGGTGAAAACCATCGAAAATAAGCAAGATGCCATGGTACGCCTCTTGTTTTTACGCTATATATATTCGACTGACAGCCGTTTGCAGGATATCTTAACTTGGACGTACTTCTACCGACGCATGACACAGAATCCGAATTACTACAACCTGCATAATGTCAGCCACCAGCATCTTTCAGACCACTTGTCTGAGTTGGTTGAGAACACTCTCGTTGATTTGGTCAACTCGAAATCTATCGCCATAGAGGATGAGATTGACGTATCGGCACTCAATCTTGGCATGATTGCCGCTTACTACAACATCTCATGTAAGTCCATATGACTCTCGAGGTTTTCAGCTACTAAAACTCAAGCACAGACGTTACGGTCGAAGTCTACACCCTGTCTTTGAAGGAGCGTACCAAACTCAAGGGAATTCTCGAAGTTGTGTCGTCCTCTGCCGAGTTTGAGAGCATTCCCATCCGCCGACACGAGGAGGCCCTTTTGCGTCGGATATACGACCGTGTACCCGTCAAGCTGGACAAAGCTGACTTTGAAGCTCCCCACTTCAAAACTTTCCTCCTCCTCCAGGCTCACTTCTCCCGCCTACAGCTCCCCGCTGATCTGGCGGCGGACCAAGCGTTGGTGTTAGAGAAAGTCCTCAATCTGCTCTCAGCTTGCGTGGATGTTATGTCCTCAAATGCATGGCTGAGCGCTCTGGGTGCCATGGATCTGTCGCAAATGTGTGTTCAGGCAGTCTGGGAGACTGACTCGCCTTTGAAGCAGGTCCCTCATTTCGAGCCAGAGGTACGAATCTCTCACTGAACTCCATAAACCAGTTGCTGATGTGTACCCAGGTTGTCTCGCGGTGTAAAGAAGCTGGCATCGAGTCCGTTTACGACGTCATGGAGATGGAAGACGGTGACCGTTCGAAGCTGCTGCAAATGTCCTCCGCCCAGATGTAAGGGAAAGCTTCCTCTACGCTCGAGTCCATTTCTGACAGTCAACCTCAGGAACGATGTCGCCACCTTCGTCAACTCGTACCCAACCCTTGACGTTTCGCACGAGTTTGTGAAAGGGGAATACACTGCAGGAGCACCCATAGTGTTGCAAGTAGCCCTCCAACGGGATCTCGACGAAGGCGACGAAGGAGGTGATCAAGAGGTGGTCGCGCCTTTCTATCCCGGCAAAAAGATGGCAAACTGGTGGCTCGTCGTTGGAGAGTCAAGTACTCGTCGACTGCTTGCTATCAAACGTGTCACCGTCACCAAAAGTTTGGCTGTCAAGCTGGAGATCACTCTGCCCAAGGGCACTCACTCTCTCAAGCTGTATGTCATTTGCGACTCGTATCTGGGTGCAGACCACGATATCAGTCTTGACCCCATCGAGGTTGCGGAGGGCGAGGATAGCGACAGTGACGAGGATATGGAGAGCGGCGATGAGATGGAAGAGTAGATTAGTATATTGTGAATTATGTACATGTACGCTTTGCTTTGCTATTTGTTATAATGGGCCTTCACAGGAAGGCGATTGGATTACTAGCAGGCCCTGAAGCAATTGCTCTTCATTGCCCCCTTCAACTTTTGGGGGCGGAGGTAAGCCCAGCATCTTGTGCGGGGTCACCGCAGGGGCAATTTGGTGAGGCTGAATCACCGTCATATCGGTAGTCTGCAGTGTCCCTGCCTTGATCTTTTGCACCAGCTGTCTCAGTTCCCCGAAAATTTCAGCTTTGCTATCTCGCTGTCAATGAACAACGTTTCTGCATCGGAACTGAAAAGTATGAACCAAGAATACGTACCTGGTATTGAATGACAAGACCGGATGTGCTCGGCGCAGCGAAGAAGAGCGTTTCATTGAATCTGGTGGGATCTGGCAAAACAACACTCGACGGTGGCTCTCATGTTGGATGCAGTGGGCTCACTTTCGTGGACCATTTTATAAGGTCTCAGACGCCAGGATTCGGCATCAGCACCTAGCGTCTAAGAGAAAGAAAGAGAGCTGATAATGAGGAGCCGTCTCCGGATATTTCAATTGCAATGGCAGCTATGTACATACCACTTTCAAGCTCTTGTCAACGACCTTGGCTATGCTGATACCCACGAAACACACGATGCCAGGACGAAAGCGCTGGACTTTGGCTAGGAAGGTGGGGACGCTGGCTAGTTGTTCGGCTGCCGAGAGCTCGTTTTGCTTGTGCACGCATTGTATTAATTATAAAGCTTAGGGGGGGAATACGAATATGGGACGCTCTTACTTACCTCGCTTGTAGGTCGGTCTACGAGATTAGTCTGGATTGAATGTTTGAGCGACGGGTACACACAAGATATAAGGAGGATTAATGAACGAACTAATCCAAGCGAATACCGGTCTGGAAGCATGTAATCTTCGTGAGGGGGTAGTTTGGTTTCAGTGAATCCTATGAAAAGGTTGGACGGGAACAACTTGGAGGAGGAGAGGAGGAGAGGAGAGCCGACTTGCCTGACTGATGGAGGCACCTGAAAGTGGTGAACGATGAATTCGGGTTTTGTACCGACCGAACTTACCACCAAAAATGATTCGAGGGGTTTCCGAAGTGGTGCCCGATTTCAGCAGACTTTTTTCCGGGGCTATAGAGTGTTCAAGGTTAACATGGAGGATATACTAGGAGGACCGATTGTAGGCTTGCTTTATTCCGCAAAACATAACTACGGGGAAAGAATTTGGACTGGTTATTATCAAGTAGAATTCTAGTTGCAAAGTAAGAGAACGAGGGTCACCTACCATCAAGGTCCGGCTTCAAATGGTCCTGCAGCTCGTGCAAGTGGGCATAAGTTTCAGGCGGGGCGTAGCCTCGCTTTAATTTCTTGGGAGAAGTTGAAGGCGACCGCGGAGGTTTGGATTCAGATTCCTCTTTCACTCTCTTGACCGGGCTCATTCGTTGCTTCTTGGGTGAGCCTGAAGACGAAGATCCTTCCTGCTTTACATTGAGGTCGATACTCTCAGAGGCTAGCCTTTTGACGGGGCAGGGCTTTCGGGGGGAGCGTCGAGGTTCGGAAGCTACGTAGGAAAACTGAGAGATTTGGGACCGGAATGGGTGGGGTGCCAAGTCGAGGGTGTGTTCGGTGGCGTCTTCTTCTTTCATGTTCGAGCAGCAAATGAATGGAGGGAGAGTCGAGCAGTAACAAGCAAAGTTAATATTAGAATTAGCCGGTTTGAACGCCGGTAATTGCTTTGGCCTTGGCAGTGGCGGGAATCCATTACATTCATTCGTCTAGTGTACCGCAAAATAGTTAATGCTGAACATTCATGAATTTGCTCCGCGCCATCCACGAATCAAGCCAACCCTTTGGCCGATCATTCTTCCGCAAAAACGTTTCCACACCGAACATAATGTCCTTCAACCACCGCCGTAACGTCTTTTCCTGCACGTTCCGGCTCGCAGGCATCGGCGGCGTATTCTGCAGCTCGCTCTGAAGAGAATCAAGCAGAGAAAAAGTGAGGGCGTGTGTCCTTAGCCGTTCGTTGCCTTGAGCGGTCTCCAGATTGCGCAAACACGCGGAGAGAAGAAGGGCACAAGAGGGCATGTCTTTGGCGATTGGGGGGAGGCCGTGAGACTCGTAGAGCGCGGCGGCCGTTGCAATGTCTGCGGATGGGCGCCCCTTGGCTATGAGGCCGTGGAGCAGGCGACGCGCGGCTGGGAGGGTGAGAGGTAGAGCGTATTTTGCGAACTCTCCGTACACCATCAGGGCGTGTTCGGGGACACCTAGCTCTTCGCATCGGCCTGGGGGAAGACGTACTAAGTAAGCAGAGGGACACCATAGGATCGAGAGAAAGACGTACGGGCAAAGAGCTCACTGGTGCTTTCGGAGAATGGATGAGCGCCCTTGGGTTTTCCGTCGGGTCCGAACCGCGCCTTGCCTTGGGTTCCCAGACGACCCTCTTTCCATGTAACCATGAGTTCGGAGATCTTTTGAAGATGTTCGGGGGTGGTGGAGAGCTGGATGAGCTGGGGGAAGACGGTACGGCGTACGAGCGGGGATTTTTTAGTGGGATGCCGACCTATGCGAGGTTTTGTCCATCCTGCGAGTAGATTGAATTTGTGTAGGCGTTGGCCGGGTGTGAGCCCTCCGGCGTACGCTTTGTGCACGGCAGTTTTCGCTGGAGGGAGGGAAGATGTGGAAGCAACCGCAGGGGCGACAGAGGGCTTGGGGAATGGCTGCGGTGCTGAAGGAATTAAATCCTCGACGGCGCCCCATTGCTCCTCATCGTCGAATAGATTGTCGACGACGGGTTTTGACTTGTTCTTTTTGGCAGAGACGATGGGAGTGGTGTATATCTGTCTCCGAGGCAGCACAACTTGTAGCCTCACAGGAGCCCTTGCGAGGTGTATAGCCAACGCCATTCAGAGCGCGTCAAGAGCGCGTATCCCAAGAAAGTGTGTTTGGCGTTGTTATAATTAGTCCAACTTGACTCTGCCGTTCTCGTCTCCGATATTCTGCTGGTTGTGCTTGTACCACCACCACTGCTCTACAGAGCACCGAATCTACGACTCGACGAGCGCAGGGGATATGTTCGACGAATGACACCCATCTTTCAACAATCCCTTTGACCCCCAACCCTGGACCCTGGATCAGCCTCCAACTTGTACTTTTACTTACTCTTCAGCGCGTAAATAATGTAGGTTCGCTCACCATTTTCGGGCTGCAGCTGCTCATCAAAAGCGCAGGGAACGAAACCCGGACGCAGTCACTATCGCTGCACTCCCTGGAGAAGTTCTCGCTCACATATTCAAGTCCGGCGCACAGTCATCCTCAGGATGCCTTCCTTGTCTGTTCAAATTCTCTGCAGTGAGCCAACAATGGCGCTCCGCTGCACTCGATTATCCTGATCTCTGGTCCACCATAACCGTCCCCTTGGAACCTGCATTGCGAAATCTCGTTGCTCTCGTCAGAATCACTCTCGAGCGTTCAAAATCATGCTTGTTTGATTTTACGCTGGAGGTTCCGCGAACTGCAGACATGGACGTGGTAACGAGCGTAATGCTCCTCGTCATACAGCATGTCCATCGACTCCGTCGCTTGGCCATCAGAGGTCGGCCACCGATCACAGACACCTCCGCTTTTCCCAACACGGACGAGATATCTGCTTTGCTACAGAATGCTCAGCGAGCCCCTCGGTTGGCTGTCCTTGAACTCATTTTCCCCAACCCGAGTCCCGTCGTTAGTATGGGAACCCCCGGCCGGCTTCTGCTACAGGCCCCTTCGTTGGTGTCTCTGCGTATCCATGGGGTAACGTCGCCTGTACCTTTCGTCGGCCTCCGGTCTTTGGCCATAGAAGGCTTGCGTACATCCCACGCGGAATTCCGGGACATGGTCGTTGCTTCTCCGCTCCTAACTGAGCTCATCCTACCAAAGTTGCGACTAACGGTCGATCTACAGTCGCAGCAACTGGATCCCATCGAAATTCCTTCTCTGAAAGTATTGGCATTGAGTTTCACCAAACCGCCCCCCTCTAATGCGTTCAATCCGTGTCACAACCTGCTTTCGCTCATCTCTGTTCCGAACGTGGAATACCTTGAGCTGGCAGGTAGTGATATTCCCGATCTATCCCGGTCTTTTCAGAATCCCAGCGCCTTCGTCAGATTGCGTACTCTGCGCCTCGTTAATGTAACCATCATCGGTCGCAACGACGAGGTAGACAACCGCGACTATCTGCGCGCTCTCACAACAATAGAGGAACTAGAGCTGATTCACTCGCACGCCGAGTACCTCATACCGACCGAAAACACAGCCAAGGAAAAACCGCGACATCGTACACGATCCATTTCTCGTGAAATTCGATTCCGCCAATCTTATTGGCCTCGCCCGGGCCCGCAGCGACAGGCCGATGATCCCCTCGAACGAGCTGAAGCTGCTGCGAGCTCAAGCTCGGCGAGTTCGGTCCTGATTTATCCCAGCCTCCGCTCGGTGTCTCTCAACACCCTTCTTGCGGCCGAAGCTGCATGGCTCTATCACCTAGTGCTGGAGCGACCCGACATACAAATGGTCAAACTTTCCCAAATGACGGAAAGGCACTTGGTAGCCAGCCTAGGAATGGTGGACGGCGTCGTGCAGCCCGTTCCTACCGCAGCATGGACGAAGAGGGTTGACACCCCGGAGGTCCAGTCTCATGACGTTTTGAAGTTACTGCGAAAGCGAGTTGAAATAATAAAGGGAATCGAGGACGGACGAATTGCCATCTAATCTGTTGTTGTATTTGTTCAGACGACTAACCACAGTCGAGTGGGTTCATGTATATTTAGGGATACAGTTGCATTATCGTAATGTCCATGTAGATCAGTGTTCGAACGCGAATAAGATAAACCATCCGAGTGTTACAAGTCAGGTAATGCGTCTCTTCGAGACGTAGTCGGGGTTCCCATACCGGCGCTCCCGAGAAGTCCCTGGTTTCATGTATAATGAGCTTCCCGCAACGCTACAAAAGGCGATAGACAACAACCTGGAGATCGCTAGCTTTCAAGGGGCACCCGAAGGTGAACTGGTTGTTGATCGCAGGTGACACAGTAACGAACAAAATTTGCACTCCAATCTAGCATAATATGGTCAGACCGAAAACAAGCATAGCAGAGAATAGGCGTTACAGTGATCTTGTACTTGACGGTGAGATCGCTCTTGGTGCCTAGGATTCCACACTTCTCCGCAAGATCGAGGAGAATGAGGTTCCTGGGGTCAATGGAGGTGGAGTAGTCAATCGCAAAGGGGAAGGTAAAGTTGGTCTCCGTATTTGATGGAAACGAGACGTCGTGGGCTGTGCCTCCCCCGACCAGAGTGTTGTTAATGGGGTAAAATATCTGAGCTTGGTAAGGACACAGACAGCAAGGTGAGAGGAAGAGGACTGACCTGGGCGTTGACCTTCTTGAGGTTGACGCTAAAGAAATTGGGATTGTGGACCCTTGTAGGCGTTGAGAATCCGAGTTGGGAATATGATTGCTGAAAAACTCACGAGATGTTAACACCCATGTTAATGTTTATCCCATCTTGGGTAAGTTGGACCTAAGATACGTCGACAGGATTCAAATGAGATGACAAGAAACTTACTCCCGAGCTCATGGGAGTGACATCGCCGAAAGTTATGCTGGGCGGACGAAGGAACTATGGGATATTAGAAGAGCAGAATTCTAGAAGGAATGATCTTATTTACCAGTATGAGGCCCAGGAAGATGGTGAGAATTATGAAGACGGCTATAAGCAAGGTGCAGCAGAAAAATCTGCCGATGCAGCTCCCGCGACTGCCCTGCGATGAAAATCAGCAAGACATCGAGAAGAGAAACGAGCGAATGACCCTAGTCCATAGCGGTCCCTGGAAATCTCTGCGATACTGCTTCAAATTACCAGCCGTCCTTTTAAATTTCAAAGGTCGTCAGATCAGATACAAATTGCACAAGACAGACTTACTTTGGACCTGTCGCATGCGGCGTAAATTCACCCGGGTCAAAGCTACTTCTCTCGTCCACATTCTTGAGTGTTAACTGAGACGGCCCGGGTGGAGTATCAGAGTAGCCTGCTGCAAGCTGCGAGCCTTGTCGTTGCGGGGCGCGCTCATTATGGCCGGGATCGTCTCTATAGCCCCCACCATAATTCTCGTAGGCGCCGGCCTCGTAGGTTGGATGTGGTTGGTCTTGGGCAGCATAGGGATTGAATTCCGGCGCAGGGTCACCGTAATTGCCATACTGTTGCCCATGTTGTTGATATTGGTCCCCGTATTGCGGTTGGCCGTACGACGGCTGCTGGTAGTGACCGTACTGCCCAGCGTACGGATCGCGATAAGCCATAATAGCGAAGCAAGTAAGGTAAAGTCGTTAGCAAGGTCGTTGGAGGGGATGAAAGGAACAAGTGAGACACAGCCGCACACATGTCATTTCCATCACTTCCGGCGCCTTGGCTCTTACCTCACACGCACCCTCGTCCTCTCCGCAGCACTGGGATACAGACGGTAATAATACACACAGAGTACACTGGCCAAAATTGAACAAAATCCCTGAAGCAAGCAGCCATCCAACCCATGATGCTCTCCAGAATCTTCACCCAAATCCACCAGAAGCGTGTGGCACAAACGGAACTCGTTGCCCACCACCGGGTCTGGCATTCATCACCGCTCGGGACGCACCCGACACCACAGGTCCTCTTGAGTCTCCGGAAAAGTGCTGCGGGACGCCGCTCGACGTTGAAGGCATGAAGCGTTGCTGGTTGACAGGAGCAGGAGGTACAAATCGCTGACTGGGCGGCAAGGAGCGACCGTTCGAATGCATAGACGTGTTGTTCCGACGCGTCGACAGAGGAGGCGCCTCAGTTGGTTGACGTAGTTGTGGCGTGGGCGGGGGTCCCATATTTCTCAACCTCGAGTCGTGATGCGTCGCTTGGTTTTGAACTTTCGGGACTAGTCGTCCAACTCCGTGTTCTTGATCGGATGGTGCAGCTGCGCCTTGTGCTGGCTTGAACCTTGTCGAACCGCGCGGCGGCGCCTGAGACGGCTGTTCGTTCTGATTCTGTTTGGCTCGGCGGGGTGCAGTCTGGCTATGAGATAATGCTTGAGTGTGATATTGTTGTGTTGAAGGTGGGATATAAGAGTATTGCCTGGATCCAGGTCATCATCTGCTTTGCCTTTTTGTTCAAGAAAGCGAAGTACTCAAGAAAACGACTCGATCCTGGTCTATGGTTATTTGAAGCAGGTTGCGGCGGCGGCGGCAAACGTGTATGTGGATGAGGTCTTGGCGTAGGGTCCTCAACGCGGTTAGACGAAAGACTGGGAGGTTGATGACCCGGAGGTAGAGTCAGTCGGTTTGGCCCGAGTGGAGTGGCGGCGGAGCGTGAACTGGAAGTTTTAGGTCTGTACCTGGTAAACAGCCGTTGGTGAATACAGTCATAGGGGATGCTTTTCACTCACGGGTCAGCATCATTCATGGGTCGCTTTCCGTTGTGATTCAAGACGTCGGAAGGTTCCAGGTCGCCATCCACCCCGTCCTGATATCCCAAGTGTTGGCGGAACTGAGCATTCTCATGCGCTAAGACCTCGTTTAGCCTTGGAGAGTATGTTACTTTTACGCAGAGAACTGGAGAAATTTCCCGACTTCTTCAGTTCGGCAGTCTCGTGTTTGAGCTTATCGATCAGAGCCCGTTGTTGTTGCTGCCGTGCCTTGAAATAGCGTATTTGAAAAGCCATCGTTTCTTGTTGGAACTAGACTGCAGTCAGCCACCATGCCGCGTCAAGAGTTGTAGGTGAACTTTAGCAGCATATGCGACTGTATCCAGAGCGTGAGGGATAGACCTAAACCACTCGGACATTGGTGCTTCCATCTGTTGGCAAGCCAAAATAAAAAACAGAACAGAGGTGGAATCGAGGAAGTCACTTCGCGCTGCAGAGGCACCAGCTGAATGTTTGCCATTCCGCATTGCGCACAACTCTGATCCATGTCTTGCAACATCGAATTCAGCGAATGTCCCGATACAGTGAGTAGCCTTCACTGACTGAGGTGAGTATTACAGACGACATGGCCGCATTCAGTGAGCCAAAACGGTACGGTCGCGCCAGAGCCAGAAGCAAAAGGGAGTTGGCAGCGAGAACAGGACACAAACTCCCAGAAGTCGAACTCGGCCGATGCAGCGGATACGTTTGACATCGACGACTATGAGCTCTCCAGCTTGCTCAGAGCCCAAGAGACACGCTCAGACGCGATCGAAAGCAAACGAAGATGGCGATTGGTGGAGAGAGAAAACGCGGTCACGGGGCTCCTAATGACTTTCCGATCACTGGGATTTGGCACCATCATTCTCCTTAAACTTTCCGTTCTTCCACTGTGGCTGCAATTCGGGTGAAGCTCCACCGACCGAGTTCCATCTTTCTGTTGCTTCAACTGCTCGGTAGGTCCCTGCGCTCGATCTTGACTACCGTATTTTCACAAATCGGATCTCTGTTTGTTCAAAGTCAGAACTTGGGAACTCGGATCAAGTGCATTCATGAAGAGGCAGCCATGGGCGGACTGGTGTAGTTCTTATACTGGAATATGTCCTATCTACCATTGCTAGGTCAGTACCTCCAGGCCCGGGAATGCGTGAAGGCACTTTGCGAGCTTCTTTCGCGCCGCCGATGCAGCTGCGCAGGTTTAAAAATCAGAATCAGGGTGTTCGAAGGTCTCTCTGTTTCAATTAATTACGCAGAGCCTTAATATTGCGTCTCTACCACTAATTGTGCATAAATATGACGAGATGAACGACGGGTGTTGGCATTGACTTCAAGCAGCTCATTTTGCCCATTCTGCCATCCCATCATCGGCATCTTTGGAGATATTTATTCATGCGATTCAACACTACTTACTTTCCCGAGTCGCGACTTGGGTTCGTCTACGACGGATTCTTTAGGTGGTGGATGTATTTCTTTTCCGGACTCTCGCGCGAGGCGGCCAGATAAAAATACGAAAAGAAATTCGGGTCAGAGAGGCAACACTCTGTACGCATCGTCTTCATTTTTCTTATGTCGCATCTCGTCCTAGAACGCACTTTATCACGTTTGAATGAGTAGCAGCCTAATTAGGCGACCGGCGGTGTAGTGCCCTAATTTGGAACGTGGGAACTCTTCCCATTTCACCGTCACTCACAGCGACCTTACACCATGTCAGGGACCGGCGCTCGCGAGAATGTGTTCGCTACACGGATGGCCCTCACCAACACCAAGCTTCGTCTCAAGGGGGCCCAGACCGGCCATTCACTGCTCGCAAAGAAGAGGGATGCACTGACCACTCGCTTCCGTACTATCCTCAAGAAAGTCGATGAAGTGCGTTCGATGGTTCATCGCACTGCAGCATCTCACCCATGGTATATCAGGCGAAGCGGAAGATGGGACGGGTGATGCAAATGGCGTCGTTTTCGATGGCAGAGGTCACGTATGCGACAGGGGACATCTCATACCTTGTGCAGGAGCAGGCGAAGCAGGCTGCTTTCCGAGTCAAGGCCAAGCAAGAGAACGTCTCTGGGGTTATGCTGCCTGCATTCGAGGTGGACCGAGTATCAGGATCTGGTCCGTTACACGCTGATCAGAATTCTGTTCTGCACTGGGAGCTAATATCTATGCAGATTTCAACTTGACTGGACTCGGACGTGGAGGTCAACAAGTACTACGGGCGAAAGAAGTATATGCGAAAGCCATCGAAACACTCGTCGATCTTGCATCGCTGCAAACCGCCTTCACAATTTTGGACGAAGTTATCCGAGCAACTAACCGACGAGTGAACGCTATCGAACATGTGGTCATTCCGCGTCTCGACAACACGATAAAGTACATTATGAGCGAGCTTGACGAGATGGACAGAGAAGAATTCTTCAGGTCTGGGGTGCTCAAACGGCCCGGAGTTGTGCTAACAATTTTCACAGATTGAAGAAAGTGCAGGGAAAGAAGAAGCGGGACACTGCAGCGCGGGAAGCGGCAGAATTGGCAAATCCACCAGAATTCGAAGAGTTTGCGGAGGGAGAGGGTACGGGAGACTTGCTCAGTAGTAAGGACGAGGACGTCATTTTCTAGAGGACTTCTGTAGCATTTGTATGATACCAGCTCACTGCGTGCATTAATCACCCTCAGTTTACTCGCAAGTGTAGGACGAGGAAGGGCATGCGGCATATCGATCATGATACATGGTAGGCGTTTTGAATGTAATAGAAGAGAATCCCAACGATTACTGAGTTCGCGCGTTAGCCAAGCCGGTAGAAATTAGAATGAAAACAACACACATCGACCATCTCAACGTCCCCCGATGTTGCCGTTTTCTTCCGGTCCTTGCGGTCGAGGATTGCCCGCCTGAGTATACAATCTAAGTGACGACGCGCAGACATTTGCGCAATAGTACACACCGGTCCTTGTCCAGCTTGATGGTGGTGATGACCACATTACTGGGGTGGACACCAATGGGGGCAGTTGCGCCATTCGACTTGTCGCGTTGCACACGGTCAACGTGAATGACCCACTTCTTGCGGTACACCTGGGTCACCTTTCCCTCCCGACCCTTGTACTTGCCCCGGACAATGCGGACCTCGTCGTCCTTACGGATGGGCAGCGAGCGGGTCTACAGAATAACCTGATGAGCCCTAGTACAGCGATATCTTGAGACCAAAGGACGGACGTTGTGCTTAGACCTCAGTTCTTTTGACAGGGCAGAGGACATGATTTTACGGCGAATCGAGGAAGGAGCGGAGAAGTGCGCCTTGCGGGACTTGCGCCGGGACGAGGAGACATCTAGACGACGATTAAACCGAGCCAACAGAGAGCCAGATAGCACACACCGGCGTTGAACTTCATTTTGACCTGGGTTCTTGAAGGTCGACGAGGAGGAATTTAGTTATGAGGCACGTGATGACCGTGCGACTACTGACCAGCTCGGCCCATTGATCGGCCGGTCTCGGCATAACGGTCCGAAAATTCGGCCGAAGCAACTCTGTCTCATACCACCACCACTGCATGTCAGAGCCCAAGGTCAAGTCCTCGAGACTCACTTTCAAAGGCGAAAAGCCGAAGAAGAAGCGTAAGCGCGAGGATGGAGACCTAGGACGGCCAGGCAGCAGTAAACGCAAAGAGGACGACAAGGATCCTGAGACATGGGTGCTACCTGAACAACCCAACGAGATTCGCGGGCCTACGTTTATCGTTCACCCCTCAGACCCTTCCCCAATCTGTGTAACCTATAACTCCACGTCAAACCGCGTCGTACTCTCTTCCCTCGACAAATCCCGCGCAGATGACTCGGAGGATCCCGTTGCAGAGCCGCCGTCTTTGCTGCAGCGCACTCCGACAGATGTCTCGCAGGTCTGGGTCATCACGCGTGTCGCCGGCTCACCGACGATAAACTTGCGCACAGGAACTGGGGAGGGTAAATTCTTGTCTTGCGACGCGCATGGTCTCGTTGCCGCCGATCGTGACGCGCGCGGACCGCAGGAGGAATGGACTCCCGTCATCCTTCCTGACGGAATGGTGGCCTTCATGAATGTGTACGAGAAATACCTCAGCGTGGACGAGGTTGCTGGCGGCGCCTTGTCGCTGCGCGGCGACAGCGAAGAAGTTGGCTTCCGAGAGCGGTTTTGGATAAAGATCCAATATAAGTACCAGAAGGAGGCACACGAGGAGGAGAAACAGAAGAAAGATGGTATTTCCGACCCTCTGCGGATAGACGAGGTTTCCACAAAGTGAGTTTTATAGACCCAACTCTCTGCGAATTTTCCAACTCAAACGTTACAGTAAAATTTACCAGACGTGGGGTATGGGCCGCAGTGTTGTTTCCGACCACGATAAGAAAGAGGTATGTATTCCGCATATACTTGGTCACCACCGTAATCTCATGCTGTATTTCAAGCTCAAACGAGCTCGCAAGGAAGGTCGGCTGGCGGAGGCCATGTTGGATCGACGGGCGAAACTCAAGAGGTAAGCACTTGAAAAATCTGCTTAACTGCTCTAACATAGCGCCACAGTGACCGGTTTTGTTGAAAGTATATTAATTCTTGTGTAAATGTACCTACCTGTTGTAGCTTTATCGACCTATTAACGCAGAGAACGTGGATGGACAGATTATGGAATGACCGTATATTGGTCGTAAAATCATGTCACATAGCTATATTCTAAAACGCGCGATGGATTCCGGGCAAGCTACATATAACGGAGAGAGCAAGGAAAAGTGTTGTTGCAGATAGAGGAAGTGGTGTAACAGATGCTGTAGCCGTATCAATTCGTTTACAAGTCGTCATCTTCCTCAGGGAGAGGTACCGCCTCTGCCTAAAATAACACGGAGATAAGCGGATTGTGTGGACAGCGAGAATGAGAGGGCATACCTGAGCCAACTGCTGGTTGTAGAGAGCCATCAACTCAGCATCGACGGGAACCTCAGCGGGGGCGAGAGCAGGAGCCGCAACAAAGTCGAGTGCGGGGTTACTGGAAATATTCTGAGTACAAAGTATCAGTGGTGACAGCACGAAGACGTACCCCACGAGCTTCCGTCCGAGCCAGAGGAAGGGTTTCTCGAAGTTGTAATTTGACTTCGCAGAAATTTCGAAGTACTGGAGGTTCTTCTTCCGGTGAAATGTCACGGCGCTGGTCTTCACTTTCCGCTCCTGCCAACGAAAATGTTGTAAGATCAAGGGGACAAGTAATTTGATTTTTCTTTCACTGACCTTGACATCGACTTTGTTACCACACAGAACGATGGGGATGTTCTCGCAAACTCGCTCGAGGTCGCGGTGCCAGTTGGGCACATTTTTGTACGTGATTCGGGAGGTAACATCGAACATGATGATCCCGCACTGGCCCTGGATATAATATCCATCACGGAGACCACCAAACTTCTCCTGGCCTGCGGTATCCCAAACGTTGAAGCAGATAGTGCCATAGTTGGTCGTGAAGGTGAGTGGGTGGACCTCGACACCGAGGGTGGCTGGAGTGGGCGCGTGATGTCAGATTGCGGTTGGCAGGCAGCAGAGGAAGAGGGGACGCGATTCAAAAAGGGCGGCATACCGATGTATTTCTTCTCAAACTCGCCAGTCAAGTGGCGCTGAGAAATTGAGTAGATCAGTACGCGATCTTGGTGAAAGAGGTACAGTGCAACCAACCTTGACGAAGGTAGTTTTGCCGGTTCCACCGTCACCGACTAGAGTAAGTCACGGATCCATCGGAGAGAAAGGTTGGGAGACGCGAGGGGAACGAGTGTCGGGAAGAAAAAGAGTCAAGAAAATCGATGAAAAGCGGCAAGCGAGTCAGCGCGGGAGGAAGTGATGGCGGACAAAGAAAGCGTACCGAGGACGAGCTTGAAGGTGGCGACTTGTTCCCCAGACATTTTACAGAGAGATTAGGGAAGAGGGATGTGGATGGTACAAGTCAAGAAAAAGGTTGAGTTGAACCCAAAGCAACAATTTGTTGATGTTTACTCTCTGGAGTAGCCGGCACCGCGGCTACCGCAGTATGATACCTTTGGTTTCTTTGACTCTACGTATAGCCTTCAACGAATCCTCTTTGTGCACTATTCACTCGTTTTCTCGCTTCGACAGCAAACAATCGACAAAGTAGCGTGGTAACTTGTCTCTCGTCGACAAATTCGCAATATTATCAGCAACTTCTTTTCCATCGTCCTAATACTCATCCAACTTGAGTCGATCTTCAACTGATTGAGCGCTGGGGTTCCAACGTTCAGCATCCAGCGCTCAGCGGCGTGAAGGACGAAGCGATCAGTTAGGATACTGTATGACTCTCTGATATGCACAAGCCAGCAGTGTAAGATACTGGGGTATAAAAGTAGGACCAGTTTCACGGAGACTGGAAAAACCACGCCGAACTCCAAACCATAGACTAGTAAAGCTTGAGATTGGACGTAACGGTTTGGCGATGTTTAGTATGTACCTGTCTGTCTTACCGTTTCACGTTCTCGCATTCGAGACTTCACTTTTCCCCTCCCATGTGGTCACCAGTCAAGGCTCGGTTTGGTTCATGAATGTCTTGGAACACTGCGACGAATAGTTCATGAACGTGCAGCTGAATTGAGACATCCAACATCGGAGATTCGGGTTCGATGTTTCCCTCCCATTCAAGCAGACGCGAGCTTGCGGAGGATATGAGCCTAGCCCACACAAAACCACCCGAAATGCACGTCGAGCCAACGAGTCCGAGTCCGCAATAGATTTCAAGTTGTTGAAACTACGTGTCTAGCCTTTCCAAGACAGTGCTGACCGTCGACACGCCTCAACGTCGTTATAACGACATCCACGGAGCAGGCAGGGTCTTGCGATTGCCGGTTACGAATAGCAGGCAGCATCTGGTGCGTCTTTTTACCACGACAAGGTATGGAGTTGGTCAACTTTTTGACGAGGTTGGGTGAGTTCGAGTGTCCATTTATCCGCTCGGCACTTCGGCACGGAAGGTCTACCGGGAAATAAAAATGCAATCACTCTCAAGCTCAGGCTCCGGCAAAAAGCTTTAGCTTGCTGCTTCACTTGCGCACTCACCATGGCCTCCCAGCCTCCCTCTGCCTCTCCAACACCAGTCCCTCCCGAAGAGAAATCCACCACAGACCAGAAATCAGCCAAACCCGGAGCATCTTGGAAAGCAGATGAAACTCAGCATCTACCTAAAAATCGGCTGTCGATCGTAAAGCTCTTGGCATTCATAAATGATTTTCGATTCTCTTAGCCATGCTGCATAGGTTTTTCTTGCACTTACGCTAACCACATTTCTGGTGAACTTTTTGTTTTACTTCCCGAGGTCGATGACGTCGGTGTGTTGAATGGAACTTTTTTGTAGGCGGCAATGGACCAGGTTTGTAGTAGTCGGTCCAATGTCTTGCAGTACTCTAATTCCAACAGACCATTGTCGCTACGGCGCTTCCCACCATTGTAGAGAAACTGGGAGGCGGGAATTTATATAGGTATGTATTTCAGCTGCTCCCAATTTATGCGCTCATTGAATGCTTTAAGTTGGGTGGGAAGGTCTTTTATACTTCTTTCTTGCGCGCGTTACTGTGCTCATTGAAGAGTTCAGCGCATATCTATTGGCTGCTGCTACCCTCGGGCCACTGTACGGCAAACTCTCTGGTATTTTCTCAATCCCTTCTCAGCAAACCTACTCGAAAGCTGATTCCAACATGTTTAGACATCTTCGGTAGGCGCTCTCCGACACAAAATGCCGAGGTCCTGATTCCCAGCAGGAAGGAAGCCTCCTCTATATACTTCCATCGTCATCTTCCTCGTATGGCGCAAGATATCCTCGTCATTGCGTCTGATCTCATACCCCGCTCAGATTGGTTCCGCCCTGTGCGGCGCAGCGCAAGATATGACGTGGCTGGTTGTGGCCCGAGCCGTACAAGGCGTTGGCGGCGGAGGGATCCTACAACTTGTAAGCCAGAATCTTCCGTATCGGTGGTACGCTAAAATCTCTTAGGTCAACATCACGATCGGAGATATTGTTTCCTTGGAGGAGTACGATTCACTCGGAAATGTTATTGCAAATGCTGATTTGTTGTTCAATCTAGCCGTGGAAAGTACATTGGACTTCTAGGTACGGGAACACAGGCACTATGCACATGTGAATATCCAGTAATCAACATTCATAGGCGCGACATGGGGAATTGCTTCTGTCGTTGGGTAGGCGGTTCGTTTGCTCACTTGTCTCCCTACTCAATTCATGATGTAGACCACTTCTCGGTGGTGTAAGTGGAGTAGAAAATTATCTCAGACAAATTCAGAGCATTTTCTTTCCAGGCCCTTACTGAACATGCATCATGGCGATGGTAAGCTTTGCGTCTCAATTCGCTTTACTATTCTTCATGCCTTTGACCGGAATTTTCCAGGATTTTCTTTATCAATCTGTGGGTACCGATGGAAGCACCCCTTTGACTAACGCTCATAACTTTCGCTCAAGACCGACCGGCGGCGTGGCTGCGGCTCTCCTGTTCTTCTTCCTGAATCTCAACCCTCGGCCGTTACGAACGCTAAGAGAACATAATCGAGAATTCGATTATTTAGGACTCGTAATCGTCGTCTCCGCTGTGGTTTGTTTGCTTCTAGGGTTCAACTTCAGCGAGTCCAGCTGTGAGTTCCTTGACATTATATGCGCTGGCGAAGCTAATTGACAGCCAGGGTCATCACCGCAAACTATCGCCCTTCTCGCGGTAGGCGGCGTGTTACTGGTTGTGTTCAGTGCGAACGAGATTATGACGAAACGATCACCCATTATCCCACCACGATTGTTCAGAGTGCGTCAAACATCGTTACAATTACTTGTTGCAGACTCCCGAATCGCATGTCGTCTAGACGCGCACAACCGCCATCCTCCTCGTCACGACCTTCTTCCATGCTCTTGCGTTTTTTGCCGGTAAACTGACGCCTTACTACAACGCAGGCAGATCTCTGATTTCTCTGCAGGCGCATACTACCTCCCGCTCTACTTCCAGGTACTGGGCTCTTCAGCTACGGGTGCTGGTGTCCGGTAAGTTGTTGCCCTTCATATGGCTCTTGAATTGTCACGAACTCGCTCGGCAGGATGCTACCATACTCCCTGGGTGGTGCACTGGTTTCGGCTTCTTCTGGGCAGATCGTAACTCGCATCAAGGCATACAGACCCGTCATCTGGTTCGCCTGGCCCGTGATGACGCTGGGATACGGGCTAATGATCACACTCGACGACAAGTCTGGCGCGTGCGTGTTTTCGTTTGTTCCCATTCGCAGTCGTCTGATACGTGATTTAGGGCCAAACAGTCGATCTTCCCCCTGATTGCAGCACTTGGTATTGGATGCTTGTGTGCGTACTGTTGTACTGTGCGAGTCCGGGCTTACATCTGATCTTCCGCTCTATCAGTCCAGGTAAATCTGCGTGGAGGTTTATCGTGATTCCTTGGTTGAGACTCACTGCAGACTCCTTTGATCGGACTGCAAGCAGCCATGCCCATCAAGGACATGGCGACGAGTACCTCGACGTATGGTTTTATTCGGTGCGTGTTGTCTTCCAATATCTTGAATCTCCTGAGCCGTTCAACTTGAATATCATATGCAGCCAAGTCGGCGGTACAGTCTCCATCGCAATGGGGCAAGCCATCATCACAAGTGTGCGCTCATTCTACTTGATGCTTTCGAGAACCAATTTCTGAGACCATCCATCCCTCAGACCCTCCGAAAAAAGCTCGCCCACATCCCAAACCTATCCGTCGCCATCGACACCTCGCCCGCAGCCCTAAGCCAAAGTGTCGGCAGCTTGAAATCCATTCCCGATCCTACGCAGAGACAAGAGATCATCCACGCGTACGCACGGTCGATTAGCACGATCTGGTTGGTTGTGACGCCGATCATTGGCGTGGCCTTCGTAATGTGTATGTGCGCTACGCCGCGTTCACTGTTTATTTTTTTAATTCATCGTCGCTGACAACGATGACGTTGCAGCGCTGTTTATACGAAAATACACGCTTGCGAGGACGGTTGTAAGGAGTCCGGGGAAGGGTGAGACCGTCCCGGCGCAGGAGGCCGGTGATTTGGAGAAGGGGACGTTCCCGGGGAAGGAGGGGACGCCAGGGGCGAGTGAGAGCGGGGAGGTTAATGAGACTAATGATAATGTTACCGGGAGAGGGAAGGAAGGGGAGGGTGAAGGGGATGCTGCTACGGTGCAGGGCCATGGATCGATAGATACGCATATGAAAGAGAAGGAGGGTGTTTAGATTGACTATGACCAGCACTAAACGTGGATTGCTGGCTAGATGGATTTTTTTCTTGTATGTAGATTATATGGGTATATGATGCGAGACCTTGTCTCGGTTCACGTCTTGGATACGCCGCGCAAATCTAGAATTATCTGGAGCCTCATATAGGTTTCCGATTCCATCGTTGGCCGATGCGTCTTGAGAAAACTGTTCTGCACGAGGCGGTTCACAGAAATGAATCGATAAGCAGGAGAACGGCTTTCCGACTGGTCTGGATTTTATTTATTGCAGGTCCACAGTAATACAGGTGAAGGAGTCCCGTTTCGTGGGAAGGGGATGGAGTGTTTCGAACTTTTGACTGTGCCGAACATAGCGGGACGAGATATGAGTAATACTTGCGCAAACGGAATCACGAGCTGTCTTGAAAAAGAACAGAAGAACAGATGTAGGAGAGTCGTTCTGGCTTATATTGAGCCCCGGATCATGCAGTGGCGAGAGAGGAATCCCAAATAAAGTTAACCTTCGAGCCCGCGACGGATATGAAAGGGTCTTGAGCGAATTGTGTGAAGACGGAGGTATCAGCAGGCCATGAAAAGTATAGCAGCGAGTCGGAGTGAACCTGAAGTGATGTTGTACTCGGAAGTCGGGATGGAGTTGTAAACTTGTATGACATGGGAGTAGAAACGAGGCGAGAGATGCGATGTTTGTCGGAGGTGATGATCGTGCCTCCTCCGAGTTTTGGCTAAATGTTGATACAGACCGAAAGTCAACGATGTATGAGTAGTGAAAAGGACGAAGACGATGAGAACGAGACAGCAAGCAGCAAGGAAATTGAGTTGCAGTGAGAGTAAGAGGACAAGAGAGACCCAGATACACAGCCACCTTCTTGGCTGGACTGTTCTACTGTTCTGTTTACTTGCAACTACTCTAGGCTTCTCAACGCCTCTCTACTGCACGTTGTACTCTGGCTATCATGCCCTCAGAAAATATCTGCGCCGTTGTTGTCGACGTCGACGAGTACAAATGTTCCTCGTGTCATTGTCAGGTTGACCCTGCCAGCGACATTGCCCAGCCCGACGCCCTCGTCTGCGCAGGATGTAGAGCTCACTTGCTTGCTGCCTTGACCCGTCTTGTCCCCGATTCCCGTCCCGAGCGCCCCCGTATCGACCCTTGTCCCCGCGACGTCCCCCTCGTCCGTCGCCAGCGCCCGTCAGACGACCCCCAAGACCTCCCGCTCCTCCCCGCTCCATCTCCCTCCTATCGCCCTTCACCTCCAGTCGTCTATGTAAAACCCCCGCCCGTCCCCGAATCTCTCTTCGTTGCGCCCCAATTTGTCCCCACTCGCGCCGCACAAGCAAAGGGCGATCCTCTCGCCGACATCACCCGCCTCCGTGTCCGTGCACAGACCCATCATTGTCTTTATCCCGGCGCATCCTTCCATGGCACACAGAAGAGCGGGCGAAATAGCTACGACGTCAATGTCACTATCGTCGTGCGTTCCTTATCTTATTCCTTCCCCTCACTATAACTAACTTACATCACCTCGCTTTCAGGACGTCGACTTTGCCTCGTCTTTCCTCTGCGGGTACCTCCGTATCCGGGGTTTGACAGACGACTGGCCTGAACTTACGACCTACTTTGACGCAGAGATCATCGGCTCGCGCTATGGCTTCCTCACCCAAAATTGGGGCGCCACAGAGCAGGCCGATATGGTCCACTGGTCCCGCTTCCCCGCTTTCCGGCATGTCAAGAGTGAGCTGAAAAAGCCCCATCTCACAATACCGGACCGCGACCGTGGAGCTGTCTTCATGCGCTGGAAAGAGCGGTTTTTGGTGCCAGACCATCGTGTGCAGGATATCAACGGAGCGAGCTTTGCTGGTGAGTTGAATCTTAGCCCTGTTGTATGTATGCATTTCGCTGATGTCTAGTGATCTAGGTTTTTACTACGTCTGTGTGGACTTCAATCCCGCTCCGACGCATCTGGACGACAGTGAGGCGCTTATGTCGCCTGATGCTGAGGAGGTCCCAACAATTGCGACGCCGCCTACAACTCCCCCGAAGAAGTCGAGGCGGGATTCGAGTATTCGACGAGCGCTCGCTACGGGTCCGCGTCCTGCGTTGATGAGTGGTTTCTATTTCCACCAAAATTCGGAACCGTGCGTTTCTTTCTCGCTTTGTTTTGTGCCCTTTTCGTTCGTTGCTAATCATGCATTCATTTATTCGCGGTTGTGCAGCTACCAGCAGCTGACGCTGAGCCACATCCCGGAGCGCACGAGCTCGAGTTTTGAGTTCCGTTAGCTCGATGGACCTTTCTTTGCACCTCACTTTTGTGTGGCTGTCTTGGCGCCGCCGCTGGGATAGTAGTACGCAGCACGCTTTTTTGTATAGTAGTACCGATATCGCTCGCACAACAGTATACGTATACCTAACTGTCGCTTTCTGTAATAACTTTTTGACTTTTGTTTGTTTTCGCACCGCTTAGCCTCGTTTTCGAAGAAGGTCAGGAAGCAGAAGAGACTGTGGTTGTCATTGGCTGACGATGGTGTTCTTCTATTTCATGGAAGATGGTGGTGCTGTAGAGTCGTGGCGAGTCGGCGACTGCAAGCTCGAGATGAAAATTTCTGTGCTAGGACGACCAATAATCTCTTCCTGCAACTGGAGAAACTGGAGACCCTCTCTGCCTTGGCCGCGGCGTCTGTATGCTTGCGACATCCTTGCGACCACCTTGAAATCAATGATACGAGAATTGGCGTTCAAGGTTTCGCTACCGCCAAAGCTAAGCTTTTTTGCGTCCTGGAAGAGCCTCGCATTGCGCGATCAAAGTAGAGGCCAAGTTGTTGGACTGCCGAATCAAAGTTGGGGTCGAGAACGTCGGCGTCGGATGCAGTAGTATATCTTGCTAGGTCAGAGTTAGCCCATACGCTCCCCGCATGCGAGCAACGACGGCGGGCGCGAGGTGTTGAATTGAGCTTCAATAGTTATCGTGTTGAGGTAGAATAGCGAGTCGACCAGCTCATTGAGCTAGTCAAGTGTAAGCGAGAAATACAAAAGAAATATACGGCGATCAAATATTGGTTGAGAGTTTACCATTGGGCTCTGGGAGGCTCAGGGCTCGTCGTCCCCCGCCATGTCCTCCCACTCCACTTCCTCCGCTAACCTCGTCGGCATCCACTACCGCGTAGGCAAGAAAATCGGCGAGGGCTCTTTCGGTGTCATTTTCGAGGGTAAGTCGCCTCAATACAATAACCCTACACGCCGGCCGCCCCAGCTCATCCTTCGTCTCTCCAGGCACCAACCTCCTCAATTCACAGACCGTCGCAATCAAATTCGTGCGTGCCAGTCGTCTGTCGTGTCTGCGAATCGAGCTTACAGCTCTCAATTAGGAACCCCGCAAAGCCGAAGCCCCGCAACTTCGCGACGAATGTCGCTCATATCGTATTCTCGCAGGATGCAGTCAGTTTCATTCGCCTTCCCTCGTCGTCCTCGACCTTCGTGGCCCAAGACGACGACTCGCCCTCCTCCTGATTCCATTCTGACTTGATCATCTATCTTCATACAGCGGGTATACCTCAGATCTACCACTTCGGACAGGAGGGCCTCCACAATATCCTCGTCATCGACCTTCTCGGACCCAGCTTGGAGGACCTCTTCGACATGTGCGGCCGCAAATTCTCCATCAAGACCGTCTGCATGGCTGCGCGTCAGATGGTGCGCTTCCCCGCACGCTACTATTATTTTTTCAGCATCTAAGTGTGTATGTGTGGTTGTAGCTTTCGCGGGTACAGACAATTCACGAGAAGAACCTCATCTACCGCGACATCAAACCAGACAATTTCCTCATCGGACGACCGGGTACTAAAGGCGCGAACAGTGCGTGGTTCCCGAGCTCCAGAAACGCTTACTTTTTATATTGATCTTGCATTTTGCTGCGACGGTTAGTTGTGCACGTCGTTGACTTTGGCATGGCAAAGCAATACCGCGATCCCAAGACGAAGCAACATATTCCTTACCGCGAACGCAAGAGTCTGTCCGGAACCGCCCGATACATGAGCATCAATACGCACTTGGGCCGTGGTGCGTCGTCGTGCTTCTTATTTCAATTCTCCTCCGACTTGTTATCTCAAATGAACAAACGTGTAGAGCAATCACGGAGGGACGACCTCGAGGCGCTTGGGCATGTCTTCATGTACTTTCTTCGCGGGAGCCTCCCGTGGCAAGGCCTCAAGGCTGCAACAAACAAGCAAAAGTACGAGAAGATCGGCGAGAAGAAGCAGACCACCCCGATAAAGGAGTTGTGCGAGGGCTTTCCCGGTGAGCAGCGCTCCACTCTTCTATTTATCTTCTTCGGCTTGTCCCGTCGTGTACCGCTTCGTTTAAACTCTTCATCTCCGGACCTGTGGACAACACTCATTAACTCAACTTACAGAGGAATTTGGCATCTATCTCAATTATGTGCGCAAACTGGGCTTCGAGGAGACACCGGACTACGATTTCTTGCGGGAACTCTTTACGAAAGTTATGAAAAACAACAACGACCTGGACGATGGCATATTTGATTGGAATTTACTGAACGGTGAGCTCTTTTGTATTCTCTCTTGCTGTTTGTGCAACTAACGACTGTGACAGGTGGGAAAGGCTGGGAAGCGTCTGTCGGACAAAACCAGATTCTACAGCAAATACAGAGCACGGGTCTTGCTGCCAGTCCCCACGACCGGCGGCGAGAGCCCCGAACCGGCGCTGACACCGATCGGCGGCGCGCGTCACAGGGCGGCCAAATCGTTCCCCCGTCACCTGCACTCGTACGGCACGGCTCCAAGACGCGCAAGGTTCCGAACGCGCTCACGCCCGGCGGCGGCACCTCGCCTGGACAACTCACGCCGCACTCTGCCGCCGCACAAGTGAACGTCCCTGTTGGCGCCCGCAGCACACCACAACATCCGTACGCCAATGCGGCTGGTGGGTACGACTACAGCCGGGATCCAAACGACGAGTACGGCCAGCAGCAGTACGGTCGTGCCTCTCCTATGGTGTCCAGTGTCGGTGCTGCACCGCCAGCTATCAGCAATGTGCGTGCACGCGGGGGCGACGTTGGCGTATCGAGGGGTGGAGATTACAATGGACAAGAGGAAGAACCGCCCCAACCCAATACCCTGATTCGCATATTGACCTGCCGGTGTGGCTGATACCTCCGCATATGCCATGCCCTCTTATCGTTTATCTATCTCGCTCGTTTAATTTTTTTCGTTTTGGGACCTTGCACCTTTGCTGCGAAGTTAAGAAAGGAACCGAAATGGTAATCGGGATTTCATGCGCTCCACTGTACAAATGCAATTTTGGTTGGATAACAGTTCTAACTTGCTAATGTTTGCTCGACTCCTTCTCATTATCACCATATCTCGTCTCCCAGTCCTGATCGTCCAACGGCGTCGGAGATCTCGAGCCTGCTCATACATTAGCAGAGCCAAGCGCGTTGCGAACCAGAACAAAGACTCACGTCCCGTCAATGTGCGAAAGAACTTTTCATTCGGATCAACACCTTGACTGGAATTGACCTCTGGCGTTTTGCGACTGAAAAAATTCTTCCCAGCTGTTTCGGAGTTTGCCAGTGTGGCATCCGAAGAAGCATTGCCCTCCCCCTCGCCCTTCCCATGCGTCTCGCGGATATACAACGGACGGGATGTTCTGGAATGGGAGCGAACAAGATCAAGGCCTTGCCCTGGTGAACGAGGGGGAGAGAAACGTGTGAATTTACGGCGCCTTCGAGGCGTTTCCTGGGCTTCATGTCGTTCATCCGCAGAGTGAGATTCGTGTCGGGCTCCCTGATCGGGTCGTTCGCGGGCATGAGGCCCCTGAATCCATATGCGTTCTTCGTAGTATCGTGTACTAGGAATGTTGGGGCGCGGATGGCGAGCTGCAGGGAAGGGTGCATTGGATCGAGCCAGGCGCTGTTTGGGTACGCGGTAACCTTCTCCCAGATTAGTCGCCCGCGTTTCGTAGAAATTGTAGGACATGCCTGGCAGCATATCTCTCGGTGGAATTGGTCGATGTGAGTGATCAGTATACGCTTCACTCTCCCCTCTAGGGCCAGTACGATTCCAAGGCGCAAAGTTGTTAAAGCGAGACTGCCAGGCTGCTGAGTGAGACGCGGAAAAAGCAACTATTGTACTCACGCCGACGCCTGTACTACTACCAGCTACTGGTGGCTGCGGTATCAAGGAGGATACCAGGTGTGTGACCATGTCTGCCATACTTTTGACAGTCGAATCGAGGCCAGTGGAAGGCTGGATTGCAGGGGCCGAAGTGGAGGCCAAGGGAAGGTGACCTGCTTGAGCTCCGAGCATATATTCAAGTGCAGCTGCCTGCACAGCTTGCGTTTGTTGCATTCGACTAAGTTGAGCCATGATTATACCCAAAGTTTCGTGGTGATTGGGAACGTTGTTGTCGATCCCGGCCGACGGGATCGATGGCGCTGGAAGGTCGGAGACAGGGGTGGATTGCGTTTTTTTGCGAACGGCGGCCGAAACGGACGAAGGGGGTTCCCTGGAGGAGTTGGACGACCGACTATTCTGTACGGACGCAATGTTGAAGGCATCAGCAACAGAAATTGCTGGCTGTGGCGCGCTCTTCGAAACTCGGATGATTGGTCTAGAAATACGCGCGGAGGGGCGATTTGCACGAAGCCGCTTGAGCGGCCGGTCGTCTTCGGACTCTGACGAGCTCGAGGAAGAGTCCAGCCTCGCAGGAATCTTGGGGCGAGGGAAACGCTGGTCGAGGCTGGACGTATGTTTGATCTTCGGTGGGGGCTTGGCGAATGGTGCTATATTCGGGTCCTTGGATGAGGAAGCATTACCGTCATGTCGGATCTGCAAAGACTGTTATGAGCATATTAGGATGCAAAAAAGAGCCTGGATAAACTTGCAATGATTTGGGCACTTCGCTGATCACTGCTGATGGCTCGGTCGGGTCGAAGCTTGCGTTTAGTACGCAGGGAGACGTGATCCACCAGAACGCAGTCCATCACCTGGCGCTGCTTGGAGACCGGCCGTGGGCGGGAACTCACAGGTTTGGCGATCATTGAACGGATGACCTTAGGAAGCTAAACAGCCGGGTCAGTGCGTGGTTCGAAATGAGAGACATGCGGCTTACACTGATCTCCCAAGCTGAAAAATCATAGTGACCAGATTTCCATAGCTGCGGGTTTGGGTTGATTGGCCTACATGTTGTGAAGGTGATAGCCAGATACGCTAATTGAACTCTTGGATCTGGAACATAGTCAAGTTCTTCACACTTGAGGCTCTTGATATTTTCCCTATATCGGTCTCGGCTTGCAAAATGTGCTTCATGAACAGCGCCGTTCTGATCAGAGATCAAAAATGCTTCTGCTGAATGAAGTGCGGTTTTGTGAACCAGATGCGCAAAACACGAGCTGTGATGGCAGCTCGAACAAGGGAGCACCCAGAGACTAGAAGAAGGGTGGCTGAACTCGCTTCTTGAAAAGTTGCAGCGCCGAGACTCTTCGTGCCGTCCCCCCTGCTCAGAATATGACGAAGGTTTCAACAACGGATCAATTGTGTTACCTTGGTCATTTCCATTCTCTTCTTGCGGAGTGTAATGGCGGCTTGAAACAGGCCAATCCGTCTGCTATCCATTTGAAGCTGCCTGTAGAATTTGAATACACACATCGGTTTTGAGATCACAGGAAAGAAACTGACTCGTTGAGGCGCATGTTGTCGGCCTTTCGATTGCTGAGTTCTGAACAAGCCTTGAACAAATCAACGGCGCGCGCCCGATTACGCCACAGTTGGTCGAGAAAGCGGCACTGCATGGGGAGCATGACCTCACAGGCACAAGTCCGCCCTTCCGCGTAACAGCCAGGACATATGATGAATCCTGCCCCATGCGCAGCACGCTTCGAGCCAGTGACGCAGGAGGTGCATTCAAAGAAACTGAGAAAGATATCCCCTCCGCAGAAATCACAACTAAGTTGATCGATTTCTTCGTCGTTGTCATTCGGTTTGGCAAGTTGGCGCATATGAGGCGCGTCGAATGCGAATTCCTCGATCATGATTGAGTCGAAAAGGGGTAATATTTGGCCCAATATCTTCAAATCCGCAGACATGGTCTTGGCTGCTTTCTGAGACAAAAGATCCGACAGAGAAACCACAGCTTTCAACAGTGTATGGTAGATGGTGGCTTTGACCTTGTAAGTTTCAGGACGGCATACCCTATACCACAAGGATTAGATTATGGATCGCTCAAGAAGGTTGAATTGCTACCTGCGATATAGCGGAAGTTCGTAGTGTAGAGCCATTGAAAGTCCATCGAGTGTCATTCTTGACCAAGAAGTTTTGATAGTGATACCTCCGCTGTTGACAACTTGATGCACAGAGCGCGGAGGCACCAAAACCAGGTCGCCGAGCTTCTGCTCGGTGATGTAGATCTCGAAAGGTGCGTTGGCCAGCTCCTCCAATGTGATGACATGGGAGTCGTGGTCCAGGACTGTGCAGGCGTGTTATCAAGCTTTGAAGGCGTGATACCAATATATACCTTGGCCGATTTGTTGGAAATATTCAGCCGCGGCATTGGCAGAGGAGGTCGCGGTGAGAAACCAGAAAGAGGATCCACCATTCTCGGTGTAGCACATCAAGTTATGCCCAGACGAAGCACAGAGATCTGCATTGGAGGTTAATCAGCCCAAACGCTCCATTATATATCAGTAGTAACGAACCCTTATGGCACGGGGTGAAAGTATCGCCAACTCCTAGATAGCACATAAGCGTCTCCGGGCGATGCTGCATTGTTCATAGGTAAGGTAACTCAAGCATACAATGTAATGAGAGCACACCGTTTGCGGTAAGTTATTCAGAAGGTTTTCTGGTGTGTCCGGGGCCAGATACGTCGGGATGACTTTGCCAGTGTGTAGAAAATCAGCCCATTTTGGTGGGCAGGTAACATCTTTGCCATACAGCCTTTCTTGTTCTAGAGCAGACGTCGTAATTATCGACTCAGAATTATTGTACAACTCACCGTATGGCTCCTTGTAAGGAGACATCGCTCGGGTGCGCTCAATGAATTCGCTCAAGGAAATGTCTTTATCCGTCCTATCATGCACATTCCTGACACTTATGTGCTCTGAAAAATCAATTAGCCAAGAGGCGCCATGTCAATCGAGATGCTCGACGTACTTGGGCCATTTGCCACAAAGTATTCTGGGGTAAACTCGGTTTGTCGGAAGTCTTGGTGTGTGTGTAAACCTTCCACGACCAACGGAACGCCGGGATTAGCCTCTTCATGACGCTTAATTTGCGCTTCCGTGTCTTCCGTAGAAGAGTAGGTTGCGCGCGGAACCTTTCGAAAGTTCTTGCCTTGGCTCAGAAGGGAGGCAAGAGTCCAGCCCTTGCAAGTGGTAACAACGGGAGCATACAACGCTTTCTTCACTCTAACTTGTCTATCCATCTTGATCAAATCGTGAGGAGCCGGCGCGACGTACGCGTCCGAGTCGTCCTCGTCGCGACTCGAAGGGGAACCAATTGAGGATTGATCGGCGCGAATTGTAGCACGTGACGCGGGGTGTTTTCGTTGTGGGTCCCGCGGCGCTGGAGCTTTCGTCCGCTCGTCGTTCTGGCTAGGCGCGCTGTGGGCAGCGGAGGGAAGGTCACCCCAGTCTACTCGACTGCTACTGAGTAGGTACCTCCGCTGTTCCATGGATTTGCGAGGCTGGAAAGCCATTGTGGGGGTGGAAGGGAGGTAAGAAGCCAAGGTCACACAGCTCCGGTCTTATATTCGGGCGTCTATGTATCAACAGAGATAGATGAATCAAAGGTCAATGTATCTGTACGTATACTTGATAGAACAGCTGTCTCCCACCCGGAAAACAAGAAGAGGTCCCTTCCGTAAATTCGATACCATGCTCTTCCCTTTAGCGACGGTACCGCGGTCGCAGAATGAACCCCAAGTGAGAGATGAGCGTTCATTGAGACTGTCGGATGTGGCCATTTTGAGCCATCAACATGCATCGGCCGCAAACTCAACGAGATTTGACGCCCATAGCTTAGAATACGACAACTCGCAGAAAGCAGGCTGTGGGGCCGGATTGAGCATGATTGCTGTTGTCCACTGTGGTGATGTTCTTGTGTGGCGCACACGGTGGGAATGCTCTTAGCCTCGAGACTCGAGTACAGGGTCTCCGGGCTGTTCGGAGCCAGAAAGTGGGACCTGCCGCCGCAAACAATTTGGCATCTTTCCTCAAAATCCAGCTAGCCGTTGCAGTCTCGCAGATTCGAATGCTGGCTCGAACTCTGATGCGATGCAAAAGAGAAGGTCAAGAATAGCATGGGCGCTCTAAAGTCGTGGCTGCCACCAGTGAACCGATCGCAGCCAGTGCAGAATCATGGGAACGGCGTGCGCACCTTATTCTGAGGATGCATTATCGTCCAAGTCTTAGTCCGAACTGAGACAGCGCGTATATTAAAATCCAGCAAAGTTCGGGTGGGTGACTGTGCTGGATTTGCAAAGGTTTGAGCCGTCGTAGAATTTCTCTTCGACTTGAATCCAAGTTGAGATTGAACGTGGCAAAAATAGCAAGGACGATAGCCAGCCGTGAGGCCTTCCGGATAGTGTCTGGTGACCCAGGTCAAACGTCTAAGCTATACAGCCTGGACGAGCCAGGCGCCCGTAAAGTGATTTTCTGCTCCACTTGCAAGCGTTCGGGAGGAGATGTCGCCAGTTACAGTCTGAGTCTATAATCATAGTAAACCTCAAACAAAGGCTTGTTACGAAGTAATTTGATGCATCACGGACATCACCGGCCGAATACTCAAACAAGACAATATTTACCGCTTTGACATTGGGTCCTCGTCACATAAGAGCCAGCCAAATTCTGGAGCAAAAAAGAACAGTAAATTAATAATGATAAGAACCGCTTGCATATGTTGGATACAGTGAGTAGGAGACGGTAGACAACGAAATATGTACAAATCCATTAAATCCCCAAGTAGTATTCTCCAGAATCATTAGAGTAAGACGCTACGGCAACGAAAGTGTCAGGAGTAGTTTGGGAGTAGTCCAAGAAACCACACAGAAAGAGAAAAGATCATCGTCTGGAGGACGGGCCATGCATGCATGTGGTCCCGTCGGTGGGACCTCGAACGGGGACACACCATCTACCGCCTGGCCAAATCGATGTACCGCGTAACGCGCTTCATCGCCCTCGTATTCTTCTGACTCCTCCTGTCGCTGCCCGACCAGGTGGAGCCATCATCGTCGTCCATTTCTTCCTCCGCAAGCCGCGTCGCTCGCGAATGCCTCTCACATAGCATCCTGCCATCAATCTCCCAGTACTCATCTAGTCGCTCCTTGCACCCGCCGTACCCAGGGAATTCGCAGAGCATGTGCTCGGGATGGTACCGGTCTCCGGCATGAGACACCGCACACGGACCCTCAATCGGTTGGCCGCACCGCGCAGCCGCACATAACGAGTCGTTTGCTTCGTGGTAGTGATACGCGCATCTGTGTTTCATAGAACTAAGCTCATACTAACGATTTGTGCAGCTCCAGAGTAACTTACAGCGGTTTCCCGTCCAATACGTAAAATGTTTTATCCGGAAATGGTTTCTGTAGAAAAAATACGATTGACAAATACGAACTATGGCAGAACGTGAATGGACGTACATGGCAAGTGTGGCAATTGAAGCACTCTCTGTGGTATTTGCCTTTGAGCTGCCCGTCAGAGGACGAAACAGCTTGTTTCTCAATCGGCAGATTGCATCTCCGACACTGCAAGATTCAGGATTAGTTTCCGTCCAGTGCGAGCCAGGCCAAAGGCCTGGGCAACGGAACCCGGCACACCTTGGGTAAATACATATTCTTCCAGCATTTTTCGCACAACACCCCACCTCCATCTACCGACACCCACTTTCCATCGTCGATTTTCTTTTCGCATCGTACGCAAACCTTCGGCTTACGCGGTGCGCGAGTAGCAGAGCGCTCCCGTGTCGGGCTCTGCTGCTTTTCAGTGGTGCCCTTTGCCAACCGAGGTTCAGGTGATCTTTCTCTACGCCGACTCCGTATGCTTCTGGTATCGTCGCGATCCTTCCTCTTCGATTCTGGGGAAAACGAGCGATCCCGGCCCGCCGACTGACTCTTTGATGCTCCCAAGCGGTCTTGCGTTTCCCGGACGGAGCTTCCTCGCGGTGTGGCATCCCTAAGCGCGGAAGCGCTTTTAGAGGAAAGGGCACTTTTCGCACTACCTCCACTACCCGCACGATTGTGGCGGAATCGTGTTGAAGAGTTGGAGCTATCGAGACGTTCGCGCGACTTGGGCATTGGTTCGTTGCGTTTCATGCTGCGTGGGTCGTCGTAATCAGATCCTTCACTTTCAGAACCGCGGCGTAGCATTCCGGGTCGCATTGTATTGGGGCCAGGCTTTGAGATTGTCTCAGGTGCTTTTCGTAGAAGTGGAGGTGGTGAAGGGCTTCTTCGCCGGAACGAATTGAGCGGACTTCGCAGTTCGTTGACACGACGTAGATCTGCAGCGTCGTCTTCGTCGTCCTCGTAATCTGTGGCAGCGGACTCGGCATAAGCGAGTCCACTGTATTCCGACTCGGAGCTCTGGTACACGGATTCGCCACCTCTCTTGCTGCTGGCGCGAGAGGAAAGAGACGCAGAAGTTTGGAGTTTGGGTTTAGGTGTGTGCGATGGAGGGGATACAGAACGCCCATTCAAAGGGTGCGGAGACACCGGAGATTCAGGATAAGGCGCTAATCCCGGGGAATGCGAGGAACCGGAAGAGGTCGACAAGGGAGGAGGCGTTGAGTCTTGAAACAACAAAACTGATCAGAGTTCCCTGAAACGGAACTAAAGCCAACTCACCATTCCTGATGGTAGCCCCGATATCTATTTGCCGCGGTGGACTAGCCCTTGGAGGCGGTGATTCGGGTCCTCCGCTACTTACAGCAAACATAGCTGCCCGTGCAGCGGCAGCAAAACCTCTTCGCCCAACGCCGGCCATACCGGCTTCGCCCCCCACTTGTGTGACAATAGGTGCAGGCGGTGGGGGCGTCGGAGAGGGAGGCATTTCCCGGGTAAAGGAGGGCCGGGCTGTCGTGGGAGACATCCCAGCGGAAGCACTGGAACCCGACCGTGCCCGACCAAACCCAGCAATAGGCGGGCGACTGCGAATGGGGGATTCTCCGCCTGACGCGTAAGGATCCCGAGCGGACGAACGACCCCCAGCGGGAATATTGGAGAGGGGACTGGGACGCGTCGGATACGAGGATGAGGGAGCATTAAGAGAAGAGCCACCAGTATTGAGCCTCAGCTGCTCGCGCGAAGGTCCCGTGGCGATTGGGGGGGCACGAGAGCTTGAAGCAGGCGGAGGAGTTGCACGAGAAGCACCTGGAGCAGAAACGAGGCCCTGAAGGCGCTGGGGCAAAAGAGAAGCGGCTGCTCCTGGAGAAAGTGAGGGTTTTGGTAGAGGATTCTTCAGCGAAGTATTAAGAGTTGGAAGGGGGGGTGCAGGCGCGCAGACATGATCCTCGAGGTCGGTGATCGGAATTTCTACTGCGCAGTTGCTACACTTGACTGAAGGAAGAGAGAGCCGACCAGGGGATGCAAGTAACATCCTGAGATGATCAAGGGAGCGTCGAGAATTGAGGGAGTGTCGATGGTTTTAACGATTGTAACGACCAGCGCAGATGAGAAGCAATCCAGTGCGAGACCGAGTAGAGGACCTAGCGGAAGCAAGTAGCCCCAAGCAAAGCAGCAGCCAAAGCACACTCGAGGTGGCAGTAAGTTGACAACAACAATGCCCACTATACCCAACTCGTCAAAAAGTGTGACTGTGACACGCCCGGTCACGCCGTGTATCTCGCGTCGTGCATATGTTTTGATCATCACAGCCTCGTTTAATGCATTCCAAGGATTCACTCGACTCATGTGGCTACTACACCCGCACCTCCCGATGCTTACTCGGCCACTCGGCCACCTCGTTACACCGATCCTTCATTCTTCGCCAGCGCTTTTGCCCACAATGAGTATTTCTTACAGTTCCACTTTTGAGCGAGACTTGGAAGAGAAGCGAAGACACGAGATCTTCCATCATGTCTCTGGCGTGTATCCATATGGAGGCAGTATGGGTGCCATGTCGCGATGCCGTACATGCAGATCGTACCAACGAACATGATACAGTATCCGAGTAGCAGCGGCGAATTAGCTTGAATATTGAATAAAGATAGCGTCCGTGTGTGTCGTCAGTATTCACGATCCTCCCAACCACAGCAGCCTCTTCACCCCATATTCCATCTTGGCGTACATGCTCGTCATACGCTGGGCTTCTGCCAATCTGAAATAATACCGAATCATCACCTCGGAACGGAGAGAAAGGAAGCAACGCACCCAACAACATCTTCCTCCGCAACGAGCCCCGTAACACCATCTCCAACTGACCCATCGTTTCCCATCTCCTCGCACGCCCGCCGTATACTTTCCACCATCAAATCGACCGCCTCCCGACAGTTCGCCGCCCCGCTCAACTCTTCAGCAGTGTCCACATACGCCTGCGTCAAAGTTCCCCCGAAACTGCTTGCTCGCCGCGTCCGTGTAGGATCGATGGGTAGCACCTTGAAGGCTGCAAACGAAGTTGTTTCCCCGCCGCCCATGACTCTCAACAGCCGAGCAGATAATGCGCTTGCAGCCGTGTTCTTTCGCCCTAGACTTGCCGGAACCGATTCGCGAATCCTCCCAAGACTGCTCGTCGCCGCTGCAGACAAGCTCTTGATCGTCACCTTATTTGCCGGTTGCGCCTTGTTATCGAGACTATTGCGCACCGAGTAGCTCGTTATACGCGTCATCTGATTCGCCGTCGTCCACGAAACAATGAATCCCGCATTCTGGTCGGGATCGCGACTGGCCTCTTCTAATGGTGACAGTATATATGCTCCTGGAAAAGGCCGATCGTCCGCGATCAGTGCTATTCATGATCATGAGCCGCTACGCACCTTTCGCAAGTCTGGTAATGTCTCCAAGAGGCACACGGGTATATAGCTTCACCTTTTCCAGGGTATAATCATAACTCTGTACATACATCAGCGCATCCTTCCCCGAAGACGTCAAGACATCCCGGACTTACGACAATATATAATGCAGTTGCCGTCTACCATTTGCTCAGTCAGGCAAAAAGTCAGACCGCGAAGGACATACCAACAACAGCACTTTCTCTTCCCATTTATCTCCCATGCGAACGTTGAGTTCTTCGGGCGCAAACAGAGTCCATCCAGAGAGCAGTCGTTCACCCTCGGAGAGAACTCGCGAAACGGATGTCGCTATGGCCTCTGCTCGAATTTTGGATAACCGTATCAGATCCCTAGGGTCCGTCGACTGTAACTTCAGCAGAAACTCGGAGAAGACAGACAATGTTCGATTGCCAAGCATGAAATCAATTACAGCTTGGCAGAACCAGTCGCTGAAAGTCGACGTATACATCCTCGCAAGGGAGTTTACACCGTCGTTCAGCATACCGCCGAGATCTCGCTTTCCTGTTCTGAAAATTCTCACATATAGACCGATCCAGATCTCGATGTGTTATGGATTGTCTCACCTCGTGAAATCGCCCTTGAGAGCAGAGGTTCCAGCGCTACCGTCCGGCGATCAGATTTAAGTGTCGTTTGAGAAACGGACCACGCACTAAGCCCGACTGATGGCGTCGCCATTGTTCGCCCAAACTGCGCCAATCTTCAGCCTTGTACGAAGAGAGTGAATCAATTCTCACCATCGTTGAACACATTATCCGTCTCTGTCCGGCCTTCCAGCGCAGGATTTAATAGCGCCACGGCACCGAGCTGGTTATTCAGAACATATCTAGCGAAAGCAGACTGGCAGAATGGAGGACATCAATCAGCTGTTTCGTTTTGTGAGGCGGTGGGCAAGAGAAATCTACCTGAACAACATTTGTGCGGTCCAAGCAGTCGATACAGTTGACACGGAAAACTCCCTTCTGTGTCGACATTGTTAGATCCCCCGAAACCCAAAGGTAGCCTTGGTGCTCAAAGGTGCGTTCCATGGCGTCAATCAAATTTGATATCTTCTCGTACCTAGAATAAGCGCACAGACTGATTTATAGACGAGTCGCAGAGAAAGAAGAGACGCACTTCATCCCCTTGGTTTCTGTATGGAAGTCATACTCATGATATCTAGCCGATATAAGTAAGGATCAGAAAAGAGAGGTATAACTTTACACTGCGTTCTTGTCCGCCATCTCGGTTGTATACTCCCGGTAACCTTGCGTAACCGAAGCCTCCTTGCCATTTTGCTCTGCAAGATTGACTATGGACTGTTGAATGTCAGTAATAGTTTTGGTTACAATAGAGAAGTACATACATGAGGACCGTATTTGGGCACTGTCTGCTGGAAGTGTCGTTTGAGAGCGTCCATGTGCTGTTCATGTGTGCGGTCGGTAGCAAGTAATGGAGGTGGCTTCAAACCATAACCGGTTTGTGTCCAAAATAGAGGGACTACAAAGGAGACAATGAGGACACGAATAGAGCAATGACGCACAACGCACTAGATCCCCGAAGCTGAATGTACGCAAAAACATTCGACCGACCCTCGCGCTACAACGAATTTATTACCGTGGGCGGCGAGCAAACGGTGAACAAACAAACCTCTACACGCATGATAGTCTCAGTTTCCACAAAATTCGCAACATGAGCATCGTCGTCTATCCCGCGACGCTGATACCGTAGTCCAGCACGATCTCGCGACCGTCGAGAGACTATGATATAATCCACCTCCGCATATTCATCATGCGTCAGCGGATCAGGCGGTATTGTAAACTTGGAAACCTGATAAAATCCTTGCATGATAGGCAAGACGTAGGGATGCACCTGCATCTCCAGGTATAAGGCATGACGATAAATTGGAATTGTCCGCGCACCCCGGCATCAATGAACGGCTTAGACATCCACTCGTTCCACCAAAACTTGCGGTCGACCCGGCGCCAGAGCGGGAGGGTTGGATTTGGTTCCACGAGAACGTCAGTTTTTCCATCATCTTGTTCGGCCCGGGCAGAGGTATCGGAAGACGAAAGGACGTTGAGATCGGCCAATAGCGAATTGCGTCTCTGCAATTTCGAAACGAGTTCCTGCTTGTGTTGTAAAGAGCGCGTTATGTCTTCGGAGCGCAATTTAGATACGGATTTGTTAGGCACTGATGCGTACGAACCGAATGTATAGGCGAAATACATGCCGCCCTTGCTGAATTCGCGAATGACTTCTCGAATGATCTTGTCCTCCAACTCCGAATGTTGTTCCTCGGACGACGCAGGGGCGGGAGCAAGAGTCTCTATGACCTTGGTAATGACAACATCAGCTTCTTTGTCTTTGATCATCGCGTCCAGAGGTTCCATCTCGGGGGGTTCGTCAAGCTCGGGCACCGGGACCGGTGTCGAAGGGGTCGATGTCCGCTTCGACAGCCTACTCCAGAAAGAAAGACGGGAAGCCAGCGTCTTGGCCACCGGCGAAGTGTCGATAGTTTGTTCTTCGGTGGGGGTGGATAGCTCGGAGAGGTCGGACGACGAAGAATATGGAGATGCAGGTGACGAGCGGTCTTCGCTATTCAGGTTGAACGAGGTAGCCAGCGGGCTGACGACGCGGATATCATTTGTGGGTGCAAATTGAACGCGTCGAGGCGCATCGTCCTCTGGTTCAGCTTGTTGGACATCGAGCACGGACGGTACCGAATCTAACGTCCGACTGACGGGAAGGAGGGAAGGGCGGGATATATGTGAGGTACTGGAAGCAAGTGTATTCAACGATATCCTTGCTCGTTGTTCCACCAGAGGTATCGCAGTGATCCCCTTGACGCTGTATACCGCATGTGTTGCATCCAGAACTTCGAATAGGTAAGCTGCGATCAACCTGAAGGAAACAGAATGCCAATTCGCTTACGGTTCCCGATATCCGATTTGGCACTTACCACCAGCAAGTACGACGCTGCAAGAAGGATCAACTTCTCCCGAAGTTCGTGGAATAGGAGCCTGACGCGCGTACCAGAAAAGAGTTCGAGTACACCGACTATACCGTATACTATAACGCTCTCCGACCAATCGATCGGATCGGTCTGAGAGTCACTCGAAAGTTCCTCTACCTTGACGGACTTGCCCCAAGCCAGTCGAAGGTAGGATGTTGGTTCGGGATCACTCGGGCCACGCCCAGCAATATGCTGGCGGAGTAGCAACCCAGTAGAGGTCACCAACACAGCTATATGGTCGTGTGGACATGGGTGAGGTACGGGGGGAACGACAAATTTCGGTTGCAGGCCGGTCGCCAGATGAGGGGGGGATATGGTGGAAGAAGTCGGGGAACTTGCAGTAGTCGGCGTAGGAGATTTGGAGGCCTTGCGAGTCGAGAAGAAGCGCTTCATGGCTCTTCAGCCTGCCCGAATGGAGTTCTGCCCGCCGTCGTCGTTGCAGTAATTGCTAAGAGACTACCAAAATGGCAATTCTCGGCGGCCCTTGCCAAGCTCAAACAAACAACCGCTAGCGTCCCAGAATGGAAATTATGGGAAGAGGTAGGGCGGGGACACCTAGTGCCATATGCTGGTTGAGCCCATGGCTGCAAAATGCAGAGACATGATGGATGACCCCTCCGCAGCCAGCAACCGCAGAGCGAAATCACCAGTAGTTCTATTCTACTACACAATTCCGAGCCTGCTGCAAATTAGTCTGTGGTAGGCAGACACTCTATACAATCCAGCTCGATGCCTTCGATATGTGGCCGCAAGTAGATAATAGCAAGTCAATACGGCACAATTCGTGCGTTTTGCGCGGCATATGATAAATACCAAGAAAGCAGTACTCAAAGCAATGGTAAACTATACACGACAGAAGCCAAGTAAAATACAGGTCGAGAAAGTTCTTCGTTATCCACCACCAGGACAGAAAAGGGACGGTCGGCAACCTACTCGGGCCGCTGCGGCGGCGGGAACGGCTCACTCGCCGGCGCAGGTCCGCCATGGTTTATCCGCGAGAAGAAAGTGTCCCATTGTCCTGCACGGCACGTTATCAGCCAACAATTCCAATCGGCAACGACGATGTAACTCACCCCAATCAAACATCCCTCCAGGAATTCCTTCCAAGAACGTATTGTCCGTCATTGCGAAATCCGCAAGTGTATTACTCCCCGCCTGTGGCACACGCGAATCCAATACATTCATGACCTGCACCTGCCCTGAACCCCCACTGGCCGCTGCACCCATATTCATGGCCGGGTTCAAATTGCCGCCACCTCGTCCGCCGGCACTCAACGGTGTAAGGTTCACCATGCTCCCTGCTGCTGCACCTGCTACTGTGCCGTTCAGATTATTTCCAGCAGAACGCATCAGTCGCCTCGGCACTGCGCCACCAGTGCTCAGCGCCGCTCCGTTCAGAGGAGGCGACGAGAACGCCGAAGGCGCCGACGCGTCGAACCGCAGCCCCTCACCTTTGTTCTGGCCACTCTCTGTGCCTATTTTTCCTTGCTCCACGCCATCCTTGATCACCGTCCCTGGAATCAGATCATTGAAATCGTCCTTGGAATCCGGGTGCGCGATAAAGACGCCACCGCCGGGGCGTGTGGGGTCGGGCTTGTAATTGAGGACCGAGGGCTGCTTACCCTTAACTCCTCCGGTGGGGTTGAGAGCGGGGGCTTCAAGCGGAAGCTGCGGTCCCTGCGTCGCCTCGAACAATAACGTGATAATTTCCGCCGTCTGAAAAGCAGAGGGAAAGTTAGTCACGATTTTCAAGACATAATTATGGATGAAATACGAGCCTTCCGTCTCGCCGACATATGATCAGGCGACAGGGAACCCTCCCAGCGACGCACGCAGTCGCGCAGCTTCTTCAATTTTGCAACAGCTTCGGGGTCTTGCCTTCTCACCCAAGTATGATACTAACCCACGCAGACCAGTCAGTACTGATTTCACGAACGACAGGATGGATGGAAAGCTAACCTGAACGAAGGCACAGCTGGTAGCTGCATACGCAATCAAGAGCCACACGTCGTAAACCCGTTCGTGGGCGTCGAGCCAGTCAATGCTCTCGCCTGTGAGTGCGACGAGAGCAGTCCACTGCTCGACCGAAAGCGCGAATTTGAGATGCGCAGGGCACGAGTAGCTGATGCGCATGAAAACGCGCCAGAATATCATGCAAACCGATGTATAGAGAAGATGCAAAATCCCTGCAATAACATGTCAATGACAGGAACGGAAAAAAGACAGACACAGAAGTTGTGGGGTTTCGGGGCATCCCAAGACAAAACACGGAGTAACATAAATAAAAGAATGTATGCTCACCTGCATTCTGGGGAGTGTCTGGACCACGGAACTTGAGGTTATCGGGCAAGTTGGCCTTCCACGATTCGATATCAGACAGAAGTTTGGCCAAAATCTCGTCGCTGATCAGGGTCAAACCAGACGGGCTAAGGAGCAAAAATGTACGAAATAATTAGTTTCATTTCAGATTAAATTACGCGTATGAGGCTCCGAGGAAATAGAAGAAAAGAAAGAGCGGCGATGAAAAGACCGCGAACACAGAGCAGTGACGTACCTGTAGATAGTCTTAACAACGCGCCCACCAATGACACTGAGGCGAACAAGCTCGTCCATGTAAAGATCCTGAGAGTCACCCGAAGAGGGCAAACGAACGTCGCAGTCATGCACATCAATCATGTACGGGAAACCGTAGACGAGACTGGCCCTGAAGATAATATTGTTAGCGAGTCAGAGATGCTGTTATGAACGAGATAGGAAGGAATTCATTTTGCATGTCCTTGATGAAGTCTCGATTCACAGAATAGAAGCATCCCGGTGCCGGAAAAAACGGACGAAAAAGGGGAAAATAAACGTACCACCGGTCGCTGATGAGACAGGCAGCCCACACGCGGCGCCTAAGATTAATGTCTTGCTTGACGAGTTCGGCGCGATGAAGACCCAGATCTTGTCCCTGAGGCAGGGAAATTCAGATTGAGGCGAAAATGAGGGAGGAAAAATACCGACCATTCGAATAGCGCAACCCAGCCTGGCCCACATGGCCGAAAGCGCCGTCGGAACAAACTGAGAGTGACAGTCACCGGTCATGCACAAGATAAGCAACGCCTGGACGTTGGCCAAGGTAGGGGTGGAGAGGACGTCCTCGGCCTTGATGACTCCGTTGACTGCATACCGGATGGAGTCAAAGACAGTTTGAGGGACCTCGCGACGTGCGGCGGCGACGAGACACATGGAGTAGAGAAGAATGGGGGGCGGAGCAGGAGTCGCGAGAAACTCGGCCTGGGTCATGATAGGGAGAATGGGAGCGACTTCAGCAAAGTACGCGTTGAGGAGCTGCTCGACGATCTGGGGCTCGATGTGAAGGTCAACGGGCTTGGGGACAGAAGGAGTGCCTTCAGCAGTGGATGGTTTCGCGACACGGATGAGGCCATCGCCGGACTGAGTAACCTCGAAACTGTGGTGGTAACGCGAGTCATAGCCCTCGTAGATCCTGGAGGAGATGGAGGCCTGCGAGTGCAAGAGATGGGCGGCTGAAGTGGGACCAAATACACTGCTGTCGCGCTTCTCTGCGGAGGACTGGTTGGCATCTTGTTTGTCGTCTTCCTCCAATTTTTTCTTCTTGAATCGGGTCTCTGTGATGGGAAGGAAGAAGGTGCATTCGAACGAATACTGCTTGCAATGCTGACACTTGGGGGGCTCGGAGTCGCCGAGAATGTCGCAGCGTATCTTACGGCTTCTGCAAGAATCACAGGCGCGCTGAGTTTTTGTGCGTTTTTTGAGCTCGAGAGCCTTTGCGGGAGAATTATCGGTAGGAGACAGGCCCTCGTCGTCAGAACCTTTGTCTTTGCGACCAGACTGAGCATTAGACTTGCGCTTGCGCTTGAGGCCCTGAGAGTTGTCTTGTGCCGCAGAGCCGGATTGGTCGGCAGATGGATGGGGGGGAGGGGGGCCGTACATCATCATCTGGGGCGGGTACTGGGGATAGTAATGGGGGGGATAGGGGGAGTGTACGGGATAGCCATACTGGGGGGCGCCGGGAGTGCCTGGGGGAGGCGGGGGCGGGGGATACTGCTGTGGAAATGGGGGGCCGTAGCCGGGGGGTGGGTGATTCATGATGTACGGAGGATAAGATACGACTGGGGGCGGAACAGCTGAGGAACATGTTAGATGGAGTCGGGGATGGGTAGAAGTAGGCTGGTTACGCTCGGGCTGCTTGCGCTGCCGACTTTTCTTTGCAGACGGCTGAGACGGCTTGTCTGCCGCTCCCTCGGTGGGCTGGCCTGCTGGCTCTTTAAGCGCGTCTTTCGCAGGTGGCGATGTCATTCCTCGAATTCGTCTTATCAACTTTTTCCTGTATATCCCGTTAATCCCTATTTCTCCAAAATATATCGTGCGCGGCTGCCTTACCGGGTGGGTGTGCGAAGAAAGCCAGTCAACAGACGGCAGTACGGCACGCCAGTCCTTCCAACTCCGACACACAGAGACCCCGGTTCCGGTTTCGGGGTCCGTTCTCACAGGCTCCACTCACATGTGCTTATCCTGATCTTGATGAAACCCGTTTAGGTCTCGATAGTTCTTCAGGTACGTCCAGCGACCGGTCTAGATCCCATCCAGGACACACCAACACCCACAACTACGTTCCATGACGACTTTTCCCCCTTTCCCTAAAAAAATCGTGCAGAAAACCATTCTGTGTAAACAGGTGAGACAGCAAGAATTGTCACCAGACAACTCGCGAATCGCTCTCAACAACAATGAAGAATTCTCTACCATCTCGCAAATCCTCTCACCCTGCAGCATGGCATCACGTCCACAAGATCGTTCTCCACATCTCCGGACAATCTCTGTACAAATGAAAAATCTTGGGAAACATCTCTGACCCTCCTCTCGGATCACCTCCGTCTCTCCTTTGTATCTGTCGATCTCAGGGCCGTCGCATAATAATAATTCAACTCGCTCGTCAATCGAGCGACGATCGCACTGCATACGCGACAATATTCACTGCTCTCCAACAGTCTCTAAATCTATCCAACTGCAACAAAACCGACATTCTTCCGCACGAACACGAAGCACGGTGTGACGAACGGAGATCCCGAAGGCGCACCAAGACGGTGACTCACTTCCGCCTTGCATTCAATTTCCGGATTTCCGAGTCCCCTCTTAACCCTCTCACCTCCCTTTTGGGGCTCGACACTCTCCCCACGGCGCAAGCGGGCAACCCAATCAGAAGACCGTCGTCGGTTTGTAAGCGCCGTTCTCAGAACCTGCTTTTCGAACATTTATCACTGACACCCGGGAGAGCCTTGTCCCGATCACGCTTTACCATATCAGAAAAATTTCTCAGCTCCCAATTGTCAAGATTCACCAGACCTCTTCACCCACAAAAACCACGGCGCCCTTTTTTTCTGTCTGGCAAAGAGCTCTCTCAAGATGGCTATACACAACGGCTCAACCTTCTTCATCCCTGCTGTAAAAATCTTTCGTGGCAGCTTGAGGCAGGCAGACGACAAACGCATGGCACCACCCTGATAAATTCCATGTCTTACGACTCTTGCTTCCACTGTATCAATCTCTGGGCACGTCCGAAATCCTTCCTTTCCCTCCCAAGCGACTCGAACCAAGTGGCACCCTACCAGCTCGAGGCGTTCTAAACCCCTGAATCCTGAACCATTCAATTCACCATCTCTGGTAGCCCACACTCGACGTCTCTTCTCTTCACTCCTACTGGCCTCTTTTTCTCTCTCTCAAGACCCTTGCGTCATTACCTTCCGAGTCTATTTCGGTCCTTGACATGCGCGCTACGATCCCCCAGATCGGGATTCCACGTCCATATATGTCACGTCACCGGAGACACAAACGCGCTAAGTACTTCGGAGGTCTCGGAGGCTGTCCGAGTAAGTACATCTCATCTGTATCTGTCCAAGTTATGTATATCTGATATCGAATTCAAACCCAGCGGCGCCATATTGGTCGTTGTGCGTTGCGTCTCATTGGCTGCGGCACGTCAATAACTTATTACCTGCCGTCATAATTCATCCTCGCGGATCAGGTCAATTCCCGTTCGTTCCCCGCGACCTCTGAATCCCCCCGAATTCAGGGTGTGAACACTGTGAAGTCACTTGTTTAGACGGCAGCGAAGTACAGACCGGGCCGCCGTACAATTTGACGCTCCGCAGAACCCACATATACATATTACCTACCTTTTTCCGCGCCTGTCTAGTCAAGGGACTACGTTCACAAACCCTCAAATTCTACAAGTCCTTGGGCACGTCACCCGCTGACCGGTCGTGGAGCCAGCGAGACACTATGTATCTATACCCTCGATTCCTCGACGCACCCATAGACCACTCCGAGATGACTCCCTGTTCTAGCTCAAGTTCCGTCAAACTTCCGAATTGTCTGCGACCACTCCGCGTGGAAGAAGTTGTGGAGTCGGTCTTCTAGAGAACTTCAGCGACTTCGAAAAGTATCGCTTTACCACTCTCACTCTCAGGCTTGTCTAGCCTCGAAGGAAACTCTTTCAGGAGGTGTGTGAACATATTTATGTCCAGTGCACTCGTATAAATGCAGACAACCCGAGAGGTCCAGCCAATAACGCTAGCTGTTTCCTGTGCGGTCTACTTTCCTGACCATTTCGGTGCAATTACTACCCTATCCGGTCCACTTTTATGATAATTTTCCAATTGCAACGCTCGTCTATATACTTCTACATCAATGCACTGACTGTCCTTGCAAGAATAACAAGGTTAACTGTCTTCGTTCGCCAGATCTGGAGATTCGCACGGGATATGGATTCTACGAAGTCTATGTTCTATCATAACGGCGTTCTGTGCATCCCAATGCAACATCTGAATCAAAGACCCAAACCTCGAAGTTTCAAGGTCTTTCCACTGGCAATTCGCACCCTCCTTTATGTAGCATGAACCCACATTAAATCTCTAATCCGCTAATCAAGCGGGAAGGAGATCAACCCCCGGGAGCCGGTAAGCTCCACTGTCGTACAGACCGCTCGTCGGCCGCCACAAACAGCAACGCCTCGTATCCGATGGTCAACCCATTTCTCCGTCGGCCATCTTTCTTATGTGACGAAATCAAAGCCCACTCTATAACCTCATTCAAAGTGTATTACTTCGCCAGTCGAGGCAAGATATCATGATCCATTCATTCTATCCGTCTTGTTCTTGTGCTGTCAACCTATAATTTGCATCATTCCCCTTGACGGACACTGGGAGCGCAACAGCGCCGTCATTCTCCAACGAAATCCTTCTTCGTCAGTTAGATGTTCCAACCATGGTGGTTGGATCTGTAAGATATTTACCAAAGGTTTCGAGGGTGTAGAAAGAAAACCTTATGGCGCATGTTAGATGTCTCGAGTACAAGCGCAGTACGTTCACAGCGAATGCTCGCAGTCAGAATTGACAGGAGGTTCGATGTGGCCAAGGACTCCACTTCGATTGGTGATGTTTAGTGGCTGATCCAAGCAGCATGGCCAGGAACTTTCAGTAGCACAGAGATTTGCCGAACTGTAGTCACACTTCGGTTATAGATAGTGCCTCGCTGCGAACCAGAGCCCAGCAGATCACACTCGATAGGTGAATCTAAGCAAAATATCGATACAAATAAATGATAGACACAGTGTTATCCATAAAAACCGAAAAGAGTGGGGTATTCGCTGCCGTCAAACCCTCAGCCATCCATCTCTCCTCTACGCTCCTTCCCAGTACCACCAATGAGTCCGGGATTGACCTCCCGGTCATCCTGCGTGGCAAACGCCCTTGCATCGAGCCAGGAGTATCCCACAGGCCGACACAACACCTGTACGAGGTTTTTCCGCCAGCTTCCGTGAGAGAACGGGTTCGGGGGTGCAGGCCCGGGAACAAGAGTGTTGTGCGCTTGATTGCGAATCTGTGAGATGTAAGAATTAGGTTGGGGTTTGTGTGTCTTCAAAGTTGAAGCGTACTTGTTCAATCGTGGTGATATTCAACAGTAACAACTTCGAGGAATCTGTCAGAACATTCATCGATTGAGGGGAGTGAGACAAAACGCACCCGCATGTGGTAAGTTAAAAGAGCACCAACGGGCCAGATGACAATGATTCCCAATAAAAAGACTATGGCACTCCCGGCCCCATGTCTCAGAGCTTTTTCGAAGACATGTTTCTTTGGAGTCCCTTCCGCTGTTTGTTGCTGCGAAAGCCAGAAGATATGCAACGCAGCGGTTATTATCATGAGAAAGAGTGACAGCGTTGCAGTGACGAGCAGAACGAAGAAAATGGTGTAGTTGCGTCGCCCAATACAGTTGTTCACCCATGGACAATGGTGGTCACAATCGTCGACGCAGTTATCGCACTGGAATTTGCATGATTACACCGAGACAAATGATAAAGCGGAAAGACGCTACCATTTTGCAGTGACTGGATCGTGGAGGGCGATACGTTTTGCACGTTGGGCAATATTTGACGCGCACGCTGTTTGTAATATGAATTCGAAACGTAAAAATTCACAGACGTGCAGCACTCACGCGTCCTGGCGGACCTTCAAGTCGCGCGGCATGGGAGCACGAGGGGTTCCATCGCTGGGACTTGTCGCGGGGTAAGGAGGGTCTGGATCTAAATTCCGAGGTAGGATACCCGGATCCCGCGAAGCAGTTGCGAGCATGCTTGATATGGCAATCAGAGACATGTAAGCAATGACCGCCGCAACAGCAGGACTTTTGTTGTGCCACCACCAGACAGCAGTGGTACCAAACCAGACGCCAACCATTGTGAGCAGAACGGTCAAACTGCCGAGGAACGCCCAGGGCGAGTCGCCTCCAGCCATGATACGGCCGTCAAAAAAGAAGCGGTTGCGAGAAGGATGGAGTTGGTAGTTTCGAAGGGGTTTATGCGTTGTGGGGTCAATGATGTGCATGGCATTGCGCGGGGGTCCTGGAGTTGGAGGAGGAACAGAAAAAGAGGGGATAGGCGAGGCGGTGGGGGTATGTTGGGCGGATGAGGGGTAGTCCGTTGACTTGTACGGGGACGCGGGGAGGTCAAACATGCCATGCTCCTCGTCTGTAGGCCTACTGTCGTATGTAGGCCGGGAGCCCGGGGACTTGCGGAGAGAATCAATACTCATACCCCGATGAAGACCAAAGACACGCTCCAGACTATTCCGCACCAGACGGCCAGTGGAGTTCCGCGACTGGGACATGGGTCCCGCGCTGCCTGAGCCGCTCCGATCACGCAATAGGGCGGGGCGAGAGAGTGACGGACGACTGATGAGTGGCTCGCGGCTGGGTTTCGGTCGTTGGTTTTTGTATTCTTCCTCCGCGATACTTGCTCCGCGTTCGTCTGAGCTATTTGATATTTGCTTGTCCAGAGGAGCAAGATCGTAGACGTCGCCGTCGGTAGGGTGTGGTATCGACTCGACAGACGGTGGTCGATACTGTGGCCGCGACGGGCGAAAGAAAGAGGCGGACGGTTGTATACCCCCGGTGTGTGTCGGCCGGTATGGTACCGCGAAAGTAGGCATAACGGGCGACCTTGAATTCTCGCCGCTGGAGGACGCCATGGCAAAATTAAAGTTACAAGTATGGCGTGACCGAAGCAAATGTGTGACAGTGACCAGCTTGCTCTCTCCCCTCCCGAGCTCTCAAGTCTCGGAGTCTATAACCTATAATCTACGGTTAAATAAAACCTCAATCCCTGTTTGACTCTTCGTCAACAATTATGTCCTCCGAAACCTTGTTACCCTAGAACGCAAAGCCCGAGTCGGGTGGATCTCTGCCCGACTACGAAGCCGACACCGTATCGTTCTCTGGCGTTCATCAGCCGAAGATATCGGCTTCACCAGCGACGGACTGCTCTGGGATGCGCTCTCGTTTAACCCGGTTAATTTCCACGGCTGGCGGCAGAGTCAAAATTTGCGAAAAAGCTATCGCCATTTCTGGTCAACTGCTTCGCCTAATTTTCGCAAGAGGAAGGCGTAAGGATGCTCTGCCTCTTCGGGGAGGCATTCTATTTAACAAACTTTCCAGTTCGCCCCGCAGCCACGTCAAGGGCATCGACCGCGTGGTTGCCGCGTTGCCCACCGAGCTGCTCATTTGCGCGACACTGATTTGTGTGCGCGCAAGAGGGCGCAAGACAACAGGCCGAGCCCACAGAGTAGGCTCAAATCCATACCGCGCTGGTTACACACAAAGATTTCTGCGTTGGTCCAGTCCACGACGTGTACATGCGTCGGATCGAGGGAGCTACCTTTAGAATCAACCATGAGAGCGTCGCACAGATCAGCTATCGGCGGGAGTGTCCTCGACGGTTGACTCTCGAGGGGACTTCAGGTAGGCACCGGTATGGACAAGCCAGGACACGACAGTTCGGGAAGGGAAGGGACGTGGATTCCGCAAATGTGGCACAAGCCATAAGATCACTTGGCTTCCTCGTTTCGCGTGTAGCAGTGTCCACAACGAGGGTGTTGACGTATGAGACTGGGGTTTCCCCGGTATTTATCAGGCGGCATACGCCCAGCGCACTAAATTTGTGCGGCGGGTGTCGAGCCCAGTTTGAAGACGGATTTCCGGAGGGATACCTAAGAGACCAAGGACAGTGGAGGAAGACATAAGTAGTGTTATACACCGCTGCTGGTAATATCTACTCTCTTCCAGAGCTTTATACTGCAGAACACACGCATGGCAGAGAATATACGGTATCGAATAGAGTCGATCGCGATTGAGAAGAGAATGGTGCAACAAACCCTAACCCAACCCTAGGGCCAAAATGGACTTGATGGAATCCGCGGTCGTGTATGCGACATTGCCGTCGCTGGCAGTCCCCCATTTTCTGGCCACCACCATCGTCCGCGCCGCCCAGCGTACTCGCAGCCATCTCCTCATCGTTCTACTCGTCGACCTGCTCAATCCCGACCGCGCCTTATCTCATACTGCTCATTGGAATGATGTACAGCAGCTCCTCACCTTCGTTTACGTTCAGGCAACAAAAGTTGCCCAGGACATGAACAAGATCCTCATGAACGTCGATGTCCTGCTTCTCTCCTCCAATGACCGTCTTCCAAAACTGTCCGTCACGCCAGAATCTGTATTTCGCGTCGAGGGCGGTGTGTTCATGTTATAAAACACTCAGGTTCATCGCTTACGATGCTCAGACACTTTGCCACTACCTGCCTCCTTCTCGTACCTACCAATCGAGTCGGTAGCACGGGCTCCGTCTCCTGGCGCACCTCCGAATGCGCTACCAAGTGGAGTAGGCCCACAATTGCCATCTGTCTTCCCCGTTGTTGCCCTTGGCGGCACCTTTGATCACCTTCATGCCGGCCATAAAATCCTTCTCAGCATGGCCGCACTCATTGCCTCCACCAAGCTCATTGTTGGTGTCACCTCCGACACGCTTTTGACGCGCAAAGCTCACGCCGCAGTCCTCGAGCCGCTCCCTGTGCGCATCAGCGCCGTGCATGCCTTCCTCGCGCTCTTCAAGCCCGGGTTGGAGACAGACATTGTTCCCATCAGCGATGTTTATGGGCCTACAGGGTGGGACGCAAACATACAAGCATTAGTGGTTAGCAAAGAAACGGCAGACGGCGCGCGTGCGAGTAAGTCTCTACCTATTTATTGCTGACGCGACAATATTCTGATGTTCGCAAATCCAGTCGCGACCCACCGTGCAGCACACGATCTTCCTGCACTACAGACTTTCACTATCGACGTCATTTCTGCAAGCTCTACTAATCTTAGCGATGTCGACGCTGATATTCTCAAGAAGACAAAGATGAGCAGCACCTATATTCGCGAGTGGATCGTTAATGAGAAACAGTAGAAACATAAATTTGTATGTCTAGAATCTACATATGCATTATTTATGCGCAGCGCAGTCACTGGAGGCGTTGAATTTCATAGAGCATTAACTACTAAGTATTGACTACAAATTGACTATTACAGTAGCAGTATTAGCTTGCTGGTATTGAATTCGCGTGCTGCAGTAAAAATCCACGACCATTCTTGCGTTGAGGAGCGCGCAGTCATTTCAGCGTACGTCTGTCAGCATCGAGCGACGAGAGTCAAATCTGAATGCTGGAGTCGTAAAGGGCCGTCGCCAATTAACAGCAAACAACCGCTCTCGTCCAAATTAGGCAAAAAAAAAGTCATTTAGGCCATCAATTGGCGTTTACATAGTCGCTAATGATACATTGGGTTGTATGAATTACTGGGCCATAATTTACAAGTTACGATTAAGATCCTGTTGGGCTTTACCCGTGTCGTGCTGTAGGTTGCCTGGTTTGTGCGTCAACAACAGCTACTTATTCATTTAGACGGGGGGAACTTGCCTTGGGCTTGTTGCGTCTTGTCACCCGTAACGGCGCCGAGTACAGAGTCTTTCTTGCCCTCGACGCGGTCTTTGGCACCCTCGACGTAGCCTTTCGCGCGGGCGGCGTTGTACTCGCCCTCTCCTGCCGCATGCTCCTCCTTTCCTGACTTTTGCCACGATTCCAAGCCAGTGACGTTGCCGATAGTCTCAACGACGGTACCCTTGACAGAGTGGAATTGACCAGTGGTCTGGCTGAGGATGAAGGACAAATCAGACAACCTGCAAGTGTGATAGGGAAAGATGCAACGAACTTGGGCTCGCCAGTGGAAGTCCAGTTGTTTGCGGAGTTGGCGGACATTATGAGATTATTCGTAAAAGGGTATTGGTTGTTTGGGAAATGTGTTTCGAGTAGAAGAGTTGTGGATGAGTGTTCTGTTTTCTCTGTGAAGAAAACAAATGCTTATATAGGTTTTTGGAGGTTCTATGACGTAGGAAGCTCAGAGGACTCTGCGCATGGAGAGTCTCCACACCAATCCCCAAGCCCGTTGATTCGGGTTAATGGGCGGAGCATTCACATATCCGGGAACGGAAATTGTTTGCAACGCCAGCGGTTTTCCTACTCGCGTCGAGCGCAGAGCTGGAACGCAGAGTCAAGTACTGAGATATTTTCCAGGTTTCTTCCATTTTTTGTTTCGTTGGTTTCGAGCTCAGTCATTTGTTTTCGTGATTTTGGTATGTTTTTTGATGTTCTAAGTGTACTATGACGAAAACATTACTTCATAGAGCGCCACAACTATCCGTCAATCCTCCAGCAACATTTCCTCCATCTGAGTCTCATCGTGGTCACGCTGGAGTGCGGCGACAAAGTCCTGGAGGCCGTCCCCCTCCATTACAGCCGACAGGTTCATCAGAGATAGCCCAATCCGGTGGTCAGTCACCCGTTCTTGAGCGTAGTTGTATGTTCGTATCTTGTCACTTCGATCCGCACTTTTCACAAGGTTGCGTCTGCTTGCCCGCCGTGCTTCCATTTCACGAGCTAATTTGGCTTCCAAGAGTCGACTGGCCAGAACTTGAAACGCTCGTCGTTTATTCTGGGAAGGAGGATCATTACTCTGTCGGGAGGATGCAGTGAACTGGGGCTAACCTGATGCTGCGAACGCTCGTCTTGCATCGCAACTGTAACACCGGAAGGAATGTGCGTCACTCGGACGGCCGACTCTGTCTTGTTAACGTGTTGTCCGCCTGCGCCTCTGGCACGCATAACTTCGACTTTCACGTCGTCCATCGAGTATAGCTCTTCTTTCTGGACGTCAGATTCTTCCATCAACGGAAGTACCTGCGGAAACAGGATTGAGTCTCGACTAACAGAGTTGGGGAGGGACGATAAATCACCACGACAGCAACTGTGCTGGTATGCACTCGTCCACTCTGCTCCGTGGCCGGCACTCTCTGTACTCGGTGGACACCACTCTCCCACCGCAGAGCATCGTACGCACCAGCGCCTTTGAATTCCACAACGGCATCTTTGGTACCACCAGCATCTAGCTCATTGTTTGCAACAACGTTTACTTTCCACCGCGAGACTTGGGCCAATCTTAGATACATCCGAAGTATCTCGCCCAAGAAAAGGGATGCCTCTGAGCCACCTACCCCCGATTTCAGCTCCATTAAGGCCGATAATTGGCTAGTTCGCGATGGGGGCACAAGAATCGAGGGGAATTTTGTTTTGATAATTTCGGTAAGAGCTTGAGTGAGGGTCGTGTAGTCTTCAGCTGCCATAGAACGTAGTTCGGGGTCATCGAGAAGAGTGCTTGTCTCTCTGAGAGCCTATACAAACTAAACATGAGCATAAGTTTCGTGTGCTTCTGCGTAGCCGGCGGCGCGACGTAGTCAGACCTCTCTCGTGGAAACCCACTGCTCCCAAGCCTCTTGGATAGGCTCTGTTTCTTTGAGTTGCTTGAGACGCAATACGTCTTCCGGGCTGGACATGGATTCAGAAATCTAAACGCGTCAAAATAGGATTGCTTTTATCCCGTGCAAGGACTGACCTGAGAAGCTATGGCTGTCCGTTCATCGACGCGCTTTTTGACGATGCGTAATATACGAGCGCCATCTTTCTCTATCTGCTCAAGAGCAGACGATGAAAAACGGCGCAAACCAAGCCTAAACATGCTTACGTAATTACGTTCGCAATACACATCCTACTCCCTGATTCCTAGTTGAATCGAGTCGTAAAGCCTCAGGCCTCAGTCGTTGGGTTTAGTACGTTCAGTTCCAGATACGAGAGTTCAAAGAAGATGTGATTTTACAGAATACTAGTCTACATGTGCGTATTTCGTCAAAGTAGTCCATGTCCATGCCCCTGAGCAGTAGGAAGATAGTATGTAGATATGCTAAAAATGAGTGTTGGCCCGAGGAGGATGTGATCATGAACAGGGAACGAATGCCTCTGCGTCACAGGAGGGCGCGAAACTGCTATGAAAACATAAAGCAAGAAAGCGAGACTGAAAAAAGAAAGAAATAGCGGGGAATGAGAACCGTAGTAACATATATCGGGGACATGCCCCATGTTCAGCTCTTCGTCGTCGTGTGAGATTACCACCAAGTCATAAAATAGTCCCAAGAATAATAACACAAATTAAAACCTTCTCCCTCCTACCGGTGTGGTGCGCATTGCTTCTGCTGTATAAGGGTCGTACTCCATGCTCATCCCGTTCGTGCTCCCTCTTGACGACATGTTGTCACCGTAAGGAGCTCGCGGTTGTGCATAGTTGGGGTACCCGTTGGGTGGTTGCCCGTACCCGCCGGGTGCTTGCCCATATCCAGCGTTAGGCGCGTGTCCATATGCTTGGCCATATTGCTGATCATAGCTGCCCTGACTGCCGGTCTGCTGATGACCATAAGGCTGGTCGTAGCTGTGCTGCGGCTGGTGGCTAAGAGGTTGTTGTTGCGAGTAGCCGCTTCCGTGGCTTGGATCCCGCTCGTGATGAGGTTCATCTTTGTACACCGAAACGCTGCTAGCGTTCCATGTTTGTGAAGGACCGTCGTGGTGTAAAGGCGAGAATGCAGCGCTCGAGTCTGAGTTGCGGAGGGCACCCGCTCCGAGCCCAACGCTCGCCCCGGAAGGTCCACTCATGCCATACGAACCATAGGGCTTGCTCGCGGGTGTGCGCATAGCTTCACGCTTACGCTTCGCCATGCAGAACCAGATCAAGCCTCCGACAAGAGCTAGGACGACAGCCCCACCAGCAGCAATAGCGATGATTGTCGTCATATTCGACTTGCTTGCGGTAGTTTTCGACCCGTTTCCGTTGGTGGTTGCAGCATCCGCAGACCCGGAAGCAGCGGCGTTTTTGATGCTCGCAGGTAGCTGAGCTTCAGCAGCGGTGGGCTGAGTACCGAATGAGCCACTGCCGACGATGACATATGTGCCGTTGCTTGGAACGCCATTCACGACAACATAAACCCATGCAGGACCCGGTTGGAACAGGTTTGAGTTAGGTGGAAGTTGGCTGACATGGACCACGATGCTCCCGTCTTTGTTGACTGTGTACGTATTTTTCAGCTAGACCAACAAACAGCAGTTAGACACCATATCGTTTTTCAAACATCCAACACACCTGTAGATAACGCTGACCGAATGATAGGGCATGCGTAGTCCAACCAGGACGGAGAAGAGCAACAGTGGTTTTCTCTGCCGCATCGTTGGACTTGCCTGAGTACGAACTGGCAGGTATGGTGATGTCAAAAGCGTCGCCACCGTAGCTCAGCTTCGATGGAACACCGCTAGGGACGGGACGAGTGGTGGCGGAGAAATATGGCGGATAGAAGATTTCGGCGGCGTATGTCGTCGGGAAGACTCGAGTCAAATTGACATCGACGTTGGGGTTGGAACCGGCGATAATGACGGTAGCATCGGGTAAAAGAAGGGCTGAAGAGTGGTATAGTCGAGGAATTTGAGAAGTCGACAAGCCTGCGTTGGACCAACGTTTGCCCTTAGGAGCGGCAGGGTCGTAGATGGCAGGAGTTAGGACCGGGCCAGAGGCCAGCGACTGACCGAAAGGCATTTGACCAAGAGGTGTTGATCCCGTGGCGTCTGCATATCCAGCGGTGCCGTTCAACCCACCGTTTACCATGAAGAGCTGGCCGGTTGGCAAAATCACGAACTGGCCCATGGTACGACCTTCAGGCATGTCATCATCTTGCTCATACTGAGGTTGGGAACCGTCTGCAGGCTCAGGCGTCATCCGTTGGCAATCTTTGGACGCAGGATAGTCCCAGGTGTTGATATTCGGGAAAGAATAGTTCCCCCACGCATCATCTGAAATATTTGAGTATTTTTCGTCCCTGAATGTGCCCCGACCAGACAACAAGATGTACCTGGCATATCAGAACCCCCGCAAAATAAAATTGTTTGCTGGTAGTTGTTGGCGACAGTGAGGGGAAGCATAGCGACACCACCACTGGCGGGATAGACGCGGATGACTTGACCCGGCATCTGTGAAAGGCTTAGATCAAGCAAAAATCTCCAGTGAACAACGTACATCCGGAAGAGGAGTTTCACGATTGGCCTTGGGATCCCAAAGCACTGGAATTCGGTGTAAGTAACGAGTCATAACGCGGTGAAAATGTTTCTACTTGTCGAGTAATTGGCTTGGACGAAAACTTGTCCCGAAGCCATCAAGTATGTGTGGGCGTAAGCGTTCAAGCCCGAGGTCTTGGTCATGAACTCCATCTCTTGAGCAGGTTGACCATTAGAGGGGAAGAACTCGAACGTCGGTTCAGCAGCACCGCCCGAGAATTTAGGGTCATTGTTGGGCGTGTTTCGGTTGATATATCCACCGTTGACGAAACCTCCAATGATGACAATCGTACCATCACCTAGAAACTGTTAGAGGTGAAAGGAGGAGGATCATCGAAAGACTCACCCAGCATCTCCGTCGAGGAATACCAACGCTGCTTCTGCATAGACAACACTTCAGGGTTGTCGAACCACTGACATGCGGGAGAGTTGAAGTCATCGCTGGAGGTGCAAGGGTTGAGGACGCGAATAGCTTTTGAGCCATCAAAATCCTGATAGACGGCGTCCCAAGCGCCAGACGCTCCGCTAGGGTTTCGTACTGAACCGATGTTGCCTCCTGGCCCAATGGCTCCGTTCCCGCCAAAAGTTACGAAACCTAGAGGAACATCAGCGCATGGAGGAGTTTAGTAAGTTGTTAACTGACTTCCGTTGGGAAGATGCATCCCGGAAGCACAAAAAACATTTGTCGCGACGTCCATTACGGTAGCCTTGTGAGTATTTATATCCCTTCCCCAGAACATCAACACAAATGCAGGGTAAATGCGCTGTCCATGCTCACCAGACAGATCCCCAAGCTGGATGACCGTTTATCTGGGCTTCATTCCCCTCTGCCTTATCCAGGATATACACCTTTTCGTCGTTGCCGACAAACATCTTCGAGACGTATTTTATCAGTTTCCATACTCAGGAAGCGGAATTCGGATGGTCTACCATCATAGCACTAATGAGAGTGTTGCCCCCGTCCGCAAAGGAGCCTGCCAATGAGCCTAGCACTGGTTGTGAGAGTGTAGCGAGCCATAAGGCAAGCAAGGAAACTGGAGGTAGCGTCATGATGCTACCACCGAAGTCGCAAGGAAAGTAGGCGTGAACGATGGACGCTGAATGAGAGGAGGAGCTGCTGAGGCAGCGGACGGTGGGTGAGGGGGAGGGACAACGAAAGACAAGGAGGTCGAGGGAGAAAGATTTGTTGTGACAGATTGTGACCGTGCATTCAAATGTCGCGCGTCAGTCACTCTAGGCACTCAACGCGATAGCCTGGATGATCCTGGATCAGGCTGGATACAGTTGAAACTTTTCGCTTCAGTTCATCTCAAGTGTCTACAGAGCGCTCAAATACGAAATAATCGCTTCATTTCGACGGCCTAGCACCACCCCGACCTCCCTTACACCGTACAAGATTCGCGTATATTACATGTGCTGAACGTCAGATCAATCAGATTCGTCTCCATGAGAGCTCGCTACATCGCTGTCTGCGTCGGTATTATCCCGAGAACTCGCAGTAGTCGCCGCCGTGAAACCAGATAGCGCAGCAGCAGAACCACCACCGGTTTTCGCCTGTGAATTTTTCCACGCATGCGCCATTTGCAAAAACTTGAACGAAGTGGGATTTGACTCCCTCTCGTCGTCCGCAAATACCATGTCCCAGTCTGTTAACGGTTAAGACGCTGAGATGCAACACAGCAGGTACCCGAAAGACATACCTTCCACGGTCTGGCCTGTTTCTTGATCGACATGGCGCCGCTTGCTCACAATAGGCATCATTCCTTGGACTTTGGCTACGTCCCCGGCCGATCCATGACTCTCCTCGAATGTCTTCCATACTTCAAGCAGAGCCACGCGCTAAATTCAGGGTCAGGGACGATATAATCAAGCTCCTCGAGAAGAAAGAAAGGAGTTCGTACCTCGCTCTTCAGCCCCTTGGTCTTCAAGTCCTTGTACCCACGCTCGAAAACTTGACGTGCTAAACCCGCATCGCCCTCAACAACCCTAACCTCCGCTTCCTCGTCCTCGTCCTCGTCTTCGCGCAACGCCCGCGGGACCGGAATAGGCTCCGCCTCGAACAACGCGTAGGCTATCCAGACTTTCACGTGTCCGCTGAGCTGGATTAGCCGCTCATACAGACTGCGTGCGGCCTCTCGCTCGCCCTCCTCGATTTCGAAATCGATGTAGGCTTTCCATAGCAGCTCGGGCATCGAGAGAGGCGACTGTGATACGCCGAGCTCGAAGATGGCTCGCGTGCGAGCAAAATCCTGGAGTTGTGATTCCAGCTCGGCGAATTTGATCCATGCTGGAGAGTTGCCGGAATCAAACTAGAAAGCGAGTGAGTGCGGCGCCGAATCTCTAGTCATAAAAATGTACCTCGAGGTATTTTTCATATAGCGTCCGTGCTCGGTCGAATTCTCGGAGCTGTGACGGGAATGTCAGAAGAGAAACAGAGAGTAGATAACGAGGAAGAACGTACCTCCACCTCAAGCTCGATGTAACCCTTGAATAACGCCTCTTTGGGGCACATACCGATCGCGGCACCTAGTAACTTCCTCGCGGCTGTTATGTCTAGTCGTCGAATTTCAAACTTGGCAAACATGAGCCAGAGTTTGGCAAAAGTGAACTGTTTGTGCGGAATCAGCTTTATCGCTTCTTGATAGATCTGCCGCGTCCGGGTATAATCCTAGAGACGAGCTGTAAACCTTTTTTTTTTTTTGACACAAAACATACGGCCCACCTTCGTTTCTATCTCCTCGAATAGGGCGTAGTCCAACCATAAGAAGATATACCTTCTCCAATGCCTCTTCTCGCCACCGGGAGGAACTTGGGCAACGGCCCTTTCATACACTTCACGGACACGAACAATGGCAGCTTCTTCCTCTTCGGTAGTTGCACCTTCATCCTTGACATCTCTATACGCTCCTTCCTCTAACCGCGCGTAATCGAACCACACATCGTAATTGCGGCCGTCGTGCGCCAGCTCCTCCTCATACTGAATCCTCCGCTTGCCGAGAACGGTGCTTTCCAGCGTTGTCCGCGTTCCATGTTGCTTCTCGAATTTTGTGTAAGACGCGTACAAGCCGACAGATTTAGATCGAGGGATCCTCCCTAATGCAAACTGAATAGGCGTCAATTACCAGCTGCAAACACAAGATTGAACGAACCTTGTAGATCACACGCGCACGCTCATACTCCTTCAACCGTGTCTCCATCTTGGCAAACGCGCCAAACACAGCCTGTGCCTTCTCAACTTGCTCGTCGTCGTCGCCATAAAATTCAAGTGCGGTCTGGAAGACCTCGCGAGCCTTGTCCAACTTTCCCCGCTCCTCCTCGAATTTACCCCACTTGACCCAAACGCGAGGTTCGGGTCGCACGGCAATCCAGCGCTCATAGATAGCGCTTGCACGGTCAAGCTCGCTGTAGCGCTCCTCCATCTTGATGTACGCTTGCCACGCCTTGTCATCGGGTTCCCAGTGCATCCAGCGCTCGAACACCTGGCGCGCGCCGGGCACATTTTGCAAAAGCTCCTCGAGGTAGACATACTTATACCACAGTTGGTCTACGCGGGGCAATAGTGTAACGGCGCGGTCGAACAAATTCCGTGCGTGTTGGACGTTCCGCGACTTGAGTTCCATTTCGGTGTAACTTAGCCAGAGCTGGACGCTTCGGGGATCGACATCCAGAGCACGTTCATAGACAGATCGCGAGCGAGCAAATTCATTTTGGCTGGCCTAGTGGGATATGAGAAGTCGCGGGAGCATTGAGAGATTTACATACCTCCCAATTTGCGTACTGTAGCCATTCTTTTATGCTTCCTCTGGTACGCCTGATTCTCTCTTCGAATTCTTTTCGCTTTCTGCCGCGGTACTCGTGAAGTTCCTCAAAGTCCTCAACGCGTTGTTTCGGTGCCCGGAACGCGGTTTCTTGACGCTCTTGAGCCTAAGTGGATGGTTGGCGACTAGTTCGATATTCTCGACAATGTATTGAGACTTACCTCTCGAAGGAGCTGCTCAGCAGTGATCTAGACAGCGAGTCAGAGAATGAACGGAGGGTGTAGGAAGAGAAATACTTGGACGGCGGCCGGGGCACGGTTCTTAATTCTTTAACAGATGTGAGTTTGGAGATTTAATGAGCAAAGGACGCGTACCGAGGCGCTCTGCCGTCCTGCATGGTGATAATTTGCGCTCAGCCTGTTTGGTCAATCAATTCGTGCACCGCCACTTGCTGACCTCACTTTCCTCAAGTCATTGCGCAGCGAGCTCATCGTTGTCGGCGTCGTCGCCGCCGCTGCACACGTCGCCCACACCCCTCCAGTTCTATCTTACGACCCTCACGAATAACGACCCATGTACTCCGACCCTCAACTCGATACCCCTCCGCCTCGCTCCCAGTTTCGTAGACCTTGGTCTCCAGAGCCATTTGACCCCCTCCCCTCAAGCAGCCGTGGCCAAACTCATCAATACCAGGATCCCTATTACTCTGGCCAGCAATACGCTGCTCAACCGGATTACCAGCCAGACTATGGTTACAACTATGCGGGGTATGGTTCGGGGAGAGGACGGCGAGAGGCTTCTGAGGTCTCTGTCGATGCCTTGGATCTTGCGGATTATGCTATGACCCTCAGGCATAACCAAGCGAATCCATACCAGGGACATTACGGTCAAGATATGATGTACCCGCCCTCTCCTCCCGCACAACGACCCTTGGCACGTCCACCCTCCGTAGTCTCCCGGATGGACACCTTGTCGTCCAATACACATTCCTCTCCCCGTCGTACACCCCGCCGTCCCTACTCGCTACCTCCGCCCTCCATTCAGTCGCATTCGTCCAGAGTTTCCTCCCCTCGTTCAGCTCAGAGCCATAATTATCCGTACCCCAACAACACACGGCGCTCCGGTGGCCAGCAGCCCGCGCGTAATGACCCAGAGATAGACACAGCACACTTCCCTGCCTGGTCAAGGGAATGGTACCACCCCAAACCCTCACCAGCTTCGCCACCGGACATATATACCGCCCTCCCACCGTCGTCTTGGCGTGCCTCTCCCCATAGTTCTCCTTTCGATCCCAGCAACACCCTTCGTTCTGACACCTTGGCTCATTCGTCTGACACGCATTACGACCCTTACGCCAATTCCACAACACTCGGATACGATTCGACTCGCGATCTACTCCCTTGGAGTAGTGAGCCCCCCGAGTACGGTCCTCTGATCGATGGTTCACTGAAAGAAGAGCGTATCCGGATGCTCGAACGCGAGTTTGGTCCCAATGCCAAAGGCAAAGGACCAGCTACTGCGGAGAACGGTGAATTTGTAGACGAGGATGGCAAACCGCTCATCGGGACCGTCGACGCTAAGGGTAACCTTGTCACGAAAGGACCCAGAAAGCGTCTGGCGTTGCGAACTACTCAAATACTTTTGGGTCTGGCGGCTGCAATACCAGGGATATACGCAGCGGTGGTATGTTTTCTCTCGATTTTGTTTATCATTGCTGCATCGTTGACACCTTCCCAGGTAATCAATTCTGTGGGAAAGCCTCCACCCTCCGGTTCGGTAGCAGCGTACATCCTCTACGTCTTCTCCGTCATAACAACACTGCTTCTTCTTTATTTGTTCGTCTTCAGTCGGTGCTGTGGCCGACGGAAGCGGCGGTCCGCAGCAGGTGGAAATCCAATGGCAAATGGAATGATGGTCCTCCCCGTTTCCGGTTTGCCTGGGGGTAAGAAACCGAAGAAGGCGAAAGGCGGAAAGAAGGGGAAGAAGGGGCGGGATGGAATGCCCGGTGATGTGCAGGTCAACTTGATCGTCGACCCCAATGCGTTCGGGCGGCCAAACGACGACGACGATGACACGGATGACGACGAGGAAGGCTCTGTTCCCGGGGCGTTTGACCCTGCGGCGGCGAGGAGGAAGAGGAAGCGGGCGAAGAGGAGGAGCGTTTTTGCGGGGCTTGCAATGGAGGAGGATTGGAAGAGGGCAAGATCTTGGGCGAAGAAGATCACAGTTGTAGATTCGCTAGGGCTCGTCCTGTGGGGGGCGACATTCATCTTCATTCTAATCGGCAAGCGCTGTCCGAGCGGCGCTTTCCAGGGCTGGTGAGTATTTTCTACTTAGTTTCGATGCTTTCTTGCGATTTACTTGCATTCCGCAGGTGTAATGCGTACAATGTCTCATCGGCAGCTGCATGTCTTCTGTGCGTCTCATTCGGCGTAGGCATTTTCTTCGATGTACAAGACCTTTCCAGCAGCAAGGCCAGCCCTCGCACTCGCACATAGCATTGCTCACTTTTTTCATTGGACTTGGTTAACGTTAACTCACTAATTATCTCACACGCTCTCATCCTTCGTGCACTCACTCGCATTGCATTGACGTCCATAATGATCACCTCCCTTGCACACACCCTTGATGTATCTTTATCTACTATGTTTGGACTACTAGTACAGGCCGATATACATACATTTGGCCTTGAGAAATTTCCGAATTGAGACCATTTGTATGTGGCTGTTTCGACTAGCAGACGCGATCACGCGCGTGTCTTTGTCCACTGACCGCGTGGTGACCGCTGCCTCTTGCCACCCCCTACTCACCTCCATTGTTCTCAGTCACATTTATACAAACGATGCTTTATCTCTCTGTCTCTCTCTCTTCTCTTCCACCTCCACAACCTCCAGAAAAAATTCCCAACCAATGTCGTCCACCCCCATACCCCAATTCCCGCCTGGACTTGATCTCAATTTAATCCAGTCAATGGCCATGGCTCAGGCAGCCCCACAGGATGCATGGCATTCTAACAGATTTCAGAATTATCCTTCTGATGGATACAATCCTCAGCAGCATGCATTCCAGCCCGTTGACAGGCAGGAACGACAACTCCCTCTGCAGCCCACTCAGCCTTCTTCCGTGGCTCACTATTCTCAATGGCAGGATCCTCAAACAGGTGTTACACACTACAACTACTCGCAGAAGCCACAGCAGCAGCAGTTCCGGCCAGCGCCGCAGCCTCAACAATCTGTGAATCGTCAGCCCCTGCCGAACCGCAACCAGTATACGGGAGGGTTAAGGCCGCAGACTACTGACGCGTCCCAGCGCAATGACCGGACTCAGTATCATGTTCCGCCCATGAAGGAGCTGCAACCTTTCTTTAGCGAGCGGGAGACACCCAAGCCCAACCGAAATCTACGAATATTTCAAACAAGCCCGCAGCGCTATCGTTCATCGACTGCGGTACCTGGGGTGCCACCGCAAGCTCCAGATCGCGACAGAACGCCAATGCCTCGACAGACACAACCTCCCGCTGTGTATCAATCTTCCTCCCAGCTTGAAGCAACCGCTCCGAAACTTGAGGTGGTCAAACAAGAGAAGGCTGTTCCGACGCAGACCGCCGCGCATGCGTGGCAAAACATATTAGAAGTTCCTCGACCCGAAGGGATTTATAACCCTCGTCCCACACCGCTAGACCCTCATCTCGTTGTCAAGGTCTTTACTTCTCTGTATCTTATCTCCTCATTGCTGACGAGCCCGCAGGTCGGAGACATCGTGCATGTGTCACCATCCCCCGACCATTTCCAGTGGATCGAGGGCCGCGTGGAGAAAGCCGATTATACTGTGATCAGGGTAAGCCTCAACGCACCATTCAAAACCATTCTCTCATACTAATCTCGAACGCGGATACTTAGCACGGTCGCATGCAGGCACGATATCTCGTTTCCTACCGTGATCCTGAATCCGGTCGATTAAAGCAGCGCATCTTCTGTCCTCATTTGAAGGAGATTTTAGCGCAGCCGATTGACGAACCTGCTCTCGCCTTAATCCCCGAATCTGTAAGCTGACGATCTCGAATGTCCTGAACTTCTTGTACGTTAATGTTGCCTGTAGCGAGATATATATGCCTGCATTCCCCCGCTTATTATCAAAGGGCCGCCGGTGGAAATGCGATGGACCCATGCATGCGTTCTGGTGTGTAACACGACTTGATCATGGATACCATCGCTTAATGTGTTGCACATTCCAGACACCCCCGGACAAGAACGATCTACTCGCTGTTCGTATTTTGGCCGGGCCATCCAAGGACTATGTGTACAAGAAATTCCCCGCCAAATACACGTGCCCCTTCACTAGGGCCTCGCGAGTTGACCTTCTGACTGAAGGACATTGCGTGGCTCGCAGTGTCGAGCCCCCTGAATGAGCCTGTACGAAACAAATAAATTAAATACATAGAGTTATGATCCAATATGCCATGTTGTAGTTTTACAGTGCCGATGTGTACAAAAAACATGAAGTCTGAGCGTTTACATAAAAATTATCTATAGATAAAATGGGATACCGTACACGATCGGTGCCGCACCCGTTAAATATTTGAGTTTGCATGACGCCCTCGATTGTGCAACGGCAGCCACCAGAGATGTTTGGCTCTTTTTTGTAGCATCCCAGGTGGACGCACCATCTGCAGTCAAGTTGAGTTTGTCAAAGACAGATTGAGAGAAGATATCGATGTCGCGATCAGTGACATCCCATAAATTGGCCACCAACGTTGGGCTGGAAGGATTTCAGAACTTGCGAGTGTGAATAAGCTTGTGTGAATCTTACCATCCAGCTAACATATAATTGTAAGGCGTTCCCACGCGATCAAAATCGCCCATCTCGCGCAAAGTGCCTGATGAGCATCCCCATAGCATAGTGGCTGCACATCGAGGCAGGTTGCGAATTTTATGAGACCGTAAATATTGTTCGGCACCGCCATGCCCAAAATAACTGGTGCACTGTGTCAGCATGCAGTTAGGATCAAGGACCATTCAAGGACGCACACGACCAGGTCCTTCTTTTTCAAAGCATCGAGGAATTGCTGTTCAGTGGGCGGTCGTCCGATGATACTTTGCCAACCAATTCTCTCCATACTCTCTGCCCAGCTTTTGAATCGTCCCTCGGTCCGCTTGAGATCACCGCTAGGGTTCAAGATGCAGTATCCCTTACGTGGATCGAGGGGAGCTCGGTCAACGACTGTGGATCCATCGACGCCCCATCCTGCCAATTGAACTCGATCGAGGAGGAAATCAACGCTAGGAATGCGGCTGACGCTCTGGCCACGTAAAATCGGGAGGCTTTCCCAAGGCAAGCCTTGAATGTTTTTGTCGAGGATTAGGAACGTGTGCTCGTCTTCCTCTGCCTTGGAGGCCGGCTCAGCGCCACGCCTCCTACCAGTGAGGCGTGCATGATGTTCCTCCAGAACACTTCGTAAATCGACCACGACCTGATCAAGGTCAACCTCGGCGATGGCGACAGGGACACTGTGGAATTGGTACAGGTCGAGAATGAAGAACACGAGATCCTCCAACTCCTCGTCCCGACACTTGGGAGACAGGGTAGAAAAACATTCGAGTAGGACATCATCAAGTGTGACCTTGCTTGGGATTTGACTCTCGGAAGCTGCTCGCTTATGCATTCCAGCGGGTCTTGTCTTGAGTTTCTTGTCTTGAAATCTGAGAGCACGATGGAATACTTTGTCAAATTGTACTCGAAGCTCAGATATAGCGGTAGCTGTCAGATTCGGTCGGGCGGAGAGGATAGTCTGCTCGAAAAAGTTTGATTTACATCGAAATGCCAAAACACTGGCGTACCTTGAACGCGCCCAGCCAACAGAACTCGATATTCTCAAGTAATTCCCGCATTCGCGTGTCGAGCGCAGTCCTTTCTTTCCACCATCGAGCTCTGGCCCCAGGATCGTCTTTGACATGCACAGCCCCTCGCGTTCCCTCATCACTGAGTCTGACGATGTCATTGAATTCCCGTATTGCGTCGTCAAACGTGAGGTGTTCATCTTCATCATCGTCTCTGCGCCCTTTTAGAGGCACACAGAAAACCAGCGGCGCTGTCTGAGCATCCCCTCCATGTTGTCGCGTGACAAACAACGTGCTTTTATCTTCAGTGACGCTCATGTGCACAACGGTCCAGTTGGGAGGTAATCCCGACATATGGGAAGCCGAGAGGGTAGAGATGTCTGGTGCTTGGCTTTGGTATTTGCTGCGAACTGATTCCCAATAGTCTTGAAGCGACCTTTCGTCATCGTCAATTTCGTCGTCCGAGACTTCGAGCTCACTCCCAATGCTGTTACGGCGAGCAGTGAAGCGGGTGGTGGCGGTGCTCTGCGTTACAGAAATTGGGGAACCAGTTCGAGAAGCGAGCGGCCACTGCAGGTCATCGGCAACGGTTAAGGCCGGGAACTTGTGTTGAATAGCCTCGAGCATCTCTCTGCTCAAAGTAACCGCAGTCGACACATCTAATAGTCCAGCGACCAAGACAGGATCCCGAGTCCCTGACTGGCCAAGAGAAGTCTGGAAGGCTCGAATCAACGCCAGAGAAACGACGGCGTGTCGAACGCGGGCAACATCCCCTCTACGGGAGAAGAGAGTGAAGTCCAGCCAAAACAATTGTTCTGCGCGGTCCAATATATGCAGGATATCGAAAGAAGACGGGGCCAGAGCAGGGGCCCTGTCTGTTGACATTCCCATAGGAAGCGCGATGGCTATGATGATGAATTAGGAACCCAAACAAGGAGCTAAAAGCAGACATACTAGATTCGGTTAACGAGCTGAGGAAGATGTCTGTCCGAAACCGCCCATAAACCTCGTGAAGAGTCAGCTTGGCCATCAGAGCATTTTCTTGAGCCTTCGAATGGATTAATCTACCGTTTAGAAATTCGAAGAAGAAAAATCTTACTTTGCTTCGCGATCCAGCAGGCAGCGTTAGAAAGCGTTCCAACAAAGTCTGGTATCCATTACCATCATCCCGAAGAAGCCATACTGTCCAACGCCTTAACCGAATTCTAGATTGGAAGGATGGTTTACTTACTATGTTGTCGAAGAACGGTGGCAAGGAGCTCAGGTAGAAGGATTTCCCGAGCTGATCCGATCGATTTTCTGATACTGTATTGAAATCAGTCGTTTCGCAAGGCACCAAACAAGCAAGAGAACTCTGACTTTGAGGATATGCCATCAAATACACCAAACGTCTGATCGAATTCTTCAAGCATTCTCGTCGCCTCCTCGTACAACTGCTGCGCATCTTGTTCTTGGGCACTCAACTGGTTGTAGTCTCCACGCAAACGTTGAATTTCCGCGATATCTTGACCGGGCAAATTCTGCAGCAGGGCGGCAGCCTGCAAGAGCGTTTCATGCGCAGTTTGCAAATGCCTTTGGTGGAGTTGCAGTTCTCCCTTCTTGATCAAAGCCCTACCGGCCATCGCAGGCGCATTCAAGGACTGTGCTAGTTCGTATGCCTGTTCGGCGAAGTACTCTGCTTCACGAGCGGAACCTCGGGTGAAGTATGCCTCACAGAGAGCGAATATGGTGGCCAGCAATCCCTCAGAAACACGCCACTCCAGCTCACCCATAGATTGGCGTCGGGGCAGCACTTTGGTACGCGGGGTTTGGGCAGCATGACCAGTACTGTCGCCGTTTGGCAGAGCATCTCGCAGCGCTGTCATGTCGAACGGGTTGTCATCCACTACAGGCTTCGAGTCAGGCGGATTTAATCGCGCCAGTGTGTCAATTGCTCTGTTCCATAGCCGCAGAGACTGCAGTAGAACTTCGAGTGACGCTGCCACATCCTCCTGGAGAAGACAAATCAATTTCTTTCCGAACAAAAGAATTGCAAACAAACCCGGGTAAACTGGATGAGTGCGAATACATGGCAAGCTGTTGCTGCCCTCTCCAAGCGACCGACACGGTACTGGACCCGTTCGAGAGTTGATAGGCCGGTGGACTCCTCGCTGAGACGTTCAGCAACAAGCAAAGCTTCGCTGTATTGGTCGCAACTTTGAAGGAATTCAGAAATGATCAGAAAGAAAATAACGTAATGGAAAACCTTTGAGCTACGTCATCGGCAATTGCGAGAGACTCGGCGTGTTTCAGATGAAGCATAACGCGGACCTCATCAGGTACTTTGGCGCTCTTCGCAACACTGACGGTATGAGTGAAAAGCCCAGCAGAGCGCCGACTCTTCCCGAGTTTCGCATACTCTAGCGCAAGCTCACTGCACACGTTGATATAGCCTTTGAAAGCCTTCTGAACAGCAGAACATCGTTGCGAAGTGAGAAACCTACCATCAGTGTAGGAGTCAGATTGCTGCTCGTAGATCTGCTTCGCGAGTTCCAGCACTTGGACCTTGAGCAGGACATGGGTCAGCAAACCGAGAACGCGTGTGACCAGCCCTAACAAAAAGCGTTAGAGGAAGGAGATCACGTTAGGGGAGGACATACGGAGAAGAGCGAAAAATCTCTCGAAGTCGTCGATTGTAAGGGACTTGTTGGATTGCACCGATGCTTTGGGGGCTGCCACTACTGTCGGATTTATCTCAGCAAAGGAGGATGGATTGATGTTCACGGACCTGCTTTGACTTTTGGCGGGGTTACAGGGTTCCGAGGTCCGGTGGCATTCTTTGATGTCGGGCGACGCGAAACGGGGACGCGCTTGGAAGTGGTCGTTGACTTCGATTTCTGCTTCACTGCAGGTTTAGGTGCTGACTGATGGATTAATCCTGCCATGGATTCGAGGATCTTGCAGGCCGCGCCGACATGATGTGCGACAATTGCGCTTTGTTCAGGATCAGCGCGGCGATGCGAGTGTAACGCCAGCCACAGATGTGCTGAAGCGCGATATTGAGCACAGAAGGTGGAAAGCTCAGTATCTTGGCCTAGAACCTGCGCTAGGATATTAGAATTGTGGATCGATTGACCAACGAATTCGATCAAACCTTCCCAGTCAGCATACGCTCTATCTGCTCTCCCATTGACACAGGCGAGTCAAATTCAGGAAAGGATTCTGAACCGGCATGATACGTAAAATCTAGACACTTGACCAGCGTCCGCGCTCTCCGTACAGGCATGCTCGTTTCGTCGAAGATTTTGAGAGTATCACATAGAAAGCTTTGGATGACCTTTCGCGTGGCTTCCTTCCATCGACTTCCTTCTAGACTTTGCGTTTGCCGCTCCAGAAGGATACCAAGGATGGCAGTGTCGCTGATGCACAGCGAGTACGCTGACACCTTTTCCGATGGCAGAAGAAGCTCGGATGTCCCAAGGTATGTCAATCGGTCTACAACCGTACCAAGCTGTTGTGCAGCTGGTGATGATTCAAAAGGCGCTGGATGTGACCTTTTACCAAATTCATAGAAGACATACGGAAAACTTCTAACGCAATCCTTGAATGCCTCGAATGCGAGCTGAATAAAATTCAGCAAAGAACCCTGGAAAGTCGAATGGGACATGCCTTGCGATCACCAATTTTCGAATAACAAACTCCAAGGAGCTCTCTTCGCCTCCAAAGCTGTTCTTGAAGTTGTCGCCAGGGTTCCTCAGTCTTCGAAGCCGGGTTCTCATCAGCGACAGTCACTGCCATGTGCAGATCGAGGGCTCTTTGACCCAACGAACACCCTTCTTGGAGATATCGTATGGCTGCCCCGTATCTACCAGCCTGATACAACGTCCCTGCAAGATTATGAAAAGCTCCTGAAATGCATCGGGCGTAGGTCGCCTTATCAGCTGCCACATCCTTCAACTCAATATCGAGGAAGGTCGCTGCCCGTTTCAGAAAATCATATGGCACGCCATAGGTATGTGGATTGGTAACTTTTAATCGGGTTCGCGCCAAAACAAAAAGCGTGTCCAACACAGCGGTCGTGCCGTCCGCATCTGGTTTCTAGAATGAGGGTAAGAGATGAGATGGCTCGCATAAGAAGAACACGTGCTGTTTTCTGCGCCTGCTCTAAGATGTCCACGAGAGCCTCTAAAAATGCCTGTATCACAGTGACCAGATCCTCAGCGTCACTCTCGAGCATCTTCACGGCGCTTCTCCGTGCTCTCTCTATGGCCCGTTGCAATTTTCCAGAGAGACGGAGGGTTTCTTTGTCCTGGCTCATAGGCGTAAGAAGAGACGGGACGCCATCTTTGCGCAAAGCCTTGATCGTTTCCCGGACCCGTGTAATGGATTTGTCTGCAGCATTCAATGTCAGTCCCCGATTCGAGATATTAGAGGTGGATGAACCTTGATCGTTGGCCGACTTGGGATCCAGTATAGCCGTTGTTTGGGCCAAAGTATTGCACAGTTGTGTACACTCCAAGACGTACTCGCCAGAGCTCGGCTTGCTATCGGACGCCTCCGTCATTGAAACCCCTGCGTTGGATGAGCCCGGCCGATTATTAATGAATACCGCAATGCGATCCAGGGTCGCGATATCTCCTGCCTACTGCTGTTCAGATATCGCACATCCTACCGGCCGAAAAAATGCAACGCACCCGGTTAGCAAAACTCATCCAGCACTCGCAATATGAAACGAAGCCCTTGTCATCCAAGAAATGAGTGTTACGCGACTGCACTCTCGTGACCATCTGCGCAAACGCGTCCAAGATAATCGGCGTTGTGTCGTCGTTCTCTTCAGGTTTGGACCCTAAAGCTTTGAAGTAGGCACCCGCAGATTTGATTGTTTGGTCCCAGAATGAGCGTGGCTCGATCTTTCCCGGCGAAGCGTAGACGAGACAAGACAAAGCATATTGTCGCGCGAAAAAAGCTTGGCGAGCGGCTTTGGGGCTGGATTGAAGTCCAGCCGCCAGTTTAGTTATACAGCTGTACGTTCGGGTAAGGATAGAATCTGTATGGCTAGTAGGAAGAGACAGGAGGAACGGGGTCCAGGCTAGTATAGAGTTCTTGTTGAGTGCATTTACAAAGGATACAGCAGTTGCAACCGAGGGCGCCGTCGAAAGACGGTATGTAATGACGGTGAGTGAGTGGAGGAGAAAGGTCGTCACAAGGGTCAGTAATATTGGGTCGGGAGTTGAGTGGGGTAGGGGGACAGACAAGAGATACAGGGTTTCCGTCGGATTTGAGGGCGTGATCGCAACCTGCAATAAATTGCAAAGCCGAGGATGCATTTCTTTCAATGCAGCAAAGGCAGCGTCGTGCTGGTATTCGTGAGTGAATTGCCGAGATGAATCTAACGAAACGTACCATCTCCAGCGAAACAAGTTTTCCGCACACACTTCCAGCAGCCCTCTCAATGTCAAGGTCGCCGGGTGACATGTCCCGCAACAATGCTAAATGTTGGGCAGCTGCCGTAGCTGATGCGTTCGCCTTCACAAACTCTGACGACTTCTTGGAGGGTGGCACATCGGAAGACCTTTTCCACCCCAATTGAAAGATGGTCGACAACTCCTGAGACGCGGAGTTAACGCCGCGCATGGCTGAAACTCGCTGTTCCTCCGGGGTGGGCTTTGCTTTCTCTTTCCCCTTGGTTGGAGGCTTTGTGAGGGACATAGCGGCCATCTTGTCAGCTATTCTATCTTCTTGTGTGTCCGGACGCGTCCTAGAAGATTTTTGACGCGTAGGCGCGGAACGACGCGTAGTTGTCGACATGAGGACGTGGGGAGAACGGAAAGGCGTTCAGTCACGTGGATCAGATCAACCCCTCGGCACCGGCCCGAATTCCCGACCTCCTTACTATTAGTGCTTTCTGGCTATCTTGGACGCCGACGTCAACGTTGTTCGCGATGCTGCTGCCTCTGTCGCTGATCATCCTGCTGTTATTTCCACCGGCGTTGGGCTCAACGCCTCTTTTGTCTCCACGAGCGTACGGATCCATTAAAGCGCGACCCACAACTGTCTACAAGCCGCGTTCACTAGACGCCTTCCATAGAGCCCGATGGCGCTCAATGCATCAGGCAGAATCAGAACCCATTGAATGGGCGCCACAACAAGTGCTCGGTCCTGATGTAGAGGATTTACATACTCTGGCCCAGCTTTCTCGCATGGCAGGAAATGCATACGCTCGTCCAGGAAAGAAGAATTGGTACGATCTTGACGAGGCTTGGAATATTGTAGGTCTTTACTGTACTCTCTGCGATCTTGAATCCGCAGCTGTCACTACCTCTAAATAGAGCTTCCCTTTTGGATGGGAAGACCACGAAAATGGCTTCCGTGGCCATTTGTTTCTCAGTTCAGACAACTCAACGTGCGTCATGGATAAGGCGGGAATTTTCATCTGCTCACTCAGTGAGTAGTGTGGTACTAGCAATCAAAGGCACGACTCTACCTTTGAATGGTCCTACATCTAAACAAGACAAATATAACGATAATCTGTCAGTATCTCATAAGTGCGGGTGAGTAGCTGTACTGAACCCGAATTTTAGTCTTTTTTCCTGTTGTTGTTCCCGCGTCGACTTCTCGTGGGTGTTTCGTAAAGTCTGCGACTGCTATCGGAATTCTTGGCGCTGCGATAATAACTGGTACCGTGTTTGATTCCTTGAAGCCAAAGCCCTACATACTAGAATGACTATAGCCTCTCGAAAGCCCTCATCCAAGACAGCCTGTTCTATTCAGTCGGCGTGGTAGGTCATTGACTCATCTTCGGAACACGCTGGAAGATAAAATAAAGGAAATGGTCAATGAACTGTTCTTTCTCTACCCAACAGCCAATGTGTGGCTTGTTGGCCACAGTCTAGGTGCGATATCTCACAATTGGCCTGTATTTGGCTGACAGACAACAGGCGGTTCTCTGGCGGCCCTTCTTGGAACCACATTCGGGCTTCCCGCGGTCGCCTTTGGTATGCATTCAAGTCATTCTTCTATCGACATCTAAGGGATCGATTTCACAATACAGAGGCACCCGGGGAACGCCTCGCCGCCCATAGGTTACACCTCCCATTCCCACATACTAATGGGTCCTCGAACCCGTTCTTGCCCGCCGTCACCCACGTCTTTCACAACGCAGACCCGATCCCACAAGGAGCGTGCACCGGATTCAACTCACCCTGTGCTCAGGCTGGATATGCTCTCGAAACGAGATGTCATCTGGGCAAGTCAATAGTCTTTGACACCGTCAACAAGTTAGGCTGGAGGGTCGATGTTCGCAAGCATGTCATTAAGAATGTAATTACGAATGTGCTCGAAGCCGAGGGCGTTGAATGGGAGGATGGCCGGAGCGTTCCCCTTCCGCGCGAAGAGCGAAATTGTGTGGTTAGTACTATTATTTGCATCCTTTCCTTTTCTTACCTCAATGCATAGGATTGTTTCAAATGGGACTTTGGAGAATTCGATGAACAAGACACCCACATGCCGTCTCTTCCCCTCTGAATATCTTTATCTTAATTGTAAAAGATCGTGTTGTATGTTGTAATTCTAATCCAGCTCATCGCAAGAATGCCGTTCCGCCGATTAATCTACCCTGTACATACACTCTACATATGTTTCGATTGTCCCCTGCGAATAGAAATTGCTCCAGCATTCCCGCAAGATTCCTCGGCGCAGAGTCGGACCACCAAATCGCAGAATTACCAGCATCATTACGCACACTCACCACTAGGGCATCAAAACTCTTCTGCGGTGCGAACGACCCTACAAATTTCTCCAGATTGCAGACTTCGGCTCCACCCATGGTCGCAAGATACAACAAACTCTGGACCGAGAGTTGTTTGTGACTGAATTTCCCCGGCGAAGCCGCCTCTCGATCTTGCATGGCAATGACCTTTGAGGCGATGCTGGCATTCTGAACTGCATTGAGAATCGACGGCGAGTATCCCCCAGCGACGTCCGTGCCCAGCCCAACCTTTAGTTCGAACAGTCAGCGATCAAATCCCCGATACTATGAAAGATCGAGCTGACCTTGATACCACGGTCTAAATATCGCCCGATGGGAGCCACACCACTCTGGAGATTGAAATTGCTGGTAGGGCAATGGCTTAATCCTGCTCTTCTTTCCGCGATTAGATCAATTTCATCTTCGCTCAGATGCACGGCATGCGCTAAGATAGTATTGGCTCGAAGAAGCCTGTGGTCTTCGTACACGGATGTGTACGACACACATTCCGGGAATAGTGACATGGTGAATTTGATCTAGACCAATCCCAGTATCAAAAAAGGATTTGTAGAAAATTATTCAACCGAACCTCATTAGGATTCTCAGATACGTGAGTTTGAATGCGGAGGTTTGGGTCAGAGGCAGCCATATCGCCTAAAGACTTGAGGAGGGGAGAAGTGCAACTGATGGCAAAACGCGGTGTAAGAATGGGCTGGACAAGGGGCTCGGGGGAATGAGGGTGAGCTGGGAGCTGTTTGATGTGTGACACTAGCGCCTTCGTCGCGGATATAGACTGCTCCACGGATGGCTCGATGTAATGTGCAGGGGAGTTCTGGTCCATGTTGCATTTCTGCGAAATTGTGATCAGTCAAGAATCTTGTCATTCAGGCGACCTACCCCAACGAAAGCCCTTTGACCTATATTGACGGATGAGCAACAGGGACTATAAAATTTGCAAAGGGCACACCATATTCATTGACCACTTCGGCCAGTACCTTCGTAGCTTCTAAGTGTATTGTTCCAAAATAAGAGCATGTTGTTGTCTGCCGCTCGTTGGGAACTTCTGTGGTGCAACAGTGCACAGAGGAAACATACCCCAGAATCAATGATACGTCGCACCACGCCAGGGTATGTTTTCCGAGCAAAGTCAGAGTCAGAGAATCTGGATTCCATCGGGAACGTTATGTTTTCCTGACTACACATTGAGCAAAGACGGATCTACCAGGAGAATCCTACTGACCAGCCAGTCCAGAAGTTCGTATTGCTGGCCACTATCGAATACAGTGGGCTCTCAACTCGTGCTTAATGGCAAAAGTGGGACCAACCTGGCCATGTTTGGAACTTGGGGAGCATGGGTATGCGTATCGCAGAAACCTGGCATGAGGAATTCACCCTCTCGAAGGCAAACTACGTCGACGTCGATATAACCGTGAGCGGCCATTGTTTCCTGAACCATAGAATCTTCGACATCCTCCACTATCCAGTCGATATTTCCTGTGGGCGCAACTGCCAGTAAACAGCGGGGAAGAGCGTCGAATGAGACGAGAGAGACAGGGTTGATGACAGGGCCATAGTACACTATCGAGGACATGGTGGTTCACTGCAGGGAGCAACGGGAACCCGGACAAGCTCAGTTGCTGGAACATCGCGGTATGCATGGCGCAGCACGGGACAAGGCAAGATGATTTGCCCGTTCGCATGCACATGGGTCGAAGCAGATCCAAGGCTAATTAGTAACAACATGGTTCTATTGAACTAATTTACTATCAACTCGCCCTCAACGGCGTCTGGCAGAATACAAAGTTGTTTCAATAGAGCGTCATAACGAGGCCGCGCTGTCCGTTTGAGATACTTGAGCACCTTCGCCCTTTGATGAACTAGGACTCGCAAAGGTAACTTGTTCTGCAGATCAGGTTTGCAGCGCTTGAGATGGGCATACAACTTTCGAATTCGGTACGTCAAAATTGCAGCTGTCGGACGGTCAGCGTCCAAATACAAAGCAAGAAAGATAAGAGGGCGATATATAACGCACCCTGGACTTCGGTGCGCCCAGGGCTGAACGGATTTTCGGGAGTCGAAAACGCGAGGACTATTCGTCTTCGATTCTCATATGAGATTCCTCCTGCGTCTGCGTTTCTGAGATCAATGACGCGTGCAAAACTGGCGGCTTTTTGCTTCTCAACAAGAAGCCAAGTCTTGTCCTCTCCATCGCTGGACTGGTCATGCTCTTCATGTGCAGACTGCTGTGCGTTGGTCTCGGCGGCAGCATATGGAATTTGTTTGATCGGGGGAGGTCGAACAGTTTTTGTCAACATCGGCAGATGGCTGAACAACCTCTGCGTTTCCCCCTCTGCGACACCGAATGCTTTGTACTTCGGCATGGTGGAAACGTCGTTCTGCAATACAGTCGTGGCTTCCATCGGCTGAGTGAAAACCGACTCGTCAACGACGAGTCTGCCCAAATAGCTTTCCGCCCATAGATGATCTTCTCCTGGTCGAGTGCCGAGAATAACACTGGGACGAGTAGCTTCTGCTCTCTGCAAAACCTCCCCTCTTTTCTGTAGATTGGCTTTTTTGAGGGCGCGGGAGCGAAGCCGCGCTTCGGAGATTTTGGAAAGAACGGCGGAAGTGTGAAAACGACATGAGCTGGACGAAGCGCCAACTTCCACTTTACATGCTGGAACATGCGATGAAGCCTCAGAATCTGGCGATACACGAGAGAAATTAAACTGACGTTGTGCCAACGCGCACACTCGAAACATATAGAGCACTGTACCCAAACTGTGCCAGAAGCGCGTCAAGAAAGATTTTGTCGGCAATCAACGTTGGTCCAACTTTGATCGCCTTTCTTACTGCTCCACGAACAACGAGGAACAACGCCTCTCCAGACATGGGCAATGCGCGGCTTTTGGAGGAAAATAAACGATTTATCGACTCTAGGGCAACGTAGAATATAGCAAAGCGAGAGATAGTTTCGAAATAGGTCCCAAGAGTTTCTATGCGTGTACTAAACTGAATGCAGCAAAACATCGACGGGGAACTTAGAAAGTGCGTGGTAAACAATATAAATGAATGTGGATCCAGGGTATAATTCTGATAGAGCGATGAAGTCACAGACTCAGCCTGAACCTGTATGAGAAGTTGTCAAAGCAGTAACGCGCTTGAAAGAACTATGCCGCACCGCCAGAGTAAACCTTGCCGTACATGAGTCTTTGGAATTGGTCGTAGATAGCCAGTACACCAGCACTCGCAACTCCCCGAAGGATGTTCGCCCCGGCGCCTTTGAACAGGGATTTGGGACCCTCCTTACCCATTATCTGGCGCGCAGCATCGAACATCGACGAATAATGAGCACCTGTTCCACTTGTCATCATCATGCGGCGTCTAGAAGAGAACAGCGTCAAGTCAAACGGCGACAGAAACAATTATTGAACACGCCTGATAGTGTCCATAGGGTAGGCAGCAATGCCAGCACCCGTAGTGACGGCCCAGCCAAGCGCGAAAGATGCCAGGAAAGAACCCTCGAGAGGCCCGACCAAAACACTAGGTTCTGGCGGCAGACATGTCAGAACATATTCTCCAGGGACAAGAACGTAAACGGCGAACTCAGCGAGTCGTAGACTCCAAAGTAGAACCCTCTGTACACCATGATGCCGACGATTGAAGGCACAAAGCCACGGTAGAGTCCGGCAATACCGTCCGCTTTGAGAGTCTGCTTGTACACATCGAGTAAACCATTGAACTGTCGTTTCCCTCCGGATTTGGAATCACTACTGAGTCGGGTACGCGCATAATCTAGGGAGTAGACAAAAAGCGAAGACGTGGCTCCTGCACCAGCACCAGAGGCGATATTTCCCGCGAACCAGGTCTGTAAATCTCATGTCAACCAATATATTGACGCAAGATAACTATGATGTACCCAGTATCCTTCGGATTTCTTGAACCCAAACAATGATTTGAAGTAATCCTCTGTTCACGCAGATTTGTTCATTCGAGTTCAAAGGGGTGAGATTGGAGAGCTCCGTCGTTGTAGTGTACCCTACGAGATGTATTCCAGTCATGTTTATCATGGACTTGTATCTCGTAGGGCTTGCTATACGGCGGAGCCTATTCCAAAATAGCGACATAGTACATACTGAATGCAAAGTTGAGGGCCTGTGTTGGGAAGTCTTTGGAGGGGTCAGAAAGCAGTGAATGGATGGCAACACAGACGCACAGCGTATGACATTTGTTCCGTTGCCTCTCCATAGAGCCGCAAGTCCTTCATCTTTGTAGGTTCGCGCGAAGGCATCCCCAATGCCTAACAAAGGAGTGTCAGTCGTGTGGTCAATCCAACGTCGTCGAAGTACCTTTGTATGGAGTGGTCAATCGTCCTTGCTTGATCTATGCAGGAAAAATTAGCAATGTTGTCAGCGAGAGTGCAAAAATAAGACCACCATTTCGTCCTGGTTCTGGACCAGTAGTTTTATCCGCTCGATAGGGGCCGCGCCCGTCTTGGATATAGCCTAAAGATATACAAGCTAATGGTTAGGAATGAAAATAGCTGCAAAGGCGAGACTTGCAGCCGCTACGCCTCCCATCAGAAAGTCAGCTGAATCCCGGGATACATGAGCTGAAGATGCATGGGCTAGATTAGCACAGACTAGCAAAGTCTTGGACGGATTTTGGCTTGGAAGCTCGAACTTCGGACATGGTTGGCAAGAGAGAGAATGCGATAGGTTGCTTTGGTTGGCCGCTTTTAATTTAGCGAGCGGTAGCATCCGGGGCACCACGATGCTAGCAATTTCATTGGTGGATTAAGCTCCAGTCGGAGAGAGTCGGCGAGTAGAGCCTGCCATCAGGTGAAAATAAAGGATGTCCACATTGGCAACAACAAAATCGGCCAAAGTCGGGACCGCCTCGCGACAGCTGAAGTCATAGATCCGCATCAAGGGAAAGGCACTAATACTAATAGGCATGACTGGACATATAGGAATATGGCTGAAGTTGGGGAAACATTCAAGTCGTCGCAGCAAATTCGAGCTCTTACCGTGGAAAGAGTGGAAAGGGTCGATTTCATGCCACAGCGTAATTGAACCGACGAAGAAGTATCCCGTTCCCTATCGGTTGGCATTCCAAAGTTCCCTCCAAATTTCTGCATGCGTGAGTTTGAAAACGTCGAAAGGCGACAAGGCGGGATGAATGCCCAACGCAGATGCAACAATTGTAAAGGAGCGTGACTTGGAGATTTCTGTCCAGAACACCAGACAGCGTAAACGTTCACAGCCAGAGATAGAGAGATCGATGTAACAGCCGCAGACAAAAGCCCTTCGCGATATCCAGCCTTGAGCCAACCATTCCAACTCGAAGTGAATTACGAGAGGCTAACTTACAAGATGAATGATGCCGTTATATTGACGTCTGCTTGGTTTTGGCTTCGATGCCTTTTGTTGTTGCAGCCATGTTCCAACTCTGAATTCTCCTTGGTCGTGCGAGTCGCGTCTTGTTTCGTATGAATTTCAGTGAATGTCACTCACGGCTTCCCACCGACACTTCTTTCCGGGTACAGAGCCAGTTGCCGCGCTTTCACGCCGTGTCTATGTCTGTCTTTACTGTTATACCATCGACTTCCTTGATGCAAAACCCACCTTCAACGCGACCGAATTATCTGTGGTGTCACTATTGAATCTGCCTAGATTCTCTCAGTCTTGGATGGCAACCCGAACGGATACTTGCCCGATAACTTCGCATCATTCACGGCAAAAAACACAAGGGACACCATTCCCAGCGAGCTTCAAATGTTGGACGCGGTTACGAGCCTGATTTCATATATCCCTTCCATGCTTGAAACTCTGGCGGCCGATGAAACTGCACGAATGGCGAAAGTACGGATCAGCAGCAGCACCAGGTCCAGTCTACTTCGATTCCGATTCCGATTCCAAATCACCGCAGCCGTGTCTTGGTGCTGGCGTCTCTGATTAATTGACAGTGTGGCGGAAGGAAAACAACGCCAGAACTGCAGTGAGTTGGGCGCGAATTTTGCGTAACTGAAGCCGCAGAGTTGCCTGCGTTGGGACTCTACCTGACCTTGTTCTCGAGGGAGCAAATGGGCTCGGCTCAGCCGACGATCGAGCGATAGGCGAAGATGGCTGGTACGTCATATCACCGAGAGACACGCGTAGTTAAGCGGAGAAGCGCGTTTGACGCGTCCAAGACGCGTCTATTACGCGTCAAGTTCATCCATCGATTGCGTTTTGTTCTTGTGCGAGTGAGCCAGGTTTTTTCTGGACTGTGGGGATGAGGGCGGGGGTTTTAACGGTGCCGGGCCTCCCAGATCCGTACATTCCACGATATCAGCGGTTGGATCTGCCCTGCGGCTCGTACGGCTGCTTTGCGGTTTCGTCAAGATCACTTGTCATCGATCTGGGAAACCGAGTACAAAAAGGTTGTGAAAAATAGATATGAAATTGTGGCATTGAATGGTTGTATGGTATATTCATGGCTACAATAAGCTGAGAATTGAGCGCGGTTGGGGCGGTAGAAGATGTGTAGCAAAGAGACAAAAAATGTGCCTGGGTATGAAATCACAATTAGCGTGGACCGCGGCCATCACAGTATAAAAAGGTCGAGTGGACGCCAACTTATTCGCACCCTTGGTCCCTCCCAGCTCGAGAACTGAGTCGTCCTCGTGCTCCGCCCTCTCGGCCCCTTCACTCTCTCCCACCGGCCACCGTCACCGTCACCCTCGTCCTCGTCCCCCAATGCCCTCTCTTCGTCGTACCCTCTCGACGCCGAGCGTCCGACCTGCCCCCTACGTTCTCCAAAGTGCTACCACCACAGGGTCTCGCACCAATGGCGGCAGTGGTCACCACAGACGTTCCACGGGCTCAGAACTCAATCCTGGACGACGGGTTCTCGCAGACATTGACTGGTGGAGAGTAGCCGACGGTCAGCGCGACGTTGCTGAGCGAGAGCTGGAAGAGCAAGACCTCGACCCGGAACAGGAGGACAGCATTCTCCCAGACCAGGTCGCAGCGGTCCCCATCCCAAGCGGCGCTGGCGACGAATTCGGTGTGGATCGCCCGACCACCCCCGCTCTATGGGTCCCATATGTTCCCGGCGCGCAGGAGGTGATTTTTTTCGTCTTGTGGTCGCGTTTTACTAGTCACTTGGGGCTCAACTATTGGTTTTATCTGCCCTAGGTGCCCGTGTCTCAAATGGCAGCGCTTTCCATTGCACCCGTCACTCCGTCGAGGCACGCGCTCGAATCTTCGTCGTCATCGCTCGAATCGACCCCGGAGGCACCCGGCGTCCAGGCTGAGCTCCCTCACCTCGACCTCGGCGCCTTGCGTTTCAATTTGCACGAAAACGACGCGTCTGTGCCATTCGTTACGCGCGCACGCAGCGGCACCCTACCTCTCCTGCCCGCGCGAGCGCATTCGTTTGCAGACTTTGCATCTCACGATCGTCAATACGCCGACTTCGCGACGTCGCCCCTCTCCTCCCCTCGCATCTTCTCCAATTAACCGTCATCTCGTCGTTCAAAACAGCCGCCACCATAGGGTGTGCTCGGACTCTGTTCATATCAAACGCGTCTCGCCAAAAAAATGTGTCCAAAATCATCCACGCTAGCCGTCCTTGCACTTAATTTCATCACTACGCACACACACACTCAGATACTGCACTACACGCATTCCTACACATCATCTCTCACACATCACGACGGCTAGACCTCCATTTCTTGCACATACTCATCCTCTCGCATCGTTGCACGACACGACGACCTTTCACGACAAAACACGGGGCTACGGGATCCCTATTTCTTCCTTGCACATTGGACCAGAACGCGCAAATTTCCACGAAACAACACACTATGTTCTTTTTTGCATCTCATCCATCTCCCTCATCTTTATTTATCTATTCCTCACACTATTCGCTATCGACTTGAATCGAGACACAAACAAACCGAATCTGCCCACGTATCAGCCTCATCACTGTACAACTAGATATGCATGTCTTTTTCTCTCTTGTTCTCAAAATGCTTTCGGTGTCCACGATTCCTCGCCACGAATTGGTTACGAATACTCTTGTACCTTGTACATGATACGCCTGTACGACACAGTGTACGACTTGTGTACGACTACCCCGTTGTTCCCGTTACGAATATAAAAATCTGGCCCAATGTCATATGCAGACGTCTCGGAGCAAGATCGAATCGCCAAGGGATGTGAAGAGATGTGAAGTGAGCCGATGGCTAAGGCTACGGGGAAATGGAGAATCAAATGTGAACGTACGATGGGCGCGCTACGATCCTCCATTTTCCATCACGGAAGGGCGGAAGGTAAGGCCGTGCGTACATAGTAACATACGAGGTGGGTGGGATTGTCCCGTCGGCGTCCATGGGCGCCATCACGCACGAGAGCAGAACCCGCGTCATCGATTCATGCCTGCTACGACTAGCGGGCCGCCTACCTTGCTCCATTTCGAGGTGGCGAGGCGTCCATAGCGCAGCACAGAGTCCAAGGAGACCGCCCACCCGGACATGGAATTTGCATGGTGCGGTATAGCTGGCGTCGTCTGCATTGGAGCATTACTGGGCGGCGGCGGTCCCCGAGCCGCGCGCGCTTTCCATGCGGTTCTTATGGAATTTGACCGTTCCAGCAGCTGGAAACAAGAAAACAGAAAGTGGTCAGATAGAACGTAGATGTATACAAGGCACCCCAGAACTTACACCATCCTTCTCAACGCCGTCAGCTATACTTATAATGATCTTGTCCACAATACTCTTGTGGTTGCCATTTGGCTTGTCATCTCTGAACCGCATCATACGCCAGTGTTTGTGGGCTGGGTCCCAATGGACTTCAACGATTCGATCGTCATATTGTTCGCCTGACGACTTCATCCTAAGAAACAGGAATGCAATTTTGAACAGGTGGAAATGCGACAAAAGACATGAACACTGACTTTTCCCATTCATCGTCTTCGACATACATCTGATCGTACTGTTCATATTTTGTGTCACCACCCCAGACGTGCAACAGGAAAATGGGTTTGGCGTGGAAATCTGGTTGAGCGGGGTTGTCAGGGTCGGGCGGGAACCGAAGAACGAGCTTGAAATCGATGGAGTTTTCCGAGGGAGGCTTCCATTTGAGTCTGCGGAGAAAATGAAAACAATGAGTCGGCAAGATCGAGGAATACTGACATGTTCGAGTCAGTGGCGGGGATGTATGGCGCGTTAACGCAAGTGTAAATGAGACCATCACTGCCATGCTGCAAATTGGCCATCTCTCCGAAAACCATTTCTGCAGCATACGAAAATTGAATCGGCTTGACACGAATACTGACGCCTGATGAGCCGGAGAGTGAAACCAATACGCCAACGAACCTACTCAAATGGATGGTTCTGCGTCACCTGAGGATGATCCTTCTTCATTTTCGCAAACGGCTTGTAGAAATAATCTTGTAATCTCTGTTGCAACGCTTCAGTGAAGCGCGGGAGGCCAACAAAACGGAACAGACCCCGTAACGTTTGTCGAGTGGCCGGTGCATTATGTTTTCGCCGTCAACGACAAGACAGTCAAAGGCCAGGAATCGCATCGTTTCCTGTGGTCCAAATTGAACAAGGAAGCTGAGTGCGGACAATAATGCGAATACGCACATGATTTGTTCGGGGGTCAACATCATAAACTAGTTCTCCGTCCACTATCGTATTCTGCAGCGGTAGCTGTGGGTTTTTGTGATGAGGAAAGTATAACCCGGAGAGTTCGTAGTAGTCGTTCTTGCGGTCAATCTACCGTTTTGTAGGATGAGGGTAGTAGAACAAGGAGACCGGTGAAGGCATACGAGAAAGACCATTTGGGTGTTCGTATGGTCGGTGGAAACGAGCAAAAGAACACGAACACCATCGGATTTCTCGCAAACCCAGAAACTGCGACGCGTCAAGACTCAGCCCCAATGAGAGGGTGGTAAGCACGCACTCCTGGCTCTCCAACTTTGCCAGATCCGACTTGGTAAAGCTGACTGGTTGACTTCCGGGAAATCTTTGCAGGACTCGTCCGACGCATGTATGAATGTGTATTGTTGGCGGACAAACCTACGGCTGTCTACTTGACAGAGTCTAGCAACTTGGTCTCTGACCCATGAATCCTGTTCGGATCGAGGAGGTACGCGGTTGCCGGGGATGTCAGGTATTCGAGGCATAAAACAAGAGCAGTCAAAGCAGTTGTCCCAGACTATGAATACAGTGTAGTGTTGGCGAGAATGTCTCGATTGCAAGTCAAAGTGCTTGTTAGAAATTGGTTGAGGTGGAGAAGTTCGTCACAATTTTGTTATCTAGCGCAGTTACTTAGGTAATTTTTTATATCTTACAAGGACGGAAAGCGACAACGTTTGGAAAGGAATAAAAGAGAATCGCGTGGTAGAATGAGTACGGATAATTCGACAACTGCCTGCTGCATATCTCGACACCGCTCACCGGTCCTCTGCCCATTCCTGAGAATACAAGGTTAGCATTGAGACGTGGGAAAAAGATCGGGTCACTCACGTTCTCCTTCTTGATTTGGGCCTGGAAGCAGAGAGCTCAGCTGCATGTACGATGAACGAGACACAAAGAATACAGACCTCCTCTTCGGGGGTGAAGTCGTTGACGATGTTGAACAGCTTCCGGATTTCTTCCGGAGTCTTGCCCTTGATCATGTTGGCGACGGTCTTGCAGCCAACATCGCTGTAGCGAGATCAAGATACAAAACAAGAATGAGTCAGGCAGTACACACAGCAAAGACTTGATGTCGAGGTAGTTGGCAGCAAGGATGATCTCAAAAAGCATCTCCTGGTCGACGGTAATGAACTTCTGATCCCACTCAGAGATATCCGTGGTGCGTTTACGAGTCTCATCCTGGGACTGCTCGGAGTCGGCAGCAGGAAGAGGCTCTCCGCGGTGGTGCTCGCAGTATTCCAAAACCTGTAATTATGATGAGCGTCAATCTTTGTCGTGAAGATCAATAGCTGTGGTGTTACCTTCTTGAGCACACTGGACGACACGTTGGGCAAAGGGATGGGTTGGTCAGACTCGCCGACATCTGTAGGACGCAAATTGAGTTGGTGCCACTTTAGTTATGAGTGGCTGCGGACCCTCAAGCATGTTCTTGATCAGGACGCTTCTCTCGACAATGTCCTTCTCGGTGGTGAATTGCTCATTGTCGGATGTCACGAGGAGAACCTGTTGTGCAATGAGTGAGATGGTCCAGTCATTGAAGTGGCAATGAGATGAGAATGAGAATGGCTGAAAAAGAGGCGACCATAAAGGGAAGACGGGTGATAACAGATAGGATATGATGTGGAGAATGGGGGGTACGAGGACGAGGACGAGAGGATATACAGACCATGGTGAATGTTGAGATACAAGGAGTGGATGTGGGTGTACAAGAGGATTGAGAAGAAAGCCTGGCGGGTGTCACATTTATTTGACGTGTGACATAGCCCGCGGCACCGTCACACTGCCTTTGACTCCCTCGCGACGCGCGCCTTTGCTTTCTCTTTCTCCCGGCTGCGTTGATCGATGGCCCTTGCGTTTCTGACTCGCAATGTGTCCAGCATCATCACAAACCCTTTCTCTGCTCTAGGTAACACTAACTGCCCTCATTTTCTTCCAATTTGCCTTAAGCGCCCATGCAGGGTCCGTGCGCACGGCAACAAAACGTGCGGGAGGCACCGTACACAATCACGGCGGCTCCCCCGGCAAGCGTCTTGGTGTCAAAAAATTTTCTGGTTGCTACTGTCTTGCTTGGTTGACCGCCTACAATTTAATCCACAACAGACCAGTATGTTATACCGGGTAACATTATAGTTCGGCAGCGAGGAACAGTTTTCCACCCAGGACCCCATGTAAGATGGTCTCTCATCGTCTCATTCACTCTCATAACGCGTCACAGGTGAAGATGGGCAGGGACCACACAATTTACGCTGTTACCCCTGGCTTCGTGCGGTTCTACAAGGAAAAATGGATGCGAGGTCAACGCAGTTTCGTGGGACTCGTCTTAGACCGTGGTGAAGTTCTTCCTCGCGATGAAGCAGCTCGCGGCCGGAGTCGTTACTGTGGTCTCGTTAACCTCAAAGCTCATGTCCCTCCTCAAGAATCAATAAATTCAGCATAATTATGACGCGTTGTTCATCGTGGGGGACAATGTGGATGTATCATTATAATTCGGAGTAATCGACCTCTGTCGGTCTGTCCAGCAGATCTGCCAATGCAAACGGGAGCGGCTCGTTCCTCTCAAGCCGCACTCCGTTAACTTCCACCGTAGACACCTTTCGGCATTTTGTTGGATCCAACGTCAAAACTTGAATGCAGCACTCCCATGTCGGTTGGGGACAATCAATAACCGCGATTGATTCCAGTGCAGGAAACGAGCCCAGGAAGAATGCCACAGCTCTGTAATTAGGCCTTGGAAAGTCGAGCGACCTTAACGTTAGCCTCGAAACCAGCGGATATTTGGCGGTGCCAACTGTTTGCGGCTGCAAACTGAACATAAAATCCTCCAAGACACGGCCGTGGAATGCTTCGAGCTCAAGCGTTCGGATTACAGGTGTCTCTAACGCATCGAAGAATGGCGCACAGTCGTTCTGTGTCCCCTCCGTTGTCGTAGAGGCATGCAAGTGCGCCAGCTTCAGATGCTTGACGCTTGACACTCCTCTGACCCGATCATCCGCCGTTTGAAAGTACATTGCCGGAATTACCCAGCGGCAGAGCTCCAGGCTTTCCGGACCCTCCAGCAGCCACTCGTTTATATATCCATCGTCTCCAATCACTCCATCCATGTCGCCGACGCGTAATGCGCGCAAGCAGGGCAGCGCAACGTTCCCCACGTTGATAGCATGCATTGCAAGCTTTTCAATCGGATGGTTCGCTAGCAAAGGGAACGTGAGGTCCTGCCGATTGGGTGGCGACGACACAGACAACCAGTACTCGACGTCCGCAATATCCAGCTCGCGCAACAGGGGAAATGTTTGTTGCGCCAGTTGAGGAAGGACCACCTCCCAGGCACGAGTTGTTCCGCGTACGGTGAGGGACCAACAGCGCCAGATATTGGGTAGCACCACGCTTCGAAAGAATGTATGGATTTGAGAGCTGGTGGCAAGGCCTTTCCTGGATATGAGTTGCAATTCAAGGCGTATGGGGCGGTCCTGAGATCGTTGGAAGTGTTCAAGAAGGACCTCGGGGTGATTGATGTCTGTCTCTAATATGTGAATGTCGAGCCATAGCTCAGAGGCACCGAGTGCCACCGCTCGCCACCTGGCGCAGACTTGGATAATGGGGTTGAGTCGGGGGATTTTGTGCTGCGACACAGTCGCCCAGATTTGGATCAGAATCTCGGAAGGCAAGGACTGTATGAGGCTCATGTCGACGAGAAAGATACAGTCGTCGGAGGACATATTCGCCTATATATGCACTGGCCACTTACTCCTCATCTCAATCGAGAAAGCAAAGACGGACAATGGTGTTTGTGGTCGCGCGCTCCGGTTGTTTGTTTCCAGAAAACAAACGAATGAATTACGATTGAGCGCAGAATTACTTTACATTATTACTCTAGATCTCCGTCCTCTTCCTCGACGATGGGCGGCACCGTGACCTGTCTAGCGTTCTGTTCGTCGCCGAGATACCAATTAGGCATACCTAGAGCGATCAGGATTGGCAGGATGCTGACTGCAATGCCCGCAAACACCATAATCTTCATGACATCCTCGTATGCTGAAACAGACGTCAGGGAACAAAAACAAGCTGCTGCAGATAAAGGCGCACCGGAGATCACACCCTCGCGGACGGGGTCCCCACGAGGCTTCGAAGCGGCCTCGTTTAATGAACCGTACAACTTGTCTCGCTCGCTTGGCGAAAGGAATGGTAAATACTCCGCGAGCTTCGACGGCATTTGACTGCTCCAAATCGCGCCGGCTGAAATCAAAGGACGGTATAAGAATGATATGAGGAAGATTCAGAGGGCTTCTGACCAATGGCTCCCCCGCTTGCAGCACCGAATTCGGTGATTAAGAGAACAACAGCCGTCACCATTGCAACGTCGCCAGACAGAACAGATGCTTGCGAGCTAACTTGTATTGAAAGGCCGGCAATTCCACCACCGACCCCTTGTAAGACCTGAGTCATCGCAAGCTCAAAATTTGACCCGTCTGCGCCTCGAGAGTGTAGCATGAGCGCGACGCCGCTAAAGAGAGTTAATGGTCAGATCGAATGAGAGTTATAATGGAGAAAGTATGCACAGGAGCCGAACGACTAGACCTCCAACAAGAAGCATCTGGAAGATGTCAGGCTAGGATCCAGATGGACAGCAGCACTCACTCACCTTGTACCGTCGAAATCGGTGCATATATACACCGGCCAAGAAGGCGAATACCGTCATCGACATTGACTGTATTTGCATGAAATAGGTCGTGTTGATCAGTTTCCTGGAAGTGCATTGAGTATGTCTGTTGGCAGAGAATAGTATGCCTTACCATCCTTTAACGACGACCGCGAAAGAAAATAGGTATGTGAAAGTGAGATAAAACGCCATCTATAGCTGAATTCAACATGATTCTCAGTATAGATCAGTGGCACATACAAAATCCAGAGCGCCGATGAGTGAAGCACCAACGACGCTTCGATTGACGACAAACCGGAAGGGCACAACGGGATATTTGGCACGCTTGAAATCCCACCAAGCGAAGATGGGAATGAAAAGTATTCCCAGAAGAAATATGGATGCCATGCCAGCTGGCCAGCGATGAGAAGCGCCAGGGCGAGACAACATAAAGATACCTGTGTCGCGCCATCTCTCAACGTGTCTTGCGAGCGAGAGTGGAAGCAGCGTCAACGATATGGAGGCGCCGACGAGGAGCAGGCCCACAATGTCCAATTCTTCAGCAGTATCTATAAATTTCCGAGTCCATGTTTTGGGCTCTACAGTATGTGTATGTTGTCTGTTTGTGATACGTTCAGACCAAAGGAGCGTTATAATGAGGGGCGAAAGCGTGATGGGAATCAGAACAACGAAAATCCCGTCTGACAGTACAGACGAATCAATATAAGCGAATGCGGGGAAGGAAAAGACCTACAGCCCCACCGCCATCCAGCGTGCTCAATTATTGCGGCTGAGATATTGGATCCCACGAATGCGTTGATCAAAAATGGGATTGAATTGAGGGAGAGTATAAGTCCCCTCCATTTGAGAGTGGTTATATCGGCAATTACCACCTGTGTCAGCAGTTGCAGTCCTCTGGAGAATCATAAAATGGGCAATATATCATAGCGCACAATTGACTCACGTATAGCCTCTGTGAAAAGCATTTAAACTTGAAGGCTGAATGAAAAGCAGTTCGGCTTACATGGAATACATCACGATGCCTGCTACAATGGCCTGAACATTCTGCGCAGTGCAAAGTACGGCGTAGCCTGAAATCTGAATAAGAAGCACAAACCAATGAGAGCAAATTTTGGCCGACCGATGACATAGAAAATTACTGTAACAAGTTCAGCAGACTAAACTTGGGACTACATGCGGCTCTTACAAACTCCAGAATACGCAGCTCCCCTTGACTCGACGTCTGCGATTTTGGCAATGACCTGACATGGAAAAAAATCAGCGGTCAATATCTTATGCTACTGAAAGACATCACCGGTTTGCCTACTGCGACTGTGTAGAACGTCAGGAAGAGAACCAGCGCCGGAGAAAAATGATCACTTATTATTCCCTGAGTTACTTGTATTGGACCCAGCAGTCGGTGCGCACTGAACTCCGAGGTAGCATATGGGAGATAGGCGTATGTTGTTGTGCCGTCAAGAGAATAAATATACGCCGCAAGTCCTAACGAGATATACAGAGCCCACTGTCCACGCTTGCCATAGAATCTAGTTGTTGCCGCACGCTGTGCTTGTAGGATTTCCGGACTTGGATTGGGGACAACACTATCGGATACCGCGTCTTTGAAGCGACGAAGAAGTTGAGAAGAGAGAATGACGTGTATTTGAGGAGAACTGACCATGGGCCTGTAGGCGTTGGTATCCGCTGTTATTAGGCATGTTTATTTGTGCCCAGGGCTGCTCGCTGAGCAGGGTAACATGCTGGTTTAGGTGAGGTTGGGTGGCGGGTCTGGAATCTGATAAGATCTCCAACTTGACACCCCCGGATCACTTGCTCTGATGATCACGGATCAGAATTCCAGTGTGGCTGTGCTTCTTGAAGTAGTAGACTAAAAATAGCGTGCACACCATTCTTCCTTCTTTCTCTCGAACCACCATCTTCATGCATCTTTCGATTACCCCCCTCAAACTGTCTGGTACTTGGCAAATTTCTCGCATGTTTCCTGAGAAAGCTTAGCAGCTCTTGTCGAAGAAATCCCATCGGACGAAGAAGCCTTTAAATTAGCTGATACTCTGCTCGACTCGACAACTTCCTGGAAAGAGGGCAAGACATACCACAAGCAGGTCAAGACTTATTCTCGCGCAAAGGGCCCAGAAGATGGTGCAGCTTGGCACTGCAGAGCAAGCATACACAAAGCGGATGAAGCTACATTCGCACAGATGTGGTCCAAGTTGGGTGAGAACAAAGCTGAGAATGAAATGAAGTGCGTCAGTTATCACTCTCCCTGAATGCTCTTGCCCACGATCGTGCACGGGCAGATTCATTCCAAATATAAAGAAAGTTACCCACGTCAAGGAACTCTCGCCGACGCAAAACATCTGGACACTTTATTATACCTTCCCTCCTCCAGTTGCTCCCCGCGTTTTCACAACGGTGCAGATGACACGTCTCTCGGATGTATCTCCTCGCAACGGGTATGTGGAGCATCTCAATTTGCTGGGTCGATCCAATGGATTTTGGCAGAATCATAGTATCCATGGCTGTTGATCTATCCGACGATCAGGATCTTGCGAAACTCGAGGAGAAAGGCGTTAAGGGCCGATATGTTAGTGTTGAGCGGTTAACTGAACTAGAAGACGGCAATGTAGAATGGCGCATGGCTACCTCCAGTACTCCGGGGGGCAGTATCCCGACCTATTTCGTCGAGAAGTCCTTGCCCAGCCAGATCGCGGAGGTTTGTCACCATCAAATACTTATCGGTCGATGCTGAATCATTTGTTCTGAAGGACGTTCCACACTTCATGAAATGGCTTCATAGTTTACCGAAGGAAGAGTAGTCATTTGTTACAGACGATGGGACACAATTTCAGCATATAGAAACCTACGCTAACTCGAGATAGCGTTCCACTGCATGGAGAGTAAATCAGTGTAGTCCTGCATTCGAATGCTACACTGACCCTCCCAGTTTGTTACTGCCTCATTCCAAAGTCTGACCTCGTGTTCTCTGGTTCCGCCGAAATGGTCAACGAAAACGTTCCCCAGCATTCCGCTCTCACGAGCAACACTGTCTGGGCGCATCATGCGTATTGTGGCAGCATCTAAGGAGGTAGGAAGCATTTCCACCTGCGCACCGTCAGTTGTGAACCGAAATGAAAGACGAATGCCTTGCCTTGCCGGATTTTCTGTCTTCAGGGGTGAAGTGCGAAATGGGCGGCGTCGTCAGTTGAATCTTCTTTTCAATACCTCGAAGGCCCAACAAAAAGATTGCACTAAGCGCAAAATACGGGTTCATGTCAGCGCCGGGTACTCGGATCTCCAGCCTTGTTGCTGCCGGCGGGACCGATGGAGGGGATAGTATGCGGATGGATGCAGCACGCGAGTCATACCCATACGTGATCGCATTTGGAGCCCAAAATTGCTCGCCTCCAACGAGCCTCTTGTACCCATTGATAGTAGGCACCAACTGATCCAAGGGGTTATTTGGACCTTGGATGCCGAAGTAGAGAGCGTACCAGAGGCATGACTGCAATGCAAAAATGAAAATACGACTGAAAACAAAAATAACGCCCCTACCATCTGCAATCCCATCTAAAACGCCGGCAAGGAATTGTTCGCCTTCGCTGCTCATAAACTTGGTATCATCGTACGCAGCGCCAGTCCGACCAGAAGAAAGTTCGGAATCCAAGACTGCAAAAATGTTCCGGTTGGAGGTATCTCTTAACGAGACATGGATATGTCTGCGGGTATCTGAGTGAAGGCCACTGCAGGAAGAAAGTGTTGGTCTGCGCTAACCCGCTACAACCAGGCAACTATTACTTGTCAGACATTGTCACAGTTGACTTGAACCTCTTACATTTCCCCACGGTTTAGCCATGAAGCTAGGCATTACCCCGTGCTTCATTCCTAGAGATTTTGCCCTATGATAACATATGTTATACAAATATCGAAGGGGAGGATCATACTCACAAGTATTTGAACAAGATTGCATTATCAGCCATTCGCAGTGCCGACGTGTATGCCAAAGCAGTCTCGAAAACCCCTGGTCCAGTCTCAGTATCTGGATATAGACATGAGTAACTTCGTTCACCAGACAGTATAATCCTGTTTCCTTACGGTGACCCTCTAGAGTTATGCCAAATTGGGCGCTGACATCGAACAAGTCCCGGAAATAGTCGTTGTTTAGTTGAGTTCGAAGCAGAGAATAACCGTGCACTAGCACATATCAGAAAAGGGCTGAGATGCATACAAAAGTTTCTTACTGCCGGGGGTTAAGGGTTGTAAACCCGTGAAGTTCTTCTGTACAACACTCTGCGGTGTCTCTGGACATGACGATAAGTCGGGAAATCTTACAGCCTGGTTATCACTGACCTTGAAAGTTAAAATACTGGCGGCCGTTCAAGATGGAGGTGATACTTGCGAGCACTTCGACTGACCTCATATTCTACTCCAGCGAAACACTGTTTGCCTGCAGCGGCGGCTCTTTCGGTGGTGATTCTCATAATGCCCCTGGGGTCAACAATGAGGGGCTCTCTTGTATCTGGATCTAGGAAAGACGCGAGGAAGAATGGAACGTTATCTTCCCAAGGAATGCGACGGTATGTAGATAAATCAATGGAGGCGATGATATCCCGGTAGCCGTTCGCCTTGTTAGAGATGAGAAGTTCGCGAGAATATACTGTATCGTGAATGTCCCATCCGCTGAAGCCCAGATGAGACGGGCTAGATGAGGAACGACGTTACAAACAAGATAACACTGCAGAATCCAAATCCGTCCGACGATGCTGAGCTCAGAAATTTGTCTTTGGACATGAACTTGCCCCGAGGTACACCATCGACTGTTAGTTACTTAGGCCGCATTATTGTGCCGCGTCGCGTGAGCATACCGTCGATACCTCAATTGAAACAGTTAGAGGTTGAATGCTCTATTTCAACGAGGATGATGCACTCACCGGCAACTTTCACCTTGATGTCGTCTTGCAGCAGATTCTCCAGGTCTTCCAGGGACTTGGGAGCATTTGCCGTAGCAGTCATGGTCGAAAATGAATTGAACGAGCGATTAAGACTGACGCGTTTACGAAGGTTTACGATGTCGGATGAGGAGCGTTCAGTCACGCCGGTCACATCTCCGAAACTTGATTCCTGCTGAATTCTTAAACATTCTCTTAACGGATTATGCTCGATGAACTCTCTGAAAACTTGCCAAACTACACGATCACGCACACCCTGCGCGCCCCAGCTCCAATCTCGTCTATAGCACTCGGCCATTCAAATCAACTATTCGCTGGATCTGGTGGGTTTAACCCACCAATTATAAGGTGCAGCTTGAAGACGCGTGAATGCTAGATGATGGATCGCTTCGTGTGTATGACTTGACGTCTTACAAAGTATGCAAGGCAATACGCGGATTACCGACCGAAATATCTTCGATCTGTTGTTTCAAATATCCTGGTTCTCATTTACGCGACGTTTGGCTTGCCTGTGGACGCTATGTACGCCGAATCTGGCCATATATTCGGTAGTCTCGTGTGCTCAATTCCGTGGCTTGTACGGCCATTTCTTCAGGCCTACTCATTTCATATGGACTTGGACAAGCTCGTACTAACAGTTGAGGATGCTGTAACCGCAATTGAACTGTGCAGCGATGGCGACGTCTTGAACGAGGTCTGCTAATTGCATTGCGTATTCCATGTCTTGAATTGCTTTAGCCAGCTTGCTCTAAATTCCGCAAAAACCCACTTAGCATATAGCGCGGACTCCGGCGCTGTAGGTGTCATGGATATATCCACCAAAAACATCATAAGGATGAAAACGAGCCATTCCAGCGTATGTTACTTCGCCCACTCTACGTTGCACTTCGTTTCCCTTAAAATTTTCTCAGATATGCGGCATTGTCAGGCAAGTAGTAGAAAAGCAGGTTCGATGCAAATCAACCAAGTCACAGATTCATCCCTGATCGTCCTCAAGAGATAGTCAGCGGCGGCTACGACAATTGCCTTATACACTTCAACCACCTGCAAGGGACCGTCCTCTCGAGTCGGGAAATGCGTGCGTTGTGTCGACATCACGCTGTGCTTACTCGTCATAAACTCGTGTGTAGCGTCTTCTTCGCTCTCTGACGGGATGTCCCTGTCTCCTCCATTCATTATGTCTGCTGCGATGACCGTTACTGGTATAATGGCAGCGGGAACCGCAGATGGCCGCCTGTGGCTTGGTTTTGGCGGCCAAAAAGATAGCTTAGACAAACCCGCCAAGAAAAAACGCAGCCGAAAGTGGGACGGGCTCTCACCCGACGATGAACACTTGGAAAAAATTGCTGAAGGACCCATTGTCGCGATGTAAGCACATTCGTGCACCTCTTTACGACTTGTCTTGAGCTGTTGCTAGGGCATTCCCCGATCCTACGACGGTAGTTCTCTCGACATTATTGGGGACGATCTTGCAGTATCGAATTATTCGCCAGGAAAATCAAGACCTTCAGCTGGCCAAGATCTGGGAAGGCCAGAGTGGCATCAGCAAGGTCAATGCATTGATATTTGATGAAAGGCGGTTCATCGTAGCGGGTCTCACTGAGAACGCCCAAGGGATCATAGAAATTTGGGACAGGGATAGTCCTCCCTAGCGTCTATATTCTGATGTGTTCTATTATAACATTTTTTGTCTATTTTTCTCGTGGGGGATTCCCCTCTTGCTGCTTCCTCTCAGCCTCCACCTGATGCTCGAGTTCCTGTATTTTCTCAAGATGTTTCGTTCGTTCCCTTCGCAGTTTGTCAAGGAGTTCCTCGTCCGAAACAGGTCGCACTCCCAGGACACTCAACATTTTGGTGGTCCAAGGCTCGGAGAACTCAGGCTGTTTAACCCCAGCTGCAGAGGTCTGCGAGAGGCCTGCCACATATTTGATTCTTTGAATGGCAAGTTCGTTATAAGCAACCTGCAAAACAACACATGCTATCCCGGCTGTCGTAGCCGCGCGTCCGATGGTCCTTCGGCCAGCTGTGTGAGTTTTCACTGAAGAGATTCGTGAAGAAGGTATAGCCAGACACACCTGTGAGCCCACGATATATTCCTCCCGTTGCAGCACCACTTAAACCGCTGTCAAGTAGATTGCGTCTCCGCAAATCCGACCAGGAGAGATTGTCCGAAGAGGTATTTTCTTTTCGGCCAATAGCAATACGAACGAAGGGGCTGAATATATATTCTCGAAGAGCTACTTTGGCTTAGGGAAATTGCGGTCAAGGAGTCTTTCCACATACTGAAGAAGGTTGCACTAGTTATCGTACTGTTGAGTGCTGAAGATGTAGCAAGCCTTTGATGAGTCCTCCCCGTAAATGTAGCATACAAGCCCGTTATGCATGTGCTTGCGACGGCTAGTCAAGTATCTCAGTTACACTTCGATATTTCCAGTCGGCGACGAGTCGAACTTGCAAACAATAACGGTTCCAGTGGCGATTGTCCAGATAGCAGAGTCCCCCATGCAAAGACGGACGCGCAGAGTCTCTAGTCCGTTTTTAAGGTGACCGGCGTGTCAACGGTAGAATTCGGATTATGTAATCACGTTTCCGCCCTTTGACACGATATCTAGAGCTCAAATTTGCTCTGAAGCGTTTATATAGGGTGATAGGAGTGTATTCGGCTCTTGAGACCAGTCAGAATCATAGCAAGGTGCTGCGGAAAGTGGTTGACAAAATGCGTTACCATCCTGTCACATGTGTCACAAGACAGAGCAAGAGGTCGGTGCGTAGGCTCAGAAGATGCATTTTGCTGCAAATTCTTTTCTTAGGAGGTAGATATGTTGTTATGGGTTCTCCATAGGTAAAACTTGAGTGTATATATGGTTGAGGGACTGCGCTATAAGAGAAGTGAACTAAATTGCCGTAAAATACACAGCCACAAAGATTATATAATAAGGTTCTAGCGATGACACGCCTATGAACTTCTTTTTTTTTTTTTTTTTTTGGAATGTTTGCCCACAGGTTCTCTCTGTGACTGGCAGTGCCCTCGCCGCGGCAGAAGCTTTGGCAGTGACACCCATTTCCGGACTTTGCCATTTTCAGGCGGAAGTAGAGATCCGGAACCCGGGAGGAAATGCATTTATGCAGACACGTGACATGTCACGGTACTGTGGGACTCGCAGCTTGGGATTTCGACCAGTGCAATACCCACTAAAACCCCCCACGGTTGCGTGGGACTCGAACCCACGACCGTAAGCGTTACCACACTTACGGCAGCCGGTCTTTCCCGGCTAGGACTCATGGCATACCCGCTCGACCATTCGTCCCCACACGCCTATGAACTTGAAAACAGACTTTAACACATCGAGGTACGAGATCATAGGTGTTAAAGTCTGGCTATGAGAGACTAAGAGTCTCTCAAGCTGACTTGATCGTCGGTGTAAATTTTGAAGTCTGCCACCTCACAAACACAAATAACGCGAGCGCGTCCGCCGCGTCTGGCACGAATGGGACGCGATACAAAGGTAAAGGAAAATTTACGATGCCCGCTAATATTCTAGAACTACAACGTCTCCCTAACAAAGCTGAGGGTACCTAGAGAAGACGCAAGAAGCTCCAGGACCCGTTCACTTTCCTTTCGTTGGACCCCCATCAGTGTCTGCAAAGCATCCTGCAGCTCGAGGTTTTCGACAATGACGTCCGCATGTACCCGCAGAGAAACGTTCTGTAGCGTTTGTACAGCTTCAAAGTCGCGGCGTGATTTCAGCCTCTGTGTCAGTGCGACGATAAATGTCCGCAAGCTGTCGAGAGTGATCAACGACCGTATCTCCAGGTCGATGGCAGCCGGCGAGAGGGATTTTATGAAGCTGAAAAAGTCCTCGTCTACAGATATAAACGTCAGCGTTTCCCGGGGCAAGGTAGAAGCAGAATCTCACAATCTCCTGTCGGATCGCAGGTCGTTAATTTTTCTTGGAAAACACTGAGAGTGCCGGCGGCTGCCTTTTGCAGCCGTCGAGTGTCTTTTTTTGTTTCAGCGGTGCTTTTTTGCTCGGTCACAAACCGAGGTTCGACACCGGGTAAGGTTGGTAGGAAAAACGGCGCCTTCTCCGGCGCTTTTGGAGGTTCTTTTGGTTTATTTCGTTGCTGAAGGCATTCCGAATTGGGAGCGTGTCGATGAAGATGAGACTCACTTGTATGACCTCGAGGTTTAGCAAAGTTTGCCACCTTGCACGCGGCAATAAGGTGAGAGTAATGAGCTCCCCGTCTAGTTGCGGCGGAGTAGAGAAGGGATTTTCCGGGGTGTCCCGCACGGTCAGCGCCGACAGTGCGTCCAGTGCTAGAATGGATATGAGTCAACCGAAGAAAGACAGTGTGACAGTCCTTGACCTTCATCCTCCGCCGTTCCTTGCATCGACGGAAGCTTGACATCAGTGATATCATCGTCTGTCACGCTCTGGAAGGAAACCTCAGCATATTGTGCGCGATTCGCCCTGAAATTCTATCAGAATCACCGCAGCAGCTCATGCGAAGGCGTGTTTGACCATAGATACACGCCAACACTATCAACATGGGCTGTAGCCAAAAAGTCATTGGCCGGCGAAAACGAGAGGCTAGTGGCGACGCTGGAGGTTCTGAATGCGTCAATCAACCGACCCGTAGGGACGTCGAAAGTTCGAACGACCGAGTCCAAGGAAGTCGTGACGAGCCATCGTGAATCAGGAGACCAAGTCTGCAGTATTATTTTAGCGAGACTGGTAATGATGAAATATCAAACGGATCTACCACGTCGAGTACCCGTGCACGGAAATCGCCCAATTCACGAACTATGCGTCTTGTTTCAATATCGACAACACGAACCACCATGTCATCAGATACGACAGCGAGAAGTCCGCTATCACGATGCAATAATATTGAGACGGCCGTGGATGGTAGGGTTAATGTGTGCTCGAGCTTCGTGGTATGGAAGTCGAAAAACTAGGTCAAGCATGCAATGATGAATAAACAGTGGTACAGCTTGATGGACAGCTTACGTTCAGAGTTCCGTCCAAGGTGCTCGCAATTACAGTGGTATTGAGCGCATCAGACGCAAGCCCTGTAACACTTCGCCCTTCCTTTTTCTTACCAGTTTGGAATCGGATCGCAACATCGGGTGGACAAGGGCCAACATCGAAGGTCTTTCGCTTGATACCGGATTGCAGATTCCACATGTGCACAGTTCCTGTAGAGGAACTGGCTAATCCAAAATTGCCGCAGGCGGTAACGCAAACTGACTGAGGAAACACATATAAGGGACCAACGCATAACTGTTTGAGGGAAGCAGAACCGACTTTGACAGATCCAAGGGGAGCTTTCTCTTTCGATTTGCTGCCCTTGGAAGCATCTGCGAACCCGAGACTATGCTTTCCGAGTTTCTTACTCTGCATTGTCCATGTGCGAGCGAATGTCTCATCAGTATGGCCAGTAAGTATATCATCCCAATCTTTCGCTCGGGTTGAAGAGTACGATAATGATGTGATGGGAGGGAGCTTGAGGGATGCCAAAGGAATAGAGAGCGCAGTCGCTTTCTTAGCAAGGGATCCTTGTGACAATTCGAAAGATCGCGAATCGCGAACTACCGATGTACACCGAAGACTACGATCTCTTGATGCTGTTAACAGTTGCTTGCCATCCTCGCCGTAGTATCGAATGATATGCGGGGGAGCATGGTGGCCAGTTCTAAACTTGAGCAATCGTGGTGCGGCGGTAGGTGAATCGAACAGCCATTGCTGCCAGAGATATCAGATCAAATGCAGGAGTGTTGAACAACGGAAATAACCTTAACGCTATTGTCCTCGCCCGAGCTAATGAGGACAGGTTGTCCTGGGACCCACTCAACAGAAGTTATCGCTCCGTCGTGGGCGCCGCGAACCATATGAAGTAACCGACCGCCTGCGTTTAGATCCCATAGAGCAATGTGACCAGCGGAAGAGGCAGAAGCAAGCACAGGATGTCCATCTGGCCAAGAGCTTCGTTAGTAGCATCCTTTTCGAATACACTCTGGCAACCAACCACTCCTGAAAGCAAGAGCTCGCACACCGCCCTCCATGAACATTCTCATTAGTCGCTCGTCCCCCCGAACATCATAGACAGAAATTTCCCCAGACGTAAAACCTATTCCAACTACGTCGATGGCAGGGGATTGTGTTAATGCAGTGATAGCGCATGTAGATGCATCGCCAGATTCAGAAGCGTTGGGAGCGGAGATCAAGCGAGCTGCAGAAAACTTGTGTATGCAGGTTCTGAGATCCAGTCAGCGCTAAAAATTGAGGTGTTCTTAGATATCGACTGACTGAGTTCGAATGTTCCACAACTGCATGGCGCCCTGACTGCTTGCGACGAGGACCTTGTTTACATAGGTGGCAGGATGGAGAATGGAGGTGGCGGTAAACCCGATATCAAATTCTATTGTAGAGTCCAATTCTGGGGAACTATTGTCAAAAACGAGCAGACAGGTGCAACAATTCAAGAACTTGCTTCCAGATGATGTATCCCAAAGGAACATTCTGCGACCATCTTCCGTAAGGGCCAGTATCTGAGACCCAAATATTGTGATGAATGAAAGGGCGATTCCCAATGGATTTGTCGCTCGGAGGACCTAAATCCAGGTCACAAAACACTGACTGTTGCAAGACAGAGACGATTACCTCCTTGCCGCGTAAATATTTTATAGCATGGGGTCCAGATGCAGCCCATACGGCATCACCGTCCATTGCGAGAGAGGATATCTGGTCTGGGGCATCAGGACCTTTGCGAAGAGTTAAACAGTTGGACGGCAGTAATTTAACAGCACGTACTCACCGACGAATAGAAGGCCCATCTTTCCGCCCTCCCATAGTGCCCAAGATCTCCCCAGACAAGTCAAAATGTGGATTCGTGGGCCGTCTGTCGCGCCCTTATGAGAACGGGTTTGCAAGACGAATGGTACATTGTCGGTTATGAGACCAAGAGCACGGAAGGGAACGAAGAGACGGGGTTCCTTGTCATGTGTTGTTGGCGGATTTTGACGGAGACGCTTGCGAGGAGGAGGGGTATCTCCTGAGCTTGTCGACGCGACCATTTGGACTGGAATTGCAGAGCTCAAATTTCTTTCGCCGGATATGGTTTGAACACCGAGAATTTGCACAGCCACACCTTGCTCTGTCTCCCCACCTCGCGACAAGCTACAGTGGGATCCTGGCCAATCGAAGCTTTTGTCAATTCAATGAGAGGGAGCAGTCTACCATACATTTACGGGCGAGCATAATCTCTATTTACTCCATCTTGACTCGTGTCTCGCGTTTCTGTCATCTTTCTTGGACCCGGCGCGACTTGGTGCTCTCTGCTGGCCCTTCCGATTAAATGATTGACACCGTCAGCTGCGTGAAGCACTCAGCCACAGCTGCTCTGTCATCTTGGGCGCAGATCCTAACCATTGTAGTGGCCGATGAACAAAAATATGGTGTATGTGGACAATGGTCCACATAGGAGGGGAAGCTTGCTTCAGTCCGTACATGCAATTTACTGAATTAATACTACATAGTACAGAGTAAGTACACTCGCTGGTCTATTCTACTAGTAAGTACTCATGCAACTGTTGAAAAGGCTCAAGAAATTGAAATTCAGTAAGAATATCCTGTATATTGAATCCATAAGTATTGAGTTTGAAACCCAAAGCCTCTCTCCGCTCCAAATCAACTCTGAGCATCTGACGCACTGTGGTTTCATTTGGCTTCTGTAATCTTTGCAACAGGAAAGGTGAACGAAATGCTATTCCGTTCAATGTTTTCACTCTTGAAATTGCAACAAATGACAACCCAGGAGCAAAATCTTGTTTGCCAAGATCAATCACTGCTTTGGTGAGAGTCAGACCTTGACTTTTGTGAATCGTGATAGCCCATGCCAATGTTAGAAGTAGTCTTTAGCTTTTCCAGAGCTGCCGGTTTAGTTGTTGTGCTTTGAAGTCGTGTCCGATATTTGTGAAGCATTCCAGTGCGTCGTGTCGTATTTTTCTCAAAATCAATCTCAGCATCCTCTTCCTCGCCAGGAGTCACATTGAGGCTGCGTATTTGGCGAGACGAGTGAACCATTGGACAACTCAATAGCACATGACAAGTTTCTTGAGCTGAGATGTCTCTTTCTCCAGCGAATGAAGACAACATTTTCTGAAATGCTACCTGTGCTTTATCTGTGTCATCAAGGCGCGAAATTGCTTTGTGAAGCAAGTCGGAGTAGCTTGAAGATTGTGTTTCAGCTTTACTTGCATATTTTGCAACATACGCAATGACCGCATTTTTGTTAAGAACCGGTCTGATATCAATATTGGCCCTCCATCCAAGAATCATTGCCACATTATGTGAATTCAATAGATCATCATTTCTGCGAGTGAACAACTCAGGATACTCCTGGCCTGGAGCTGGTTTCAAGATGGTTTTGTCACAGAGCTCTTTTGGAAAGTTGAATCTGCACACTTGTTCACCAGTTACTTTGTTTCGCCGCAAGCAATATCCAGATACACATTTGGTATGGCGCTGAAACCGATTCAATGCTTCTGCGAGCTCTTGCTTTGTATCTTCCAATGTGGGAAAAAGCCGAGCAGATGGATGAATGTCAGCAGGAGGGCAGGATTTTCCAGGATTCATTGTTGATATCAGTGCATCCCAAAACCGGATGAACTTGTCTATATGTTCTTGCAATTTGAAATTCAGCTCTTCTACTTTAGGAGCATGTCTAAACCAAGCAAAACCATGGATATGGGTGCTACCTCGGGTCTGCCACTCATCACGGAACCAGTAGTCCACAATGTTAAATAGAGGTTTCAAGAAGTATTCGAAGAATATCTGCCAACGTATGTGAAAATAGTATGCAGCAATAGCTAGTTGTATATATATCAGTATGCAACCAAAGTCAAGAATTTGCTAATTTTGCTAACCAGGATTCTTATTCAAGTCAGCCCATCGGATACGATACCCCTCAGGACCGTTTGGTGCCTCTTCGGCTTGGTGTCCTGGCATGTGTCGATGCAGATCAGGCCATTGAATATCAGCTGCTGAAGCAGTGAAGAAAACACTGGGGCAATCTAGATCTCGAATCTGACAGTTCAAATCACGTCGCTTATTTGTCCAGAATGGTCGAGACCCTTCAATAGGTGCAGCTGCTCTTGAAACACGTTGAGCCAACCCAGCGACATTGTTTGTATCAATCATTTCTCTGATTTCTTCGACATTCAAGGCACCATCATCTGCATGGCTTTTTGCATACCAACGAGAGGCCTCCTTGCATCTGCGTCTGAAAATTGAGTTCAAAGCCCAGTAACGAAAGCGTGGATGCTGTGCAAAACGTCCATCTTTGTAACGCATCAAATGTGCTGCCCAGTCCTCCATGGATACTTTCTGATTTCTCAGTTCATTGAAGTCAGCTTGTCCTGTGGGGAATAGAGTAGGAAATGCATCTATAGCAATTTTGTGGTTTTCGTACTCTGAAATGGGTGTCCCACGCACACCTGGCATAGTTAAAATCTGTTCTCGTGCTGGCGGGACTTGAGGATTTAACTCTGGTGGAAGATTTGCTGCTGCTGCCTGTCTTTGAAGTTGTTCAAACTCAGTCTCTGGGGGTTGTATATTTGGTGCGAAACCTGCTGAGAATGTTTGCTCTGGAGGATCTTCATTCCCAAACTGTGGAGGACCTTCTTCTAAGCCTCCATGCATTTCATCTACTGAAATATTTTGTATGCGGCTTTGAACGTTTTCATCCTGACCAAAAGCATTAACTCTGTCCCAGTCAATAGTCACCCGTCGAGATCTGAAAGTTGGATGAACTTCTTCCAGGTATCTCAGCCATGTTGACAGTGCTGCTCGTCTAACTCGAAAGTCCTCATTGACTTGCTGACCACCTGCTGTTCCAGACCGTCGAAAGATTATGATTTCACACTCCTCGGGGAGTAAGGGAACTCGATTGTGCAAGACTGCAGAGTCACGTGGAAAATTACAAATGTGTCCACGGTATGCATATTGTCCACCATGGATTTGCCAGACTTGAGTAAGAGCATGAACAGGAGAGATCAAAATCTCCTCCATCTGTGTTAAGACAGGAAGATCAGAACGCACACTTCCTGGATCCATCATATTGTCAATTGTGTACTTCCCAGGATTTGGACCAGCACATTTTCGACACAGACCAGCAGCATTAACAGCAAGATCAAACCACTTCTCATTGCAAGAACCACAAGTCTCCATAGTAATATCCATCAACCTCTTGCGGACATCATTTAATAGCTCTTTTTCTCTAGGGGTAACAGCAAGATCTGAAAGAGCTGCATCTATATTGTGGTGTGGAGGAATCGCCTGAGGAGGAGGATCCAACTGCTGCTGAAGCTCTTGATTTATAGCAGGCTGAGCATTTTGATTATTCCGTCTAGCACGGCAGTGTTTACAGGTTTGATGGTCTCCAAAGTCAGCTGCAGGTTTATAGTGGCTGCCAGTTGTACAGTACAGTTCGCCAGGATTACCTGGACGTGGTTCTCTTGCAACCGGTCTGCGAGGTTGAGCTGGTTGAGCATTTCCCTGTGGTGCTGGCTGTACACGGGGTTGTGCTGGCTGTACTACAGGTTGCTGAGCAGGTAAACGATTACGCTGAAGTGTTGGTGAGGGAGGTGGACTTCGCATCTCAGAATCTTCCTCATGTTGAGCACCAGCATTCTGCATATCTGTAATTCTACCAGCCATTCCTGGAGTAAGCTGAAGTTGCCGGCCATTCCAGTTAACCTGAACCAGATTTTGCTGTGGAGGCACTCGTCGATGCTCAGGGCTATCCAAGATGCGATTAATACGCTCTTGGTGTTGTGCCGCATTTCGCTGACGTTGAGGAGTATTTGGAGGGGTGGACCTGTGCCTATTTTCAAGAACAGGAAGGCTTGACTAATTAAACAAGAACTTACATGAGATAAATGAGGACAATATTGAGGAGTAAGTATATATTGGGTGCTAAGACTATTGAGACATTGAGTCAGGACAACAACTCATGGCTGAAAAGTGTGTTAAATACCCAGAAAGTACATCTCAAAGTTGTCTCAAAGCATAGGCAAAGGGGGAGAGGAGCAAGCATTCATTGAGCAACACAAAGTATATAGGTAGGCAGTATCTATCCATCCATCGGGCATGAGGTTGAAGCAAGGTTACAGCGTGGAACTGGAAGCATTTTCGGAACCGAGTTTCGGAGTTTCGGGTTCGAGGTCACATGACACTGACAGCTGGATATCCGAAGTCCGAGGAAAGGCCCGCACAGTGCTTACAGCTGTGCTTACAAAGCACCCAGTCATTTTGTAAGCATCTGCATTTTGGAGCCACATACCGATGAATGGGGAAGCAAGCTTCCCCATAACTACCATGGCTGTTGCAAACCGAAATCCAGCTGCAGAGGGATACCCCAACGGCGGCAACTTGTGTACTGCATCAGCATGCACAATCTGGCTCAAAATTTTGCTTCGCACACGCCAACAAAACTTCTCGGGGGGATATTGACACTCATCATTGTAACTCTACCAGTGCACCACTGACACTACTGTGTGACGGAGGCGTTCATGTCAGTCAGCGCCTTTTTGAGATTCGATATAAAATGAACTTGCGCTCCGACTCTTCTTTAGTTTGGTGCATTTTTCGTTTTCTATTCTTCGTTCGGTCGAGCCCGGTAGCTCTCCACATTCATTTTTCTTCCCCTGAGCCAATACTCTTGCCTTATTAATCATGAAGTCTTTCTTTTCTCTGTCCCTCTGCGCCCTTCTTGTCACAGCTTCGCCACTGGGAGATCGCCGCGTGCTGTCTCGCAAACACCACGGCGCCCCTCTATCGCGCCGCTTTATTCTGTCGAGGTAATTGGCAGCATTGTTTCTTGAATTCAAATTAAACCTCTGGCACAGTCGACTTGATGTTCCCACCGCTTGCGCCGCCAAAGCTCCCCCTGGTAACGCGACCGTAATCCAGGACCCTTTGAATGTTACCGATATGGCTACTCCCGGTACTCCAGCTTCACCGGATAATTCCACGTCTATCCTCGCCGGAGACGTGGATCCCACCCCAACGGCGGACAACACCACCTCAACGGCAGATGATTCCACTTCCACGGCGGATAGTTCTACCTCAACGGCAGATGATTCCACTTCCACGGCGGATAGTTCTACCTCGACAGCAGACAATTCCACTGCGTCAGCCAACAGCACCATTACCAGACGTGCTCTCGGAAAGAGATACGGGTCTTGGAATTTCGATGATACATGGTTCGATCTCTGCATGAACAGTGGCGGAAACCTCTTTTTAAACGATGCCGATCCATGTTTCGACTATGGGATCGAAGGTTTCAGTGCCCTCTTCGCCGATGCGGACGTCTGTGCGCAACAGGATGTCGCCGATGCGATGATCACCTTTGCAAAGTCCAAAGGTATCATCAACTCGGCTGATTTGATCCAAGTCGCTGTGGCGTATCGTCGTTTGGCCCGTGAATCGATTCAGATCTTTGGATATTACCCGTCCACTCCTTACTGCGGCAGGCGTGCGATCAATACCGAGTTGTGGGGAAGTTACAACGAACAGCCGGAAGGTGTCACAACTGGGCTCTATGGTGGTCCTAATTACCCTATTGTGCCGTTTGGTCAAGGTGAGCGTCTTGTCAGATTTATGTCTACTCTTGTTTAAACGGAGTTCAGACGGCTCGTGCCCGTACGGCCAATTCCCTGACGTTACGAGTTGCTCTTGCGTGTCAAACTTTTACGGCTCCTTCGCTCCCAGTACTGTGGCGACTGCGACCGACAGCTCCAATGCCGATATCACTGAGTTGCCAAGCCTCACCGATACTTCTGTAGTAGCATCTGCGACGGCAAGCGCTGCAGATTCGACTGTAGACTCAGATGATTCGGACACGGGTAGCGAAGACTCTTACCCAACCGACGACTCGGATTCGACGGACGATTCGGATTCGACGGACGATTCGGATTCGACGGTCGAGTCGGATTCGAGCACTGCTGATGCGGCGACCTCAAGTGCCGCTGTTGCCGCCTCAGCGACTGCGGACAGTCCAGACGGGATTTCGGGAAATATCAATGATCCCAATGGTCGCCGTTAGGGCTCACTAGAGATACACAAGTATGGCTTGCTGATAGAGAAAGACTGGGGTGAATTTTATTAATTTTTCGTAAATAATGTTGTTGTGTCTGTTGGTCTTTGTTGAATGTAGAGGCTGCTACATTTAGAAATGGAACCAATTGTTGCCTCAAACCACGACATGGAGGGCTCTGGATCGAGTTCATATGCAACTGAAGCTACACCAGAAGTGGTTTCGGCCGTCCCAACTGCGCCGTGGCTCACTTTGCAGACTTTGACTTTCGCGTCATTGTCTCTTGCTGTCGCTTGCCTTGCGAGTTAGTTATAAACTAATTGTGTTCTATTGCTTCTGATGACTTTTCCGAAGTCCTCGTCCTATTTACGCGCCGGAAGTCCCGAGCTAAGGGGAACCTACTGCTCTTGGTTGGTCCCCCGGATGCTGGGAAGACAGCCATTCTCTCTACGGCGCGTCGATGAGCAATTTGAGTGTTGAATGCTGAACTGACTTCTGTTCAGTTAGTGTACAATCAGACGCTACCCACCCACACGTCACTGCAAACGAATACATCTACAGTCTCTCTCCCTGAGACCAAGAAAAATTTACTTGTAGTGGATATCCCTGGGCATCCGAGAATTCGAGACCAAGTCAACGAGTTCATCGGGGATGCAAAAGCTATTGCATTTGTGGTTGACGCAAGCACGGTATCTCGCAATGGACCTGCTGTCGCAGAGTGAAGTGACTCTTCCCTCATTGAACTCCGGCGCTGACCACTGGTTTAGGCATCTGCACGTTATCTTGAATGCCCTCACATCTCTTCCGCCGTCCCAAATCTTACCGTCGCTACTCATTCTGGCACACAAGTCCGACCTTCTTAAGCCGGGTACGGCGGCATCTGCAACCTCTGAGAGCCTGGCTATCAACCGGGTGAAAACTATCCTCGAACGAGAGTTGGAGAAGCGGAGAGTAGCGCAAACGGGAGGAGTAGGCGTCGAAGGACTAGGTGAAGAGGGAGAAGGGACGGAAATGGGTGGGCTGGAGTGCAGCGGCGAAAAAGGCGCGTTCAGGTTCGAGGCATGGGAGGGTGGAGAGGTCCAATTCTTGGGGACATGGGTGAAAGTCGGCCGAGGGGTAGACGAAAAGTCGAACGCTGAGGACGGACTGTCGGTGCTGAGACAATGGATGGAGGACAGCGCATAAAAAGATGTATTTTTTTTTACTACAAAACACAACAACGACGGCTGTTGGAGAGGTCTGACACTCGCTACACAATGAAAGAGAATGAAGCAAGTTCTATACCCAGCCAATTCCTTCTTGCAATCGTGAATCGCCGTGACTCTCGAGAGAGTAAATGTAGAGGTCATGGAACTGTCTAAAAAGATTGCTTGAGCTTGTAACGCTCTTTGCGGCCCTTATATACTTCGCCATCACTTTCGTGGGAATAGCATCATGATCGCGTCGAGAAGACGATCGGCAGTGTATACCTGGTCCGTTGGCCTCGAACTTGCTCTCCTCATTCACTTATCGCACTTCTGGTCAAGTGCTCCTGGACCTTTGGTGTCTGGCGTGGGTCAGAGGCGTCTGAGTTCCAACCATGAGCTTCAGCTCATCCATCCAAATTACAATCCCCGGTAGGTTGACTGCAAGTCGGTTCAGAACATCTCAATAATACAGCATACAGATTTCGATGAAGAGGAATACAACACACCTGTTCCCTTCGGAAGAACAGGCGGAAATAGCTTGTTTGGTGCTTTTGGCTCGAGCTCAGGACAGGATTCACCCACAGCCGCAACCACCCCTACACCCAGCTTCGACCAGAGAACCTACTTCCCTTCCCATTCTAGAGGCGATTCGGTAGCGTCTGAGGATTCTGGCCATTCCATATCTACGCGTTACACGACCAAGTCATCGACACCTTTCGCCCATTCTGCCCAGTCTTCCATTGCAGCGCCAACTGGGTTCACGAAGAAGTCTTCTTTCGCGTCCATTCGCGCCGCTTTCAAAAGCGGTGGAAAGTCGAATGATGCTCCTCCCGTCCCTCCCATAGATCACCAAGCCTATCCGGTCCTGAAGAATCCTTTCAATCGGTCTACGACTTCGCTAAACTCTTCTACTATATTGTCTCGCGGGCCTAGTATGGCTCAAAGTACTATTACCACTAGTCCGCCTTATCATAGGCCGCCAACACCTGGTTCTAGTGAAGGAAGGCACACGCACAGACCCCCGACTTCGAAGTCCAAAGGACATGGTTATGCAAAGTCCCATCACTCCCAGTCAGGATCGATTTTCCATAGCTCAGATCCTGGCAGCGACTATGGCCAGAACCATCCCTTCTCATCGTCGCCTCCACCAGTTCCTCGGGTGCCCAATGCGTTTGGCCCAGTCCGAAGCGAAACGCCCGATTTCGATGAGGACAAGGTCATCATGGATCCCAAAACTCCTTCGGACTACGCACTTCACGCTGTATTTATCCGATTTGCCGCCACCGCTGAAGGTAAAATAGATCTTTTCTTGAGGGAGGCTTTTGTGAGTTACGGTGATCTCTGAAGCGAAGACGTTATTGAATACATTTAGGATCACGAACCACTATTGGCGGACTCTATGGGTCCGGGGGTCGATCCTAAATTTGACGATATCCTTGATTCACTGGGGAAGATTGCGCAGAAGCACACAAAGCCTGTAGTTGATTCTATAATGCGCTGGCGAAGAACTCAGACTGAAAACGTCGGCTCGGACGTGATCAGATCGCATATGGCCCAATCTCCTAGTCCATCTCGCATCCGAATAAATGATGTTCCCGGCCTTCTGAACGAAAGGAAGTCTTTAGCGTCCATCTATGTGATGTGCCGCGCGCTCATTGCAGTATTGCAATCCATTCCCAAGGACGCGCTTGGGGAGACGATGGGATATAGTTTGGAGGAGACGACTTTCGAGCAGTTCCGAAAACCGGATCTGAAGCTACTTGCCCAGTCGGCCAACCACAGAACCAATGCCGAATTATACGCCACTCTTTTAGGACACATTTCCAAAGTTCGGTCAGTGACTGTTCATTGGACGGTTTCTGAAATGCTCACAGTCGCTTAGGTTTGTGAGTGTCACAGACCGCTTCTTGTCGGAGTTGGGTCCTGTTGCGCATGGGCAGGTACCAAAAGATCTTGACATGAAATATGAGAATCTTGTGAAGGGAATCAACCATATCCAGATCAAGGTTCGTATTATTCACTCTTAATGCCAATTGGTTGACATATTGGGCAGGTCTGGCCACCGGAGGCGTTCGAGGAAGGCGCCGAATTCCTAGAATCCCTTTCCAAGTCCTTCGTGCAGGCCCACGGTTTCAGGTTGAAAACGGCATTTGCCGAGACTCTTGTTAAACTCCTTCATCCTATTGGGAAGGTTTGTTCAATTGTCCTTGAGCCAACTTGCCAGTCGAACGCTCATCTTTTTCCCAGACCGCACAGGCGGAAACAAACAATCCACAGTGGGCGAAAGCAATAGAATTGATTTATCCAAAGGCGAAGGAAATGGTATCGAAACCGCGATACTGGCATGTGGCTTTCCCTCTGGTCATAACGTCTCTTTGTGTTGCTCCACAAACATATTTCTTGAAAAATTGGGTACCATGCTTTGAAACTGCGTTATCCAAAGTCAAGGTGCGTACTTCCTATGCAACGTTCACGGTTTCCATTCATTCGTTTTGAAGGAAAAACCGTATCGTATTCCAGTCATGAACGGAATGCTGCGATTGCTTTGGACTTATTTATACCGGTGTCAGGAATCGGCATCAACAACCCTGACGAAACTGGACACACTGCTCAGACACTTCTTTCCTGTCAATCGTGTCACCGTGTTCCCGGCTGACGACCATCTTGAACCGTTCATTTACATCATCCACTTTGTTCTCTCCGTCACTTCGAATTCGGCCGCGACTTCTGTCTAGAGTTGATACAGGAACCAGTCATCAGTCAAACTGCTAGTCTCAGCGGTGTGCAACTTGCCCCGGAGAGGACTGCCATTGCTATCCGAGCGATCCTTCTCTCACTGCACACAATAGAGAAGGAGTCTCTCTCGCCAACCTGGCCCTCATGCACCGACTTCTCAATTTTCCCTTCATGGGAAGATTATCCAACGTCCTCCGAATTCAGGTCACCATCGTTCATGTCCAAGCCCGGGATGCAAGACTTCTTTGAGCGATGCGGGTCTACTCTCGTCACAATTGCCACAACTTGTGGTAATGCCGTAGGCCAGATGTCGATCTTCGACGAGCAATGGTTATACGCACGGATTAACCCGGCCTATGAGGAGTCGCACAACTATATTGTGCGACGTCATCCAGAAGGTGGCACTGTCGCGTACCCCAACCATCTTGTTCCTCAGATCAGTATGCTTCAGACATGCTTCCAATCGTGGCCTCGTTGTCTGCATTCTAATATCCTTACGGCGGATGCTATCAACATGCTCATTCGTGGTGTCGTACACATTGAACCGCTAGTGGGCGAGGTTGCTACTGCAGCTCTCAAGCGCCTTATGTCGGATCGGTCAACTGCCCTGACAGTGGTAACGGGATTGACGACGTTCCTTTTTGATCCTCAGCGCATCACTCACGAGGGCTCGGGCATAAAACTCCTCATAACATCGCCGATGCTGCTCAATCTCTGGGTCAGCCTTGTCGACTTCTGGGTTCGGGATCTTATCGACCGTACGCCGGAGGCTCTTGCAGAAGACGAGTTGGCCGTCGCGACTCGATGCAACGAGATCGAATCTGGGGCTCTTTTCCTCCTGTCTTCCGAAACTTCCAATATCCGCGCTCTCGGCGTCAAGGTCATGCGAATTCTGGGTCTGCTTGTGGCCCATATTTCTTCCCCAGAGCAAACTCCATCAGATCGGCCTGTTACTTATTTGCCGATCGTCGAGTTGTTGCATGGCAAGGGCGGTAACAAGTCGTACCTCAGAGGATACGAGGAATTGCTCGATAAGCCTGAACTGGCGCGCTTAGAGCAATGGCAGCAATCAAAGCGGGTGGACATTCCTTTACGTGTCGCCGACAGTAACAATGAGAAGGACCGGAAGATTTGGCGGCATCTTCTCCCTCTGTTTATGAATTCATGTATGGAGCATTCGAGTCCCGCTGTTGCATCCTTCCGAGACAGTGTCGTCGCCGCTGCCACTAAATACCATCCCACGATTTCACACCTCGCTGGGTTGAGCAGTCGCGTTCCTGCTGGGCTTCCTAATCGTAGCCCCAATACAGTGGACAAAGATGGCCCACGTTTAGTCATGGACAACAAGCTGCTCGTGGATCAATGGCATCTGTGGCTCAAAATACTCTGCTCAACTGCTACCTTATCCGAGTCCAACCGACTCGCGGTGACGCAGATTGGGCGAGACCATTCCCGTGCTCCGTCGGATGCGAACTTTGAACGGGAACGCATGTCAACGACACGCGGTCTGTTCAGATATCTCACTCCCTTCTTGGACTCTGAATATACTCCGTTCCGCGACGCGGCTGTTCTATGCATCAGCTCCTTCCCGGTATACGCCTATTCACAGTTGCTGGATGATCTTAGCCTTCTTGCTGGCCGTCAATTCTATGATGACCCGAGATCCAAAGCGGGCTCTACGCTAACAGTAGATCAAAACGTCCTCACTCCTCGTCAATTTCACGAAGACAAATTCAGACCAACTCCTGCCGCCATCGGGGACCGCACGCGACGACAAGAGCGTCTTTACTCCGCCGTGGCTCGGATTTACTATCTCACAGCACATTATCTGCAGTTACAACGATCCACTGGGCGGCAAGCTGCATTGGCAAACGTTCTGAAGTTTGTACGAAATACACAAGCCTTTTTGACGGCTGCAGACATGCGAGATAATTTCACATTGCAGCGTCTCCGACGCTACTTTTGCGGCACAGTTGAACGTCTGTTCGATGGTCTAGCTGCACTTACTGATTCTGACCGTTTTATACCGCCAAATATGCACCTTTCCCTTTATCGTCTCTGCGAAGAATGGTGTCAATTTGGGCATCAAACGGAAGGCGTGAAGCAGCGTCTCATTCTCATGCAGAGAGCCGCCGCTGCCGCCTCATCCACGTCGGACACAGATGTCGGCCAGTCCGTGAAGCGGTTTCAAAACGAAACGCTGCTGCTCTCCTATGCATCTGTCGGTGCTCTGTCTTCCCTCTGCGTGAGTACACTCAATTTTCATGTATTCAAATTTCTCACTTTGTACAGCAAAAGGCATACTTCCCGTCGGAGCAGACGTCCGAGTCCCCTGTAGATCGCACCCCGCCGGAGTACCTGAAACCTCTATCTGCCCATGATGTTCTGCAACGATTTTGGAGCCATTCTTGCGTCCCAAGATCAGGCTACGCAGACCCGTGGAAAGTAAGTGACGTGTTGCTGGTCCCCATCGGCCCGTTTGACGACGTTATTTCTAGGAGGGCATTGAAAGCACTGCTTGTTGCGAACACGAACGATACGAATCTTCTGGAGGAATCACTGCGACGCGCGCTCGTCCTCACTGAACAGCCTGATTCTAGCCACGTCCTCTTCTTCGAAGTTCTGTCCGACATTGTATGCAGTGGTGACACCCACGCTTTCACCTTCGCTCAAATCGTTTGTTTGGGTTTATCCAACCTCTGTCCACCCTCTTCAAAGCATTCGACGTCATGCCTTTAACATGCTTGAGGCTATCCACCAGCAAACAGCTGGCCAGACTACAATGTCCCAGTTCGAATCTACAGCTTGCAGCCGGGCCTCCGCCACCTTCGTTCATGCTCATCATCTCATTTCCGATTTTCTCGCTGTGGAGCATCCGACTCAAGCTGCTGCTATTCTCACGCAGTTCGCGCATTGGCTTGCTCAGTTCTACAACACATCCTCGACTTCGACTGTTCCATTGCAGCTGCTTCAAAGCTTGGAGTCCTGGATCCCCCATATCGAGCTGATGGTGGAGGATAAGACGAGCCTTTCCAGGGAAGGTCACTCGGCACTGTATCATCTGATGGCCCTGATGCTGCGCTACGGGCAGAATTATACCGAGCAAATATCACTGCTGTGGACCCGGCTGGTTGACCCTCCTCACCAATCCAACGGTCACGCCACTGTTAGATTCCTTCTCGAACAGTCGCACAAAGTTGGCAGTGCAGCATTCATTGACTGCGCTTCGAATATCGTCGCGTGCCTCTGCCATACTCCTATCGGTCGGCAGATCTTCGAGGAGTTATGTTCAGTCATTGAACCAGCTCGAATGCTCCCCACGATTGACCACAAGCTAGCCTTCCAGACCAGGAGGACATGGAGCTTTGGGCCGACCTTGTTGACCTGTTCGCCTCCACTGAGCCCAAAATTTCGCTTGGATCCGCACAGTTTGCCTGGTTGTTCTTGGCTGACGTCGCACTGCAGCGTTATTGGGAGCTGAGAACTCAATTGCCTATCTTGCTCCATGCTGTCTTTGCACATCTGGATCACCGCATTCTGTTCGTTCGAGAGCGAGCCCAGCGCATGCTTTTTCAGATCTTGCGATCTTGCGCTCCCGGCTACGACGAATTACCCGATCGGCATTTGTATCCAAATAGAACTGCTCTCAAGGCGTCTATCTCCACTCTTGAGGCGGAGGCAGAGCCCATGTACTGGAAAGAGGACGAGACCAGTGTCGATGTTGAACCGAAAATGAAATGGCTTTCGGCGGAGGTCGTACGTTTCATGCTGCCGTTGTGTCCCATGCTGGCAGAGGTGTGGGGTTCGCTAGCTCTATCTTGGGGAACATCGTGTTCTATCAGGGCAATCGCCTTCAGGTCGCTGCAGATATTCCGTGCAATCATGGTTCGCGTCACGCCCGGAGATCTTGCTCTCCTCCTCGGCCGTCTCTCCAACACAATTTCCGGTCCGGACGACAACATCAAGTCGTTCACGGCGGAGATCATGCGCACAATGCACGCCATGGTTTCTTTGCCTGATCTTGACAAGTCGATGTATCCTCAGATGTTCTGGTCTGTATGTGCTTCTCTCTCAACCGCCGTTGAGCACGAGTTTGCTCAGACCCTGGGTATCCTCGAGACTCTGCTTTCGCGGATGGACCTGGACGATCAGGCCACTGCCGAACTGCTTATTTCGCGCCGGCCTCTTGGCTGGAATGGTCCCGAGTATCTACAGCCTGCATTGCTCACTGGCATGCGTTCGTCCACCACCTCTGACGCAACCATGAAAATTGTTCGAACTCTGACCAAAATCCAGGACGATCGTCTCATTGATCCCACCAGCGGTCGTCTTCGCGATCTCTACACGCTGGTGCTTCCACGCTGTTTGCACGCCTACAGTCCTGACACTCCCAACGACCCGGTCCTCAAGGAGTTTGCTGAGGATATCAGTATTCTTGCTGAGCAAGACGGACGCCAGAGCATACAAAAAATCATGACCTCTTTTGCCAAGGGCCACTTCCGAACGCGAGACGACTTCCTTCGTCAATCCGTAGCAAGTCTGCGCGAGCATTACGGCGTAGACTGTTGGACTGAGATAGTCACGCTACTCCTTGGCCTCGTCTTGAACCGGCAGCGCTGGTTACGCGTCGCGGTGATGCAGATCCTCAAACTCTTGTTCCAGCAGCGCGAAACTCGGAACCCAGTAGAACTGCTCGGGTCCGAGCTCCTGATGCCTCTCTTGCGCCTCCTGGAGACCGACTTGGCTGCGCAAGCTTTGGAGGTCCTCGAAGAGCCAATGACAATGTCCGGAGGTTTGGCTGCCAAACACGTCTTGCGTATGAGTATGCACGGGCGCACTATGCCCAAGGACGTCAACTCTGTGGCGACTGTCTTTGGTGTTCCGGAGGCGTCTGGGTGGTGTGTTGTTCAAGCAGAAACACTTCGCGATACCTGTCGATCGAACATGATGGCGGTGTTTGACACATGTTCCATGCCGACTCGACCTTCGCGCATCGATTTCGAGCCCGAGGTGGAGGCTCTCGCGGCATCCAGTCCGTTGCAGGAAGATCTCGGTGGCCTTGTGCAGAATTTGCACGATCTGACGACTTTCTTCCAGGAAGACGAAAGGTCTTCCGAGATACCGACGTATAATGTTCCGAATCGACGACTAGAAGCGCGAGTGGCGGCCATCCTTGCCAAGTCGATCTCATCCGAGGCGGTTAATGACATTCCTCAGACACCTTTCGTGATGTCTTCCGTGTTGGTGCTCTAAGCCCGGCGGAAGACTCTGACGACTACTCTGACTCTGACTCTGAATTAGACGCATTCATTTTTGATTCTCCTGCTACGAGTATTTATCGATCCGCACCTAATGGCTCACGTCTACATTGATGATTTTCCGGAATATCTTAGCACTTGTGTACAATACAGCAACATCAAATGTATCCACTATCTGAACAAAGGCTTTCTTGACATCGCGTCCATGTTTCATTCTTCGAGTGTTATGGTGGTGTCCGCCGCTGCTACAATACCAGCTTGCATGATTTGCGGTTCCGCGAGCCGGCCCATTGCCCGTAATAATCTGCAACGTGCACGGACCTGCACGGGCGTCAATGGATATATATACAGATGGATATATATACACTGTGTTGGCGTGGAAGGAAAAAAAAACATAAAAAGCAACAAAAAATGGCACGACCGTGGATTGAACACGGGACCTTCAGATACCGATTCTCTTCAGTCTGCTGCTCTCCCAGCTGAGCTATCGCGCCCTTTAAAGCCTGGCTGCTAGCATCATGAGGAGGTGAAAGGGCCCAGACAGAACACCCAAACACGCTAGCACTCAAAAATAGAGTTTACGCAAAACTAGTGCAAAACTCCACTGTGTGAGACAGTGTGTCCTGTGTATTTGAAGTTGCTGCTAGGCTCCCAGCTGAGCTATCGCGCCTCTGAAGTGTTTCTAACTGATTGAGAATGTAGCGTCAGGTCGCGGAACATAAAATGTGGTAAGGAACCGAAAATACTGATCGGCATTTTCTTTCTTCAAGTTCATGACTTGGCGGCTCCAGTCACTAACATCAAACAAATGTCTACTTCACATCGCACCCTGGAAGCATTTCTACCCCATTCAAGAAAGCGGTGTTGGCGTAAGAGGGAATTTAATGGGACTGTCAATTCAAAGCCACACAACTTGAAAGAGCAATGTCAACACCCAGTTTTTTGTTCACCAAGTACAGGCCAGTGTTTGAGTGAGGAGACTAGCTTTGACCAGAGACGCGAGCACATAAACACTCAAAGCTATTCGAGTTCGGAACATCCAGTACAACAAGATAACTTACAACAACTGATACCTAGACAGCACCATTCTCTCCCCTCGTGAAGTTGTAACCAGATCTTGCCCACCCAACCCATGCACCCAGTCCAACGACAAAATTAAACAAACCAACAATGGCAGAGCCTGCCCCGAGGAGCGTCAGGAGCCACCAGACGCGACCGACGACCCGGTCCAAAATGCGACCCGTGTAGCGCTTCAGCGTAGCATGGCGGGACGGCGCGGGGGTATAGTGTGGCGGGAAGGTAAAGGTGTCATTCCATTGAGGGGCTCACGGTGTTAACAGGTCCATCAAGTTTGTTACAGCTGAGCCCATTTGAATCGCGTGCAGAGAACTCCTGATTTTACCTGCTATTGCAGATATCAAATCGCGAGTGAAGCTCTTATATGCCGAGCAAACGAGCGTGGTACACAGACACGTTGTTCGACTGTTGCAACGGAAATCGACTGGGCCTTACACCCAATGGATTATTGTATGTTACCACACTCTGCACGAGAGTTTCGCCGAGGCCGATGTCCGCAAGCTCAGCTATATTTATCGCTCAAGAAGAACAGCGCTTCTTGGCCATAGACGTGAGGGGACAAGGGTAAATGGTGGTCAAGAACCAGAGGTTTCCCAGATTTAGGATCGAAAACTGACGTCCAGAGCTTCGCGTTGTTGATATTGTTAGAACTTGTAGAGTAAAGCCGACAATAATTCCATGGTGCCCTGGCAAAGCCGAGTCTGGACCTATACTGCGTAGGGTGAAAATACTCCGCTGGCCTGCGTTCGCACTGAGCGTTAGGCCGAATAAGCCATGTAGCAGCACTGCGCGTTTTACCCGAGCTGATTGTCTTCACGATACATATGGGGCCTGGAATTGAATTCGGGCATCCAGGAAAGTACACGGTACGCGGGTGATGGTAGCAGTCTGAGTTGACGAGTTGACAGCGATAAGGAGCGGCCATCTTGGAAAGAGGGATATCTGATGCGACGCGGCTAGTCTCTTTATAACCTGATAGGGACGCGGGACTCTTCTCATCGCAGTTTCCCCCGATGCCGCACGCTGACCTTGCGCACTTCTTCTCCTTGAACTCCGAGTGGGCCAAGCGCGTTAGGAGCCAGGAGCCCGAGTTCTTTGCAAAGTCTGCGACTGCCAGGCGCCCAAGGTATGTGTTCCTGGAAGCTGGATGTGAATAGAATGCTAAGATAAGTAGCTGCTGTGGATTGGATGCGCAGATTCCAGGGTTCCTGAGTCTGTTGTGACCGCTGTTCGACCTGGGGAGATATTCGTGCATAGAAACATTGCAAAGTAGGTTTCCGGTTGGTTGCCATTGTCAAAATTGGTTCTGAACAAGATCTGTGCAGCCAATTTCATTTGGAAGACAACAGTGTGCAGAGTGTGTTGACGTATGCAGTGAACGCGCTGGGCGTAGAACACGGTGCATTCTCTCTTACTTTCCATTCTTGACCGACATCCCAACCGTCCCTTAATTTCACAGTCGTCGTCGTTGGCCACAGCGAATGCGGCGGCGCGGCCTGCGTGTTTCGGTGCCGCCAATTCCGCGCATTTCAATCCCAGCGCCCCAAGTGTGCACCATCGTCCCCGGTCTCGAGCCCGACGCACCCCTCAACCAGTGGCTAACTCCTCTCACCAAGCTCGTTGCTGCCCTCAAGCTCTCCAGTGTCCCAAAGGCAGAGGCCCTTCCGCTCATCGTCGAGGAGAATGTCAGGAGGCAGGTTCAGAACCTTTGCATGGCGCAAACCATTGTGGACGCTTGGACCGACAACAAAAGGTCTGGGTGCACGGCTGGGTCTACGACCTTGCAAAGGGTTGAACTGCGCGACTTGAATGTCTCCAAGGGCCCACCAGCATAGATTTGCTTGTAAACTAGAATAGAAGTACAGCTGTTCCGGAATTTCTTGCCGTTGATCCCAAATGTCACGAAAAACTAATTTAATTCGAGAAACTCTGAAAACTCTTGTCTGCTCTGCAGCCCGCCTGTTTCACGCTCAAAGGTGGTTCATTCAAGAGCCGCAGCATACCAATGAAGCTACGGGCCATGGCTGGCCCTGTCGCCGGAGTTTGCGTAGCCAGCGTCGGGCATTTCACCGACACGTCATGACCCAATCATGACCTCAAAGCAGCTCTAGTGAACGACTCACCCTCACTCGAAACCCCATCGGCCGCCCTCCAACTATCCTATCTAAGCTTGTTTTGTTACCGTAGCATCTTCTGACCAAAGACTGTGGCTCTTTTTTCGACGAGCTTGCCGAGTGGGAGTACGGGGGTGCTGTCCAGGTCGGAAGCTCCCGCCATCCCACCAAATGTGCGTCATCTAACGTCTCAATGCTTGTTCAAGACTGCTGAGCAGGTTCGTGTTGTTGGGGCGCGTGTCGCCACTGTCAGAAGTCTGAAAATCTGGCCAACGTTGTAAAGCCGTTTTGCGTGTTTCTGCATGGTTTTTTATCGCACTTGGTCACCAATAGAAGTAAAAGAGAAGGAGAAGATGTATAGAAGGTGTATGGGTGCTCTCGAGAGCAGAATGGGGCGGTACGAGGGTTTCCGGAGTTTCTCGAATTAAATTAGTTTTTCGTGACATTCGGGATCAACGGCAAGAAATTCCGGAACAGCTGTACTTTAACTAACGGATGAATGTGACGTCAAATTGCTATGTCGCTTCTTGTTCAGGTCGCATCATACAACACCAACCTACAAGGCGACAATGGTGTTCCTCAGGACCTTGTCGACTGGCTCAGCCCAACCCTTCAGGTCTCTACCTTTCTCTCCATCAGCGTCCAGCCGACATCGTAGCGGTAGCCTTCCAAGAATTGCTACCCCTACATCTAGGACGTTAGTCGTCTAGTATTCACTCACTCAAGTGCCCCAAGAGCTCACCTTGGTCTTCACTGTATACTGCAGTCTCCGGTCTTTCCACCAAAGTAATCAACAACCGCAATGCACATATCCTCGAGCAAATCGAGGCAAACTCGCTGAATAAGGAGCGATATGCACTCATTTCAAAGGTTGTCAATGGAGGTGTCGCCTTGCTCGTCTACGCACGCGACGCAGGTGTAGCCCGCACCGCGTGCGATGTTCATACTAGCTGGACCGGTTCAGGGCCGGGCTATATGGCCAATAAAGGTGCCGTAGGCGTGCGGTTTCGCGTCCCAGGCGAGGACGGAAGTGTCGGCGAAGTTTTCACGTAGGATTTCTTCTTCTTTCACTTCATTGCTCTACATTCAACGACAACAGCTTTGTCTGCGCGCATCTCACTGCTCATGCTGAGAATATATCCAGCCGCATTGCAGACTGGCACCACATTGTGGGCACGCTGCTGTTCCCTGCGAATGACGGTAAACTTACTTCAACGCTCTACGACACTTCACATCTCTTTCTTCACGGCGACCTCAACTTCCGCGTTGTTCTTCCGCCAGAGCACCCCCTGAAAGGTGCTACATCAAGCGCCCTCGGCCAAACACTGTCATCAGAGACTTCGCGAGAGGAGCTCAAGGAGTATGATCAATTGCTGCTTGAGCGACGCAACCCTGCAAGTCTCGCATTCATTGGTCTGCGCGAGGGTGAATTCTGGCGATTCAAGTGCAGCTATAAGTATTCAATCGGCGAGGTGGATAAGTACAGGTTCGTTCTCGTCGTGCTTTTTTACTCTTGTGTGCCATACTAAATTCCACTGCAGTGAAAAACGGACGCCGTCGTGGACTGACCGGATATTATACACGACATACACAGATTCACCCGATTCTCTGAACGAATCGGCGATTAAGAATCTATTGTACACTTCTATTCCAGGGTATACGACCTCTGATCATGTCCGTGCCTTGTATCTTCATCGAAACATATTGACGTCGTACCAGAAACCCGTTGTCTCCTTGCTCCTTCTCCCTGCTCCCTCTTCCAATCCATCTCCTAACCCGCCCACGCTCCGCCTCCCGCCACACTATACCCCCGCGCCGTCCCGCCATGCTACGCTGAAGCGCTACACGGGTCGCATTTTGGACCGGGTCGTCGGTCGCGTCTGGTGGCTCCTGACGCTCCTCGGGGCAGGCTCTGCCATTGTTGGTTTGTTTAATTTTGTCGTTGGACTGGGTGCATGGGGTTGGTGGGCAAGATCTGGTTACAACTTCACGAGGGGAGAGAATGGTGCTGTCTAGGTATCAGTTGTTGTAAGTTATCTTGTTGTACTGGATGTTCCGAACTCGAATAGCTTTGAGTGTTTATGTGCTCGCGTCTCTGGTCAAAGCTAGTCTCCTCACTCAAACACTGGCCTGTACTTGGTGAACAAAAAACTGGGTGTTGACATTGCTCTTTCAAGTTGTGTGGCTTTGAATTGACAGTCCCATTAAATTCCCTCTTACGCCAACACCGCTTTCTTGAATGGGGTAGAAATGCTTCCAAGGGTGCGATGTGAAGTAGACATTTGTTTGATGTTAGTGACTGGAGCCGCCAAGTCATGAACTTGAAGAAGAAAATGCCGATCAGTATTTTCGGTTCCTCTACCACATTTTATGTTCCGCGACCGACGCTACATTCTCAATCAGTTAGAAACACTTCCAGAGGCGCGATAGCTCAGCTGGGAGCCTAGCAGCAACTTCAAATACACAGGACACACAGTCTCACACAGTGGAGTTTTGCACTAGTTTTGCGTAAACTCTATTTTTGAGTGCTAGCGTGTTTGGGTGTTCTGTCTGGACCCTTTCACCTCCTCATGATGCTAGCAGCCAGGCTTTAAAGGGCGCGATAGCTCAGCTGGGAGAGCAGCGATGGTCTCGGTCCAACCCTTGTTGGTCTTCCTTTAAATGTCTTCTGCTTATATAAACAATGATACGGTCAATTGCAGCGACTAAGTACGCTTACATACAATATCTACGTCCATCCAAAAAATCTCTCAACTCCGACCTGCCAACAGCGGTAAACTCTCGGCCTGTGAGGCACGAGTTTTGCCCCGTTTCTCGATCTGTAAAGGCATGATTGCTTCGACACCACCGCCCTCTCCGGGTTCATCCACATATGATGGAAGCTGTTCTCCATCCGCCAGCTCCGACAAGCCCAAAGTGGATGTCGACGCTTTCTCTCTCAAAGCGCGTGGATTATCTTCATCAACCGGCGAGGAAGATCGAGAAATCGGTTCCTTGTCCTGCGCAGAATAGGACGCCACAAGATGTTCTGCCGGAACTCGCGGCGGTGGTGAAGGAAAGGTCACGTTGAAAGGTGTCACCGTTCCCTCAGCCACAGGGCCCACATCGCGGTCTGCGACAACTGCACCTGTTCGTGGGTCCAAGCTGAAACTGAGACCCGCCAGTTTGCGCGCGAGTGTTTGATCATCGTCGTATGGATAGAGTTTCTCGCCAAATTTCGCGTGGGTTGTCATTGAGACGATATGCGCAATGGAACCCGGTGAAGCTGCCAGGAAAAAACCTCTCCGTTGGCGAGAGTGCATTATGTGAAGGAATGATGCGGAAAGGCCGATTAGAACCAAAACTACAGTGAGAGCGTGTGCGGGTAGTTCACTGAATTCTCGAACTGAGCACTGTCGCCGACATCATACAGAAAAACTCAAAACTCACTCGAGGGTAAGACGAGGAACAAGTGAGACCAGACTGGCCGGTACAGTCGACCGACCATCTACAAAATAAATGGACTTGCTAGAAATGCTCAGATGTTGAGTCTGTAACAAGAGCTCATTCATGGATGGTTTGCAGCGGGTAGAGAACATACAAAGACTTTCTGGGTGATAGCCAAAAATCCATTATCGTCGAATGTGGACTGAATACCGCCTGCTTGCTGGGCGGCAAAGCGGAAGATAGCACCAGACACACCAGCACTTATCGAGACAGCACGAGCTTGCACGAAACTGTCGTTGGTGAGAGGGAATCTTACACTGCGATAAATCAGAGTAGTTTATCTAAAATGAAGAAGTGACTCGCCTGTTGAATGCGCGACCGTTCTGCGGGCTTCCAGTGACGTTGTTGGAAGTTGTGACATCGTCGAATGGAACTATTCCTACAATCAAGCCGCTGTTAACGTCCGTAGTAGTCATCACATTGAAGGCCTTGATGCTTGGTTTACAGAAAACAGCAGCCCCTTGAGGTTCGGCGAAGCTCTCATTTATCTGTCGAATATGGAAAAACCAAAACATGATCGGTTGAAATTGAACATCCGTTTCGCCACAGTTCTGAACGGCGGAGGCCCCGTATTGAGTGCTTGATGAGGTCGACTCTGAGATTCGATGAGAAGAGATAGAGGCTTAGCAGCTAACTTGATACCCCACCTGGATTGAATGTGGTACTGCCGACGCATCCTGCGGAATTCAATGCTTGGATAGTGAAATTCGCAGTCCCTGGAACGAACAAAAGTTCGGTTGCTTGAGGTGCTTGGCAGTTTGCGAGAGTCTGGATCGCTGTAGTATTGACAGATAATGTGCCATTGAGCACTGAAGTGTCAGGAAACTGCTGGTGGTGAGAGTTATTGACCAGGAAGTTGAGATTGGAAATCACCTCAAATTCAGCAATGGACCACGCGCCATGTATGAAAGGGGGATCAGATAGACCGTGGAATACAGCGGCTTCTGCATAACTGCGCCAACCTATTGAGCGGATGTAAGATGACTACAGTCGACATACCCAGCTGCCGCCAAGAACGCATTCAGATCCAAAACATCTGGGTCTAATCCAATTGTTTTCGTGCTGTTGATGAAAAGTCCTGGTAAGGTCAAGGCCGGCGCTTGAAGTATGGATAGACACGCCTACCTCCACTTGTGTTGGGAAGTTGTGTAACTTGGATGATCGATCCAGCAAGAGGCTGAAGAAATGACCCCAAGAGAGTTGTCAACGTGGATATCAAGATCAAATAGTGCCGAAATTTCAAGGCATTTGTTATTACTCCCCAAGCACTTTGTCCGTCAGTACTCGCGTTGACCATGTTACATTACCTCTCTCACCTCAAACCAGACTGGAATGTGTGACATTGAGCTTCAGTTCGACAAAAATATGCGACACTGACATAGTTTGCAAGGAGCCCTTCAGCCGCTGTAACGTTCCCTCTCGCCAAGACGATGTACGGCTAGGAAAACAACATAATTACACAAGAATATATCGCTAGACATAGTGGGAACTATACCTGTAATTCACGATATGATCGGTCCGAGCTTTGCCATATGAGCAGCAAAACTGCGACAAGCAGTGTGGGGAAGAAGGCCTGTCATGCCAATAATTAGGCATCAAATCAGAATTTGACCGATAACGCCCAACCGTTAAAAATCTTGGGGAAACACCGGTGAAGACATTCCGTTCGGGGGTAGGAAAGCCTACAGAGACGGCATTGGCAGATCAAAGCACTGCGCTCAGCCCAAATTATGGTGGTAAATTTACCGCCGTTTCTCTTTGATATCGCAAGACAAACTTCGATCGCAATAGCAAGGCCAAAGAGTGTGATTGCTACGACTGCGACAAACCAATTTCTCAACATCAAGGGTCTCTGTAAACAGCAGATATCGATCATGCTCGGTGCCCACGAGCAGAGAATAGCACTCACATAAGGCTTTGCTTTGACGTCTGCTTCGATGGCATCCCGACTCGGAACGTACATTGCGTCGCGATAACTTGGGGGCAGAATGCTGGGAGAGTGGGGGTTGGGAAACATGATTAAGAGAAGTATGAAGTTTCAGGGGAAAAAAATAGAGACAACAAAAAGGGAAACGAGAAGAATAAAGTGAAAATGGGCTATTAAGCTTCGGCCTTAAAGAGAAGCGAAGCATCACCGAACTCCTGATCCTTCACCGTAGTACCCGAGGCGGGTTTATGCAGTGGGCGCAAGATGGAAAGATCCATTAGGTAACCGCTGCCGCCCGAGTTTCGGTACCGTGCTTCGATGTGTAGGAAAGGCTATACATTTGGCAAATAAGTGAGTAGCACATACATATTAATGATCCAAGACATTATACTAGTGGTACAAACCGACCATGTTGAATGGGTGAACATCGTCCCAATTCGCGTGTATTAAACTAAAACTGATCCTTGATTGGTGGACCCCGGAGGTTATCAAGGCGTGGGCGCGGAGACGGTGACTGCTGGAACAGCGGTAGACATGGCCTTCATTCTGCGCTGCGCATCTCCCGAGCGGGCCGAAACGTCGACGAGGGTCGCATCACGTACACCGTGGTCGGGTAGATGCGACTCCTCCACGTCAAGAACGTCCGTTGGTAACCTCACGAGGCTGAGGCAAATGAAGGACGCAATCACACTGGCAGTAGAGACGACAAATATGGCTTGGGGAAACGTTGCAGCTGTTTTGACGAAGATCAACCCGTAGACTGCGGGACCTAGTATTTGGCCACTGACGACAGGTTACTCTCGAGAATGAACAACTTGAAAAGCGAGAACTGACCCTAAAGCCTGGATGACACTCATTGCACCGAAAAGACGCCCGGCCTCGACATTGGCACCCATTCTCTTGGAATACAGCTCCATGGCGACGCTTTGCACCGCTGGGTTAGAGCCAGATCCGAAAGCAGCCAGCATCGTGAACGCTGTGAAGGCAAGACCGGTGGTCGCAAATGGCATTGCGGTATAAGCGATGATTTCAATGAAAAGCGAGATTCGGGCGAGTGAGATGTCAAAAGAGGCTGAATGTGGCTGACGAGGCGGAATGAGTAATGGCTCTAGTTCAGACCGAGAAAGGCGATGGGACTGGAATTTCTTGACAAGCTTGATTGTGACTAATTGAAAAGTTAATTCACAAGATTCACGACGAGATGAATGCGTACCGGGAAGAATGAGTGCTAGAAACGCGGCCCGCGTAACACCGCTGATTGTCAAGAAATAGCCCATCTGCAATGACGGTGAGGGTAAGCAATAGCCCATGTTCGTGATAAACAAACATTTTCGCTCGTCCACTCATAGGTCGCAATCACGTATTGCATTTTATAGCCGAGGGAGCCCTGTAAACATTTCAGCAATGTTCTGTGAAGAGCAGCCTAAAACCCGACCATGATAGAAACGGTAAATCCGTAGGACAATGCCAGCAGGGTTAGGTTCCAATCCCGCTTTCTGCCTTTCGATGGCGCAGCATCCGAATCGTTCATTTCGGGAAAGAATATGGTCAGCGGCTGCAAGAACGCCAACACGCGCTGGACGCGAACGGCGAAGGTCTTCTCTTGTTCACTGAGAACCCGTTGGATCTCCTGATAGGAAGCTTTCGCAGCTTGCATCTGATCCTTCATCAGAGACTCAGGGAGAGCAATTAATGCCAGGAAGGCGAAGGTGCCGTGCACTATGGTGGCCATATAAAAAACCGATAGTACACCGGCATAACTGAGGTGGATAGAACGACCGTGAGCCTCGATCAGAACTAGAGAAGGAACATACCGAACGATGAGACCGCCTAGCGTGGGGCCAATGCCAAATCCGACGAAGACCAAGCCTAAGAAAAGGGAGAAATAACGAGAGCGTTCTGAAGGACGAGTCGTGTCGGAGATATAAGCGTGACTAGCAGCACTTCCTGCGCTGATGCCTGTAGAAAAAACATCTTAACCACCCAATCTTCAATGATACGGAAGGCAAACCTCCGAGGAGTCCCTCAAATATCGGACCAACAATGAGAAACCAATAACCACCGGGAATATGTCGGAAGTTTTTTGTGACGAATATGAAGTTCAAATCGTTTACTAAGACTCCGAATACGGTCAATGCCAGGATACGGCTGCGACCATAGCGATCCGAAAACGCTCCCCAGAAGCCGGTGGTCAAGCAGCCCAGGACACCCATAGATGTGGTCAATGTAGCTGTCAATTTAGCCACGGCGGCTATTACAGTGGGATCGCTTGAACACTCTTTTGTCGGTAAGTCGGACATCAGGGAGAAGATTGACGAGTTGGTATTAAGAGCGATGTCGAAGGAAGGTGGATATGTTGTCTCGTCGAGTTCAGAGGGTTCAGACGGAGCATTGAACTTGAAGCTGGGGAGGAAGTGCCTATGTCTGAAAATTTCAGGCTTATGGACACTGCACGCCAGAAGATTGTAGATTTCGATCTTGGGGGCCAGTGTGGCCGCTGAACAGATGGTACTGAGCGGCGTAAGACATAGCAGCCTGCGATTTGTGTGTCGGCAAGTACTCTGTTGGAGAGGATAAATGGTACTGACCACAAGGGAGACGGCCGTCTCCACCACGGCAGTCGCTTCCGCTCCCTTTCTGCCTTGAAAAATTCATCTTCTTCGTCGACAAGAGTTTCTTCCTGTTCGTGATGGGGATTCACAAGTTCACCGAGCAATTCAACAGTTTCTTCATCGACAGGGCCGTCTGGTAGCACGCTTTGTGAGTAGGAAACGGATCGGCTGGGATTATGGCGTGCAGAGACATGGGAGCTCGACCGAGAGGTGGACATGAGGAACGAGGATAAGAGAGCTCAGGGAGCTGCGGTTACAAGCCTGATTATCTCACAAATGTGTGCCGGAGATTCTGATGACATATGTGCATCATGTCATGGCTGGCTTTTGGGAAGATATAAGGTCCTGTAGCTCTGCGGGATAGTTGGCCGTTTCACTCGTGGAGTGGAACTGGTAGAGAGCAAGTAGAGAAAGTAACAAAGAGAAGAACGCGAGAAGAACGACTAATGGCGTCTAATTGAATTTCGGTTCCAGTGACTCGGTGACATTCAGTCACGATCGATTCTTGCTCTCGCCATCATGGTCTGTGTCGCGCAGCCAGCTTTGATCCAAGCTCACTGGTCGTCGTCTCTAGTCGCACACCGTTGATATCCCACAAGTACTACACATCTTCTGCCGTCTTAGGACTCACTCTCAAATACAACAATCGACAGGAAATCAAAGATACTCTCCGCAAGTTTCGTTTCGCGCGCAGAAATGAGGGCAGTGCGGCACTTGTAATCAAGATTAACAAGGCAAAGCTCATCATGGAAGAGGTCGAGCAGTTCGACAATATCAGCATCGAGGAGCTCGCCGAAGGTGCCTGAAGCTCCATCCTTGTTGCTACGATCGTCCACCATCTTGCCCTAATAGAACTTCCGGAGAACAGCCCGCGCTATGTGATGCTTAGCTACCAACTGGATCACAAGGACGGCCGAAAGTCCTTCCCGCTCGTTCTGATAAATTGGGCACCAACATCAAGCGAAATAGGCATGCTGACTCTTCATGCCAGCGCCCTTCTCGACTTCCAAGCAACGGTGCGCAGTAATGATTGCCCACTTTGATTGGTTTGTTTAATGATCGCGTACAGGCCGATGTGAGCAAGGTAATCGAAATGCGGGAAGGGCCAGATGGTTTGACGAAGGAGGCCGTCGACGCAAAGTTGCTTGGTTGATTCTATGTATCTGCGCTGTAATGATATGGTTGTAAGTATTATTTTGTGCCAAACTCGTTCTCTCCATCGGAGATACTGCCAACGAAGTCGATAAAGCCATGGATGCTGCACGAGGGATATGGAATCATCGAATTTTCATGCGGCTTAATTTCATATAGCATATCCGACAACAAGAGATGAATGAGAAAGTGAAGCAGGACATGTTTTTGCTGCCGCATACACTGCACCACCCACGACCAACGACGCGCAACCACCGAAACCTAGTTCATCTGGCGGATGAGTTTGTTGATGTTGGTCTCCCGGTCACCGAAGTCACCACCCTGGACGTAGTGCTTGAACTTGCGCGTCCTCCACCCACCAGTGGGGTTGGAGAGCTTGAAGGGCCACAGGAAGTTGGATGCCTAGGAACGCAGGTCAATCGCCGGGAGAAAAAACAATGGCAAGGCACGCACCTGCTTGAAGTTGGGGCCAGCAGTGGCGATCTCGTGGACGAGATCCTCAGCGCAGAGAATGTTGAATTTACCGAGAGACTCCTCGATGACAGCGTTGTTGGAGAGGGGGATGCGCTGCTTGTTGACCTTGCCGTACCCGCGCTTGTAGATCAACTCCCGAATAGATTTGATATTAGGTTCGCTGTAGGCGAAAGTGTTGGGACGGAAAGACTTGGAATGGAACTCGGAGGTACTGACCCGTATGTGATGTAGGGCTCGACGAGACGCAGCATCTGCTGTGTTGCGCGGGTGACCTTCACGAAAACACCGTTGTTGATTTGCAGCAGACGGAGGAGCTGCAAAATTTTGCGAGGCTTGGGGGCGATTTCATTGATACTGTAACGCCGATGCTTAGATACACTGGCAGTGAAAAAAACGGGTCCACACGCACCCACGGATACGGACGACAAAGTACACCTTGGGCTGGGCGGGGACGTAGAAGTCGCCGGCAGTCCGTGCAGCCCGCTTCAGACGAATCTCCTCCTTCTCCTTGGACAGATACTCCTTGACATACGACTCAGCGCGCTTGAAGATAACCTTTCGTTTGGCCTTGGATGCCTGGAAACAAGTTAGAGAAAAATTTGAAGAAGAAAAAAAGTTGTGAAAAGGAATGAAATCTCAGTCCCGAAAGATGGTTAATTGAAGGCATCAAGGTGGAGTTGAAGGTTCCACTAGCCGTTCGTCGAATAAACGTATACATCATAGAAGAATAGCTTGGAGAGACGATAATTTTGGCTACTGTGCTCACCTTACGGGCGGCAACGGCAGCCGCAAGGCGGTCCTCACGGGCCTTTTCGTTTTGCTTGCGTTTCTTGAGGAGGGTCTCCGGGACTTCGATAGCCTGGAAATAAAAGTTTGACCTCAGCGTTCGGGATCCAAGGGATTTCGCAGCGCAAACGAACCGAAGCGGTCGGGACCCTGCAGATGAAATGGTTAGTGGCCGATGTAGGATAGGTTGATCAACGACATACGTGGTGGAGGGCATGGCGGTCTTGAGGCGGAAGAGGTGGACGAGAGAATTTTACACGTGATGGGAGAGTTGCTTGGCCGGCTGGCCAGTTGCGGATGCTGATGGCCTTTGATCCAAATATGCAGATACAGTCACACAGCCACAAATCAATTATAACCGTCGCGATCGGACAGGCACTTGCTCAAAACTTTACCGATCCACCTCTGAGACGCGCTCAGACGTCGTGCTGGCCAGTGTGCACCCTTCTCCGCAGTTCAATCTTAGCTATCTCACTGCCTCGGCCATAACCATCACCCTTCAAACATGACCTATGATGGCTGGGAGATTGCCGCCATTGGGCTGTGGCGCTGCCAACTCTTACTTGTCTTTGCCCATCTCACGTCTCCCTCATCTTCTCTACGTCTGTGTATTCGTTCTTGTCAGTTGTCTGCTATCCATCCAACGGGCTGCCCCGTTCTGCGCTAAGACGCCGGTCGTTCTCTGACACTGCCCTGCTGGAGCGTTTCCAAATATGGTCCGGAGACGACGCAATGATCCCATACGAGTATTTACCTTGGCCGCCACCTCTTTCTCTTGTTCACCGTCATGCAGCGCGCCACACTACGCCGGTCGCAGTTAGTACGAGCTGATCCAAACCCCCAATGCTCTGAGACCACGACACCCGGGGTTGGTTCATCTGCTTTTCTATCTTGATATGACTGCTCATGCTGAACAAAAGTTTGGGAGTCCATGCAACAGCTTCCAGTCCGTCTGCCCCGCAGGTACATCCTTCTCCCATTTATACCATGCAACTTGAGCTCCTACTGTAATAGAGGGCCATGACAACCGTCCACAGACATGTTGCTCCAATGAATATTTTATTTTGGCGGCCGCTTGTCAAACTTGTACAGGTCAAGGGGATCTCAGGTGCTGTTATCAAGCGACACTTGCGAATCATGCTCCTTCTCAATGTTGCACAGCTGGTTACAGTATCAGTCTCAACACCATTGTGAATCCAATCCGTCCCCGTGAGTATAATTCTCACTCAAAGGACTATTCTAACGAAATCATCAGCATTCCAAGTGATGCGCCCACTCCAAGTATGCTTCTGTTTTGCCTTGTCGTTCGCTACCCCTTCATCTTGTTCTAGCTCCTGCGATGCCATCCTGGGTGTCCCCGATGGCTCAAGCAACCCCGATTGTGCGCATTCGACTCTGGTGTCCCATTTCAATCACTAAACTGCTTCCACTTCCAGCCTGATGTCTTCAACCTGCAAGCCGCATTGGATTTTATCAATGGAAACAATGGGACGAGCACTAGCAGTACAACTGGCGCAAATTCTACCTCTACCTCTTCAACTCCGACCTCCGCTTCTGTATCTTCGACGCCGGCAATATCGCAGTCGACATCTGAAACTGACGCAGTCCCCACTCAATCATCCGCGGATCCTTCTCCCGCCTCATTTTCATCGTCGAAAAGCAGTACCAACGTGGGAGCCATCGTCGGGGGCGTCATAGGAGCAGTCCTAGTCCTCGCTTTAGCGGCCCTTGGGATCTGGTACGCTGGACGGCGCCGCCGCCGTAGTCACGTAGCACCCTCTGCAGCCTACAAAGCTGCTCTTCGTTCTGCGAATCCCACGCCTATGCCCGGTCCTTATCATCCGGTGTATCACGACTCTCCTCAAAGTTCGGTAAGTCATATTCGTGCCCACACAACTGCAAAGCGACTTACAAACGTATTTGTCCGCTAGACCGAAGAGCTACCTGTATCCCGACCCGCATCTTGGTTGCCCTCTCCCTCTCGGCCTGTTTCCATTCATTCGGAATCACGCTTTCACGAACATACGACTGCATAGGACCGATCTGTCTTTGTTTTCCTAAATTTAAAATTTGCTTTATCGTTATTCCAGTTCTTTTATGGACGTGTACTTTTATGTGTGTGTACAATATTGTACAAAAAATGGATGCAAGATTATGTAAATATGGAATGCAGCTAGATGATGGGTCGTCGAGGTTTTTTCCGCTGATTGTATGTAAAGGTAAGAGTCTGTCCTGTAAAGAATGTAGAGTGTCGTGCAACGTCTATGTGAGATTGCGTTGCCCTCCTCGACTTGATGGGAGAAAGCGGAGGCGCTTGAGTATGCCCGCGGATTGTCGAAGAGCCTGATCCGCCGTGTTGCGAAGAAGGAGCGGTCGACGTTTCATAATCGTATATAAATTTCGTCGGAGAAGAACAGACGGAGATGTCCATTGACGAGGATGTCGATATGAGGCTGTTGCTACGTCGGCGTTTCGTGGCAGGAAGCCCACCGTCCATCAATGACGGATCTGGTCCCTGTTCATAATCTGAACCCGGCGCATCGTGGACTTGGTTTCGGCGCGGTGGAGAGAGGGAGATGAATTTCGTGTGCGAGTGGGTGGGAGATATCTGCATGGGTGAGGAAGTGCCTGAGCGTGTCCACGGTTCGTCACCGTCGTGGTAGATGGCAGGGTCTTCAGAGGAGTGGGTTGGAATGTCATACATAGCGATATGGCCAGACGAGCGAACGGACGCCTCATCAGGATAGAATGCGGCGGGGGTCGATGAAGCAAGATAACCACGTCTGATCTGGGAATCAGGTAACTGGGTGGACTTCTGCAGAGCTGTGGCACAAGCGCGAGAAGACGGTGGGGAGGGATCGGAGGTCTGGAATAGGTTTTATAAGACGGGAATACTGAGCGAGAGAAACAGAATCATACAGGAGGAGGTACGTCCCACCGGCTCCTTCGACGGCGCGGCTCAGGTTCATGACAAAGCTCTTTCATTCGAATTCGAGGTACCTGTGTTGACGGTCGCTTTGGAACCCGCTCGGGCGACTAGGTTCATTTGAGTCAGCATATTGTGCTGGGATGGGGGCGAGAAATACATACATCCCAGCGACTTCGCCGTTCATCGAGTAGCCGGTGATTTTCTTTCTCTACAAGAGGATTGATTCAGACTCCAATGAAGAAAATTACGATGCCGAACATACCATGTACATCACGTCCCTGTCTCTTGGGTCTAGGTGTTATATTCTGCTCGGATGCCCGAGTCATTGCTTTAACCCAATTAGACGACTCGTGCCCTGCGGCTTCCATAGCCTCCGCCCAAGTTCTCTTACGAGCATACCGCTCATCCTGAGCATTGATGGCGGTGTCTTTGAGATACCTCGAAGATTTACTTGAATCACTTGCTCCAGAGCGTTTCGGTGGCATAGCTGCTGCTTGAATACAAGAGTCTACCCAGCTCTTCTTCGTGGTCTGCTGCCGACGGTCTTCGAAATTTTCTTCCGGAACCATCTCGAATTCGTAGTTGAAGTCAAAATAATAATCGTCGTGGTTGGCACCATTGGCGCTGTAAAAAGTTCCCTCACTTCGCTTCCAGGATCCAAAGAGGGAGTACATACAGGTCCCATAGCGATGCTGCATCATTCACAAGAGGTACGAATGTGTCAGGAAACCAAGATTCAAATGCACGAGGACATTCTTGGAGAGAAAGAGCAGCCATAGTTTCAAAGTCGTCGGCGATAGATTTAGTGACTGGATAACCATTTGGTCTGGAATATCCGTGGGCTTTCAGTAAGATATTGGTGAACGTATGGTTGGATAACAGCGCTGCTTGAATAGTCTGAAGAGATCATGATGTTAGCTTGTATAGTACCAGTGGCCACCCGTTTGACACGCACAGAGATGAAACCAGCACTTCCACAGGGAAATTTGTGAAATATGTAGGCTATCATCCTTTCCCGCAGGATGGCGTCCCCGTAGATCTCCAAACGTTCCCTTTCCCTCCTCGAGACGCTGTAAATTGACGTTTTTGTGGGAGGTTCGACGGGGCGGTAGGATCCACCATGAATGGAGACAATGACGAGGGATTGAATGTCGTGAATACGGGGAGCCATGCCATTCGCGGGAATTCACGTCGAACCAGTTAAATTTCAGGATATTGCCCAGCTGAGTCGGAGTTCAGTGCAAGGTTGGAAAATTCGACGTTGGGGTTGTTTGCCTTTCACGTGGTGCTCTGGCGGAGTGCGAGGCTGCCCAGTGAGCAGCGATGAGCGCTAGCAAAGCGCTAGGGCATAATGCTCAGGGCAACGGTTGATTCGGAAATGCATAATCGTTTGGGAACAGTATCGACGAACGCAAGGGAGGTAATAGTTCATGCATGCATGAGCTATAGTGAGACATACAAATTCAATTCTACCTAATCCCGTCATGGCCGTTCGCAAGCCGACCTCCACACCCACTCTCATCTCCACAAATCCAACAGAATCACGGAGGGGAAGGGGGAAAGGAGGGGGAACGATGTCAATGCACTAGGTGACCGCGCATTCGTGAGGCAAACAGCTCGATTGAACGGCCAAAGAGTGCATTGTTGTTCTGAGGTAGCCGTCGTGCTGAGATGCCAGTGAGTTTGGGCAACTCAACATGTGTATCAATCGACCCCTGGGTTTGTTAAAAGATGAAGATGCGTTTTCGCGAAAAAACTAGACTTCATACCTTTCCCAGACTCGTACCCAACTGTCAGTCCGCGAATCATTGATCGATCATCTCCCACGGAGATTTACGCTCACCATGTCGTCGACACCCACGATCAAGCTCAACAACGGAATCGACGTTCCCGCCCTTGCGTTTGGCACAGGAAGTCGGTGATTCAATTGTTCACTTCATCGATCGCATTCAATTTGCCAATACCAGCGGCGCTATACGGCAAGAATTGCGCAGATTCTATCAAGCTTGCTATCCAGAGCGGCTTCACTCACCTCGATGGAGCGCAGGCATATCGAAACGAAGGTAACAACACTTCTGGGCGATGTAAAGACGGGTATTCATAAATCGAAGAATTTCTCGGGGAGGGTATCAAAACCTCAGGGAAACCCCGCTCGGAACTCTACATCGTTACTAAGTTGAAGCCTGGCGTTAAACCTACCGAAGTTAAAGCTTCCCTCGTTGAATCCCTGCGCCTTTTTGGTTTGTCTCGAATCGCATGTGATTTTCTGAATTCGTGACAAAGCTCCAGACCTGGATTTGTATGTGGATCTGCAAGCGATGCGATTTCTGTTAACTCGGGTGCAGCGTTGACTTGTTCTTGATCCATACCCCACCCAAGGACGACAACATCCAAGGTTGAATTTCCCAAGAGCCTGCGCCATCTTCATTAACTTGATTCCTATAGAATTATGGCAGGCAATGGAGGGAGTTTATGCAGACGGGCTTGCGAAGAGCATTGGCGTTTCGAACTTTATGCTCGACCATCTCAAGACCATAATGCAGACAGCTAAAATTGTTCCGGCCGTCAACCAAATCGAACTCCATCCGTTTGTATTTCTTGCACAACTGAGCGTAAGTCCGACTGACAAATTCCGCGAGATAGATACGATTGGAAAGACGTCGAAGCCGTTGTCAAATATGGCCTGGAAAACGGGGTGGTTCCCGCCAGCTATGGTGGACTCTCTTCTCTCTTTCGTGCCGCCGGTGGTCCTGTTGACCAAGTGCTGCTTCCCATTGCCGAAAGACTCCAGAAAGTCTCTGGCAAGCCAGTCACGTCCTCCCAAGTGCTGTTCAAATGGCTTTTACACAAGGGCGCAATCGTTGTGACGTGCGTCATGGAATAGCCTGTATTTTTGTCAATTTCCCTTGACTCTTTTGCAGAACATCTTCCAAGGAGGCTCGGATCAAGGAGTATCTCGAGACTGCCCTTGTTCCTGACCTCACAGTGGAAGAGATTCAGTCGATCGACGAAGCTGGCGCCAAGCAACCTCAGATGTTCTTCAAGCGATGATGTTGCCGAATTGTTGAAGCCAATTTGTGGACGGAGTGTACAACAAGTGTAAGACAGTGTATGACATTTTTTTGACTTTCGGTGATTGGGGGTGATTGGGCCTTGTTCGATAGTTGTGTCGAGCGGACTGCGTATAAATCAAGTCGCCGTTAACTTTGAAGGCAGCCGTTTCACACGGACAACGACCGACGTCGACACCGATCAATTTAAAAATTCAATCGACCTGTAGCGACGGGGCAAACATCGCTTGCCGCTCTTGCCATTCGGTGGTACTACGATAATGCGCACCACGCTGCCGCCCAGCGTCACTCTGCCGGAGTGGGACCTTGCCGGCGCGTTGTGTTTTGTACCTGACTTCGACGACAGAAGCCTCGGAATCAATGACGCGCGCCTCCGAGCAGGATCGTGCGAGCATACGAGGGCCAACTGCCAGTGTCAGCTTGAAGTTCTGTGCCTAAGCAGAAGTTGCCAATCTCGTACTGTTCACATAGCCGTCTTGTCGCCAAAGATAAAAAGTTGACGTCCATGAAAACGGGGGTTTCCTTCTGCGCAAAATGTTGGCTCGTTCGCTCTTGGTCATTTTCGGGCTCTGGGGTCAAAACTTCTTTGTTGCCTCGCAGACTACCAACGCCACTTGCGATGCTGCTCACAATTGGGTTCGTTCAGAACTATCGACAACTACTCAGTCTTACATGCAGCTCAGGCATTCAATTCGAAGAAGCAGAGTCCTTGTCAAGTCGCTTCTGCTCTAATAGCCGTGTGCACTGGATGTAAGGGCTCTTGATTCTTATTATCTCGTCTCATAGGAAGGTAGCATACGAGGTGGTTGCACTGCCAATTGACTCTCACTATGCTGGCCCCGGGAACGTGCAGGATGCTAACCCCTGCTGGTGCAATTCAGTGGTCTATTCTCTATTGGGTGAGTCTTTTTCGCTAGCGTCGCTTGGACGAGCCTAAATCTACGTTACTAGCGGAATGCGGACTTTGCCAGGACCGAACAATAACAATGTATGTGAGTTACCTCTTTGAACCGAATGTTCTAACGTTGCTCAGGTGGAGCCTCTGGGAGATCAACTGCCCTTCAGTCTCTGACGGCAGGTTCGATGGTATTTTCTTGCCCTCTGGATCTCTCTTGACACATCTCTAGTTTTCCACTGCCTCTATCCACAGGATTGCACGTTCCCGGCTGGGCCTATCAAGATGTAGAGGTAAACGCTTTAGAACGGCGTCTCAAGGATCCGAATACTAGATGCTAATGTCACGCAAGACTTCAGACATGTTCAATGAGACTCTCGCATTTGCGAGTGCGAAAGCGAGTATGTAGGATACGCTCGAACCCGTGTCTCGTCTCATGAATGCCTAGATATCACAGAGTCGACCGCTGTCCCTCAAGCAAGCCATACTTCTTCCAAGAGCACACCTGCTTCGTCCTCAGTTTCGTCGGTCGCCCCGCAGACAACCACTGAATCGGACACCACTGGTCCTTCAATAAATCAGAAGCAAAGTAATGCTATCGGCGGGGGTATCGTTGGCGGGTATGGTCGAACTATCACATTTCTTTGAGCGTGGGATGGCTGATGCTGGGACACAGAATTGCAGCCCTTGTACTCGTCTGCTCTCTATTCTACTGGATTTATCGTCGCCGAAGAATTGCCCAAGAAAGAGGCGCAGTCTTGAATTCGCCTGTAATGAACCAACATCAGCCTGCCACACTCCCGAGTCAACCTGCAACGGCCCCAGTGCCATCTATCGTTAGTTCCCTGTTATTACCGTGTCATGGTTCTCATCGCAAACGTTAGACCGTCTCGTCTCTCCATTCGCAACCAGCATCTGGTTCCATCCAATCTTCTGTCGCTTCAAGTTCTGTGTGATGTTGACCACCTTCATTGATATTGTATACAATCCTCTACCGACTAGCGGGATTGCATGGACTAACTTAATCACCATACATGATGTAAATAAAGCCTGAAAAGTATAGACCACCTTGCGTTGTTTGCATCTCGAGCAACTTCGATCAATTTGTTCTGCCAGACGGGGTTCGGGCCGCTCTACACTGTGTTCCCCGATGTGCCAGATGAAGAACGCCTTGAACGCTGACAGGCCGGACTTTCCGATGTTAGCACCAAAGCCACAGCCCTGGACCCGTGCTCTTTCGAGGCGCCCACGACAGCGCTAGCATGATTCTACCCATCTTGTCGACGCTACTCCTTATCAAAGCAGCGGTCAGCCAACCGGACACCAATGCGACGTGCAGCCCGTCCTTCGCCTGGGTAAATCTGAAGTCGATCTTGTTTGAATCGAGTAGGCTCATGCCGTCGTTCGTTACTCAAGGCCGCCAACTCTCGTGGCCAGAGCCCATGCTTGGTCGCTGCATACCTGGGCTCCGTTTGCAACAACGGTCGTGCGCCGCTTGTCTCTCAACTCGAATAGTAATACGACTCATCATCTCCAAATTCAGTCTTTTTCGTACCAAGCCTTCCGGACGGCTCCTTCTACAACGGCCCGACTGTTGCTCAAGCGAACTCTTGCGGATGCTCTTCCGTGTTCTATTCATTGTTGAGGCATGCTTCTATCCCTGTCTGTGCTGCTGAACGCTGAAATTGCCTCCGCAGTGCATGCGCGGCTTGCCAGTCTAGAAATTTTCAACCGTATGCCCTTGTTAAATGTTTGGCGGCTCCATGATTTCATTGTCAACAGATGGTCCTCGTTCGATGCGAACTGCACGACCGTCGATTCGCAAATGTATGTCTGGATCTGTCGCATCCCGCAACATATACCAATCCCTCTAGATTCCGTGGTAACATTCCGAGCGAGACTGCAGTGCCGCATTGGGTGCGTCTTGCTCAGTTCTCTTAAGCGATAATATTCCACTAATCTGCACTCTCAGGCGTATCAAAACGTATCGGTACAGGATTCCGTTCATGAAACGCGTGTTCTTGCTCTTATTCCTATCTTCTGCCAACAGAGCGGTTCGTTCAACACCACATTGGCACAATTGCAGCTCAGTAAGTATCCGCACCCATCCGCCTTACTATCGTCTTGAACTTTCCTCCAGATGCACCCGAGTCCACCGCAAATGGGCAACCAACTTCCACCAATTTACCCGGTGGTTCGACGAGTACTCCAACCTCGAAGAAAAAGTCTAAAGCCGGGGCCATCGCAGGCGGCGTCGTTGGAGGCATAGTTTTTGTGTGTCTCGCGGGCATTGCGGCGTTTTTGTTTCTTCGCCGCAGACGTCGGAGTGTCGCCCCTTCAAACCTGGCGGCAACCCCAATGGCATATCACTCGACTGGTAACACAAGTATCACACCCTTCACAAGCTTCACAGCCTCTCCCCCACCAAAGCTCTATGTGAGCGCTAAGAACCATTTCATCTGTTCGATGTTGACTTCGATATCTGTTTCAGGACCCTGGTGATCCTAGTACTTTCCCGTCCTCCTCGTCGGGCTTGCACAATCCGGCCAGAGTCAACAGCCCCGCATATTCCGGGCACACTCTGACGGAGCCTCGTACACAGTATAGCGGCGCCCCAGAGGTGTAATATTATCTGGAGACGGTGTTTGTCTAAATTGAGATTACGCTTTATCAATAGGAATCTGCTGTCGTTCGCCGAAACCCAAATCGAGTTTGGTATTTTCTTGGATCATCTAGAAGCACAGCATTAAATCAATCCTCAGGAACGAACCGACACCGGTGTCCCGAAAATCAAACCATGTATATCTCGCCGTATAAGCGCTCATCGCCTTCTTTCGCCCACGATCCACATGAGAGCACATGCGATATTCCTCGCATCCTGGGCGCTGTTGGTTGCGTCTCAGGCAGCCACTTCAAACGTCACGACTTGCGCGCCAGCATATTCATGGGTGGGCACTATTTCTTCTCAGCGGACGCTCTGGCTGACTCTTCCTCCATTTCCTAAGGTGAGCAAGTGCGTCGCTGGTCAGGCGCTGACTCAACGGGCAAGTTTTAGTCCATAAACTCCAAGAATCAAACGCCGTGCCTGGTTGCGGCGTTTCTCGAAAGCGTTTGTCAAGGTGGTATGGACCAGTTCACTGCGGAGTTGTGCGATCCATCCATGTTGTGTGCTAGCTGTACAGGTCAACTCGATCCCGGCCGGAACCCACTACACAGGACCATCGCCCACCAATGCCACGTTATGCTTATGCTCTACGCCGGTCTATTCCTTGATCAGTGCTTGCGGCGAGTTTCATGCTTACATCATAATACTTCTGTCTCAAACCTTTCAGGTGGCTGCCAGGATCGTAATTTCATTTCATGGACCGAATGGGCTGCGACTTGTCCTCAAGGTAAGGCTGCTCAAATCAATCCTGCAGATCTGACAGTTCGTTAGTGCAGGTTGGACGGTGAGTTCGCTCCACCTGCGACGTATGGATTGAAGTCTGAAGCTTTCGAGGTTTCTGCAAGCCATCCCAGATGAAGTTGTAGTTCCCTCTTGGGCTTACCTTGACGTCACCAAGGTGCGTACTCTGCAACTACATACAATGTGCACAAAAGGACAAGTCACCTAGACCGATAACACCTTCGATCCCATTCTTGCCAGTTAGTAGGACGATCGGACTCGCCCTACATATATCCGATCATTTTCGATAGATCTTTCCCTTGCCAATTCAGAATCGACAACATCGAGCCCGCCTTCTACAGCACTTTCCACGAGTTCGCCGCCCCCGACTAGTGTCAACCTACCATCATCTAGCCCAACTACGTCCTCAAGTTCGAAATCGAATGCAGGTGCTATAGCAGGCGGTATAGTAGGCGGTCTCGCAGCTTTCGTTCTCGTGGGATTGGCCGTATTGTTTTTCTTGCGACGCCGAAATCGTCTACAGGGCACTTCTGGAATTATTCCTCAGAGCAGCCTCACCACTTCTCGCCCTTCCATGCAGGAGTATGACAGTCGACGCACGGCGGCGAGTCCTCAGTCGTTGACACCATATCATCATGTAAGCGAACTTATATGTCTATTCTTTTCAATGACTCAACGACATAGGAACCCTTTAACTCTATGTCGGATGCGGGACACACTTACCAGGGATCTGATTCGCTCGTCGCTTCAGCATATAATACATCGTTTGACTCTCCTCCTCCTCAAAATCCAGCGATACAAGTTATTCATAGGTATAATGGGGCTGCGGAAATATAACCTGTATTGCCACCATGGAGTCTGATATCGAATGTGATTGTATTCTGACCTCGTGTTGCCAATCCACCAGTACGAGTTCGCCGCATACCGAATCTTCTTCGGTAGTGTTCTCCCGTTCTATTCTTGAGAGAGGTCACCGGTTGTCCCATGCCTCTCTAGGTCTGTAGTCTTCCGCAATGCCACCACTTCAGACTCCCTCCCCTGCTACTCTTTCTCCTACCGTGGCTTCAAGTGAATAACGGGCACTAACAGCACGAACCGACTGACATTGGTTATAGATGTATCACAGTCGACGAGCGTCACCGCGCCGACCGCTAATCTTTTGACTAACGAGTCGCCCGAGTCCAGCAGCTCGGACAACAGAAAAATCGCATGGATCGTAATCGGCGTTGTCGGCTTTTTATCACTCTCGATTGCACTGGCCGCCGCCTTCAAGCTTTGGCGCCATCACCGCAGACCGAAAAGCTTTGCCCCATCAGCGGCGTATCGACATAGATATGCTCCCATCGATGCACACACATTCAATGGCACGTCCCTTGGGAAAGATGCCGTGCCTGACATTGTCATTGACATTCGACCTGTTTCGCCCGCTCACAATGTTTCCGAATCACCAGCGTCGTTGAGTTTCTCCTATGTGAGAAGTCGAGATCAAATATAACGGATTTTTGCTTACCTTGAATCAACCCAAAGGAAAATCCAGAACTTTCGTCCTATTCCCCGGCTGTCGAGTCGTCTGGTGTATTCAGTCATGGGGGACACGAGTCGGTAGCAGTCTCAGACTCGGATACCGTTTCTTTGTCTCATTTTGCGCGCCTTGTACCGCAAAGACGCGCCGGTGGGCGTATGTAGACTTTCTCGCGAGTGTATTGAGTTGCTTTTCATGTCGATTTTTGAGATGAGAAAGGAATGAGGCAAAACGCGAGTCACACGTGACCGTGACTTCCCTTCTTCATGCAACCTCCATCGACGCCTAAAGCCTCCCCGGCGCTGCTTGCTCTTCCTCCATATGCTACCACTTCTCCCTCACGTCTCCAGTCATTATATTCCGATATATCGCGTCAGAAGCACTCTAATCCGGCTTCTTACGCCTCCAATATCGAGTGGTGGCGGCAAGCTCTTGAAAACATCACCCGTTCAGGCATCCAGGGTCGCGGAAGCAACGTGGTCCTCACCGCTGATGCAAATCTCATGAGCCTCCTCCGCGTCCCTGGGGCTGGTAAGCCACTTGCTTTGGCGACGGTAATCGTAAGCACATTCGACTTCATGCTCTAATTCGCGGATAGCTAACTATGGCATGTGTTAGCAAAGACAGAGCTCCGTTTCCAGAAGGCTCTCTTTTCGCGGTCGGAATTTCTAACCTCTAACGAGTCGATATATGATGCTGGGTGGCTTCCTGGTCGAATAGCGGCTTATGTGGTTGGCAAACCACTCTGGTGGGCACTCGAACAGCTCGGGGTCGTTGGGGAGGACGGCCTTATCAGCGGTGGTGGCGCCAAGGACGCGGCCTGGCAGGGCGACTTTGTCGTGATCTCACTCCTCGAAACGGCTGCCGACGACATCCTTGCAAAGCAGTCTTTGAAAGCTGGTGGTCCTGCGGACGCCCTTTACAGCTTCGAAAGCTTCAAGCGGGAGTTTTCTGCGGAGAACCGGGTGTTAACCGACAGTGACGCGAAGGTGCTCTTGAAATTCTTAGAGCGGGATCGGCATGCGGTCGTCGTGGACAACAATGTAAGTTCACGGAATTTATAGCTTGTTGATTGACATGGTATCGACGAACATAGGTCATTAAATTCATAGAGATGGCCAATGCATCCGCTCTCCGAGAGATTACAAGTGTAGACCGTGGCATCCTAGAATTAAAGGATGCCGTCGCCCACCTACAGCTACAAGTCGATGAATTCCAACGCAAGATGAACGAGTTGCGTTCAATTTCGGGCATATAAATCATTGGCCTACCTGACTGTGCGTGTAGATATACCGCCAAGGCCACTGCTGCACTGAAGGAGAAACACAAACCGGTGGCCTTGACCTACCTTCGATCGCGGAAACAAGTTGAAGACGTGCTCAAGAAGCGTTTAGGTTCTCTTGAGACACTAGAAGCTACGCTGATCAGCGTTGAAACGGCTGCTGGTGATATAGAGGTCGCATGCATTCATCGATGAATTTTCTCTACGCTCACACACGCTACAGATAATCAAGTCCTATGAGACCTCGACTGCCACCTTACGATCGATACTAGCGCATCCGTCCTTGCAAAAGGAATCGATTGAAAAGACGATGGATGCGGTGGCAGAGGCCAATGCAGACGCCAAGGAAATAGACGACGCAATCAGAATTGGTGGGGACGTTGCTCTGGGAATCGAGGGGGCGTTCGACGACAGCGAGCTTGAAGAGGAACTCAAGAAGTTGGCTCTTGAGGCGGAGAGCGAGAAGGTCGATGTGCGGTTAGGCGACAACTCATTGAAGATACCTGATACTCGGCCATCGCATGTTGAATCGGAACCACGGCGGGAAGTACTCGCTTTATGAAGACTTTCTTTGGTGTGCGCTATTTCATTCAACGATTATTGTTATGGACTTGATGCAATTGGAACGTGTTTAATGCGTGCTACATGTAAAGTACAGTGCGTTTGCCCAAGAAATACAGATTACGATTGAAACTTCGACCGTTTACTTGCCGCCCATCCCAACAGCGTTCTTTGCTTTGTCGAGCAAGGACTGGTCATTCTCGTTGGAGTTTCCAGAGACGGCGTCGCCGGCCTTCTGAGTAGTACTCTTCTCAGAGCTGGGTTGAAGGGTGGAGGCAATGCTGTCTCCGGTGCCCTTGAGAGAATCTCCCATGTGCTCAGTAGTCGACTTCTCAGAGTCGGGCTGGAGGGCCATTGGACTCGAGCGTATCGTACTAGAAGAAGAAGACGAACCTTCAAGGCAGCACCAGCTTTGTCAGTGAGCGATTGGCGACCAGTGTCAGACATAATGTTATTTGGATGAGGGTTTCTGCGAACGATGTCAGTGGAGATCGAACGTTTGGGGCACGGAATACTGTAAACTGACATGGGAGTGGTGGTGGTTGAGTGGGTTGGTTGGGAAAATCGGTCTTGATCCTTGCGTTTTATACCGTCTAACACTCGACGGTCATCGGTGACGTTGTCATCTACGCATGGAGAGCATCATCGCGGAGTTCTGTGGCGGGTCGAGGGGGGCGGATCTTGAACAGGCGCTTCGAGTCGACACTTGATGACGACGGTGACGTGATACTAAATTAAAATTCCCTTTCCTGGATGCGAGACGCTGCACTTCCCGATTTGGGTCATGCAACAACCAGCCGCGTCCAGGGGGAGTCCAGGGGGTCGAGCAAACAAGTTTTGAACTTGAGCCTTCCTTCCTTTCCCGACGCACTGACTCGCACATTTTCAGAAGTGGTTAAAAATGAACAGTTTCGGGACTTGGTGCTGCCCTTAGGCCTTACTGGACCGTCTGGACCTGGGAACTGCGCATTTCGAACGGTGCCCCGTCCGAAATCCGGGCAACGCTAGCATTTATGACTAGAAGAACGCAATATTATTCTTAGGGCGTAATGAAGACGAACCCAAGTCTAAATTTCAGTCCATAAACTGTCCATTCCGCCTTTGCTGTCAATTGAGATCATGATACGTGCCGCTCGAGTAATGAAAAGTGGTGGAGTGGAGACAGGCATATTTTCCCAATGGAGATACGCAATGACTTGCATCATCCTGGGCGATGAAATGCATATAAGAGACGAAGACGAGAAAGCCAGTCGTCATAAAACACCTTCGACTCACAACAACTGGTAGCCTTTTCACTTTTCAAATCATTTTCGTTACTCACTATTTTAAAAGACTCTCAACCAGAAATTCTCATCCAAACAACATTATGTCTGACACCGGTCGCCAATCGCTCACTGACAAAGCTGGTGCTGCCTTGAAGGTTGGTCTCGTTCCTCCACTACGATATGCTTGAACCCAATCGCCCTTCAGCCCGACTCTGAAAAGTCGACTACTGAGCACATGGGAGATTCTCTCAAGGGCACCGGAGACAGCATTGCCTCCACCCTTCAACCCAGCTCTGAGAAGAGTACTACTCAGAAGGCCGGCGACGCCGTCTCTGGAAACTCCAACGAGAATGACCAGTCCTTGCTCGACAAAGCAAAGAACGCTGTTGGGATGGGCGGCAAGTAAACGGTCGAAGTTTCAATCGTAATCTGTATTTCTTGGGCAAACGCACTGTACTTTACATGTAGCACGCATTAAACACGTTCCAATTGCATCAAGTCCATAACAATAATCGTTGAATGAAATAGCGCACACCAAAGAAAGTCTTCATAAAGCAAGTACTTCCCGCCGTGGTTCCGATTCAACATGCGATGGCCGAGTATCAGGTATCTTCAATGAGCCGTCGCCCAACCGCACATCGACCTTCTCATTCTCCGCCTCCAGAGCCAACTCTTGAGTTCCTTTTGTAAGGACGGATGCGCTAGCATCGATCGTAATATGGTTGTCGAGGTCTCAGAAGACTTGATTATGTGAGCTGGCTACAAAATTAGAGCGTGGGAGAATTCAAGTAAACACGCTCACGTTCCGATTTGCAAGCGATCCACCATCATCGATCGCGATATCGCACTAGCTATCTCTCATAGCCGGCCAGCTGCTTGCTGAATCTGTTTTTCCATGGCCCCAGTTCGACTTCGTCACCCTAAAGGCGTCTCGACCATCCAAGTCGCGTTCGATAAGGATGATTTCACCGTCCAAGGCATGCATGTCCAGACCTGGGTCCGCGAATGCGATATATACTCAAACCCGTACCATTTCAACAGATTTACAGCAAGAGATTTACGCTGTCACTGAGATTTTGCCCAGCCGTCAAGCTTGTACGTCGACAGAATTTCTTTGGCTCTCTTCAACTGTTCATACCGATGTAGTGAAATCGGGTTACCCCCCACGCACCCTTACAATAGTCCCAGAATTGCCTCTGTCGAGCCTTGGTCTTTCATCTGGAGAGCAAATCATTGTTAGCGAATTGGCAGACGCTTCTGGCGCAGCTCGACCAGCCAAACCGTCGCAGACCACCTCGTCGTCGCCCTTCTTGGATCCTATCTCAAGCTCCCAATCCACCTCCAGTCGGTCTCCGCCTGCCGCGGCGCCAACTTCTTCTCGATCTACTCAGTCAGCCACTTTGGCTACACCTGCCTCCACTTCCTCGGGCCCAGCTGCCGTCGAGACGGATGGTTCTTTTCTTGTGCATCGGGTAGGCGTTTTCTGTTTCGACCATTGGAGACTTGGAACTCCGTTAGGTCGTCCCCGATGACAACGCGTGCCTTTTCTCTTCTGTTGCCTTGATCTTCGAACAAGACATGAAAAAGGCACAAAAAATGCGAGAAAGTGAATTATTGTTAATTTTCTCTCACCCGAACTGACATGTCTACCTCTGTGGTTAGTCGTTGCTGATGGCATAAGAAAAGATCCCGAGACATACAACGAGGCGATCCTGGGGTTCGTTGATTCCAGCTTGCGCACACTCTTTTAGAGTAATTCTCTGATAGCATGGCTCCCGATAAATACATCACGAAGATCCTTTCGCCGTCAACATGGGGAGGAGCAATCGAGCTTGCCATCCTTGCTTCGACATACCAAACCGAGATCTGTTCAGTGAGGTCCTTGTTTATCTTGATTTTATCCTTTCTAATTCTCCGTCCGTGCAGGTCGATGTTGAAACCGGCCGTATCGATCAATTTACACCAAAAGGCCTCGACCTGCCTGAGAACCGCTGTTTAGTGATATACAGCGGTATACATTACGATGCCGCAACTCTCGCGCCGATGGCGGACGCTCCGAGTGAATGGCATCAAACCGTGTTTCCTACAGTGAGGATATTTGATAGGCAATGACCACTGATGATTTAATGTGGAATGTAGCGCTCTGCTAGCGTTCTTGAAGCAGCAAAAAAACTGGCAGATGTGTTGCGCGAAAAGAGGGCGTTCACCAACACAGCTACATTCTCCGTGAAGTGCGAGGTAAAGCGACGTTCGTTAAATACATTCTTTGATCTAAACGTGTCATCTAGCAATGTGGCAAGGTTTTCAAAGGCGAGAAGGGGGCGCAGGCGCATGCTACTGAGACTGGACACACACGGTTCGGGGAATCCTGACATTCTCCATCCAGTATTGCTGTTGAGTATTGAATTACGTATGTCTGTACAACTTACAACGCCCCTTCGATTTCCATGACTAGAGGACAATGATCGGAGGCTCCATAGATTTCACTGCGAATCTCACACTGCGCAATAGATGAGCGCGGACGAAGATTTAGCGAACTGGGTCCACACATACCATCTTCACGCGATCTGCTATCCTCTCGCTGAGAACAACTGCGTATCCGTCAAAATTGAGGTCAAATTGAGTTGCGAAAGCGAATGAATCGTACACATGTCCAAGCGCCACCCTATACCCTTTTCTCGGCAATTGAACCGGTAAGAAAAGTAAGTGTATTGTCTGTCGGTGGGATGCAGTCGGCGCCAGACGTCGACAAATTTCTTGGCGTCCGACGGAGCCGACTCGGGAGGATCCAGAATGTTTTTGAAAGCAGTGGTCTCTGCCTCTGTGTATCCCGCTGACTTATTCCAATTTGTCTTGGGGTTGGCCAGGTCTTGAAACAATCTTTCAATCTACAAAGACCGAGCAGGCCATGCACGCACCCAATTCTGTGGGAGCCACATTCAGATCTCCGGTCCAGATGACAGGTTTTTTCTTGTCCAGGTCACGGATATAGGTCTCAAAATGCCCGTTCCACTCCTTCTTCTCGTCTAACGTCTGGGCGTAAAATTTCAATACAAACCAAGAACATTGAAAGAAATATCCTTGCCTTGAGATTAGCCCCGGCATTCACTGTATACGTGCCTACGACATAGGAGTTCTCAAACTCGAGGGTGATTATTCGTCCCTTGACGTGAGTAGGATCAGGATGCCCAGGTAGTGTCATATCGACCGAAAGTGGTTTGTGCTTAGACAGAATCGCGGTCCCGGCTAGCACAACCAGTTCACTAACGCGTCAGAAACGCGGATACAGCAGACTCACAATATGTTTTCTTGTCAGATATCGACCAGTACCAGTGAGGGAACCGTGCTTTGAGTGCGAGGTCGACAGGTTCGTTATTGACCTGGCCAAGTCAATGTCATCTCGAACTGTGTTGCATGAAAGCGAGCGCAGGCTAGCCTTGGTTTCTGACAGAACAAGAATGTCGGGATCCTCTGCTTCGATGTAGTACTTAAAGCCTTTCTTCTGGCTGGCGGCCAACCCGCAAACATTCCATGCAGCGAGTCGCAGAGTTCCGGGAGTTCGTTCTACGTGGCGAATCAAAGTGGGTGAAAGCCAAAGCCCTCGGATTCATTGCATTACCATTGAAGACAATGTTCACGGGCAGCACCTTGTTCGTAGGTTGGGTGTTCACGCGCTGCTCCGTAACCTTGGGTTTTTTGGTTGACTTTTTTTTAACTGGAGCGTCTGATACATCGTCTTCGGAGTCGGAAGCCTTTCTTTTACCGCTGGTGCTAGCGCGCGGTGGCATTGCGGGCGATGTTGTGTGGATTTGAACGCGTCTGACTCCGAATCGCGAAAGCGGCGTCACGGTCCGAAGCCGGACAAACATGATCACGTAACCGTGAATTCGAACTTTGCCTCTGCGAACACAATCAACTCGCAAACTCTTTCATCTGGACGCTAGACGAGCACATTGAGCAACCGAAACTTCGTGTTCTAGCCACCCATAACATTCGCAATAAGCCCTCGTTGAATGCTAACGTTTCGCGGATTCTCTGCTTGGATTGTTGTTGACGGAAAACCGGTGCCACAGTATCTTGTCGCGGAGGATCCTCAAGCTTCTAGGATTTCGTGTTGGATTCCAGGTGACGAGGGTCAGGTAAATCTCAATGCTCCATTTTCCACGACCTCTCGGTCCCGACCGTTGATTTATTTGGCAGAATTTCAGTGTACATTGGAAGGACCATGGTGGCAAAATCGACAGCTGCGCGTTCATCACTTTGGATGGTCTGGTAGTCCCCGGTCGATTTCTATTCGGTAGCGGAGAGGCTTCGCGGTCGGGAGTGAGGACTTCGGCACGGACAGAACGACCATTCATGTTTCAGACAATCGAAGAGGGCGAGTGCAGCCTGGATCAGACTGTGTGTTGGCTCACTGTCCGTGTTCAGATGAAACTCTAGATCAGGCAATAAATAAAGAAGCTGGGATGATAAATTTGCGGGTGCGCTGTGGTGTACTGTGCTGTTCAAAGCGAGCTGACTGGATCTGCCGGAAGATCAAACGGGTTGAACGAGTTGCGGGAAGGCCGGCGAATCCTCTTCAAAAGTTACCGGAGTCATTGTGCGGCAAACGTAAGGCCGGGGACATCTGCGTCGGGTCTGCTTGCTTTGTGCTTCCTGTCGCCGCTTCCGTTTTAACTTTTCATGTAGCTTCGGGGAAGAGACTGAGACCTTTGACCAATATGCTTACACCTGGTCCATTAAGCCCCACGCCAAAGATGGGCCTGCAAATGGAAGGGTACCCAAGACTTACGTCTCCTTCGTTTTCCGATACCGAACACGCGAATGGCTGCAAACGCAGGGTATAATGCCGGAAGGCGATGCGTCCCTGCAGATACCTGAGACGAGGACCTCCATTAGACGCGTCTTGAGCGCACCTGCTGTACCTCCCCCAGCGACAGGGACTGAGGAGCCAACCTTGATCACCCCACGCGCAAGTCCTACTCCTCCGAGAAAGAAAATCAAGCTGGCCGGTGAAGACAAGCCTTTCCTGGGAGACGTAGCAGCTTCCTATTGTAGAATGTCTTCTATATCTCACTCTGTTTGCAGGGTCCACGAAGACCACGTCGGCCTTCTGCAGACATGCGCAGGACAGTAAGCTTTCAAATCCCAAGTCATATACTATCCAGCGGACAGTTAATCGGCTTCGATGATGTGAAAGAGGAGGATGACCCCGGCGACCCAGATTGGACGCCTTAGACACGCTTTTGAGCTGACAATGTATCAAGGACTTGTTGTATATTATACCGATTGTTCGCTGACTGGACCCACACCACTGAATCGGTCGAGATTCTATGAAGTCGGGCAGGGTGAGTGAAACCAGTATATTGCGATGTTCTGTGAATTCAACGGCGCGCCATGAAGGTTGGGCAGATGGTGTTTTCCACTGCGAAAAGACTTGGCAATGCGACGCAGATATAGGAGTGAGTTGCCAGTGGTCGAACTTGAAATGATGCAGCGCGCTTCCGTGAGACAAGTGGGCGTGCTTATGTCCTGTGAGGCAAAGGCTGAGATGTGGGGGCAAGAAGTAAACGACAAGAGGACGAAACGGGAGAACAATGCAAAATTGAGGCCAAGTTCAAAACGGTAATGTTTTCGCACGATGTCAGGTCTCAAGCGACGTGATCGCGAAATAATATACTTATACCTCTTACACCGACGCTAACGCCCATCGACTCAGAGCAATGGCTCTGCCCGTCTTGCACATTTGGCCGGGGGAATGGGGTCTACTGTCAATTCATCCGCCCTGCTTGGTTGCCGCCCTCTACCTTCAGTTAACGATACCCGGAAAGTTTAATATCGCGCATTGCACGAATCCCGACTCTTCGCCTTCTGGTCTGCTCGGGTTCAACGTTGAGGGGTCTATGGACTGATGATTCTCAATCATTCAGGCACGTTACCGTTCCTAACACACAATCAGCAAGTGGTGACTTCGCTATCTTCAATCTTGAAGTACATATCTGGGCTTGAAGGCAACGAATATAAAGCCGTGAACATTGATGCCGACCTCAATGCTTTTGAGACTGCACAAAACGCAGCCTGGTGCTCCCATGTGGAGGCAAAACTCGGAGACTTGACAGTGCGTTTGGTGCTTCGTCAGTACATTATCAGAGTGACCCGGAGTTCAGTCGTACATGTTATTCTCAAATCCGGCTAATTGGCAAAAACACACGGGTCTTACTCTTGCTTATGCGCTGCCCATTCCACAGCGCTACTATGTTCCTAGCCGTATCCGCAACATGTATCGCTCCCGACTTGAAGCTGCAGGGTTATGGACCCATGAATCTATCGAATCTAGAAGGCCATTATTCCCTTCTTCAAGTACTGGCTTACGAGCGAGCTCAGACGACCACAAAGAACAAATAGCTCAGACATTCCAACGCGAGAAGGTCAGCTCCTTAGCTTTTCCTTTGTCGCACTGTCTCAAAATGGTTCTGGAGATCGTACAACTTGCTCGTGACTCTTTGGATATCTACGCGCGACTGCTGGGAACGAAACGACTCATATATCATGAACAGTAAGATGAGGACTTTCATTCCACAAGCAACTCATCAGTGTCCAGGTTAACAACACTCGACATCATGCTTGCTGCCCATGTTCTCCTCATCGTTAAACCGCCATTTCCGGACAAATTACTGGCCGATCTTCTGAATGATTCGTATCCCACATTGGTGTCGCATGCGGAGCATATTCTTTCAAGATCGATGCAGTCACCACCGTCTATACTTCCGTCTGGGGGCGGTCATTCAATTCGGTCCCTGTTCCCCTCGCTGGTTCCTAGTCAACGGCGAGAGAAGAGTGAAGAGGAAACTCGCTACGAGCGGGTTACATGGGGTTGGGTTGCTCTGGCTTTGGGCAGCATTGGTTTATTCCTTTTGTCAAGTCATAACCCTTTCGCATTGAGGTCGAAGGGGGACCGGGAAGTTGTGGACGAGACAGTGAACTAGAAACTATCATTTGCAAATTTGGAGCTGAGCAGGTCACAAGCGAGCATTGATTATGAATATACAGTCACCAGTCTACAGCAAAGCATGAAGAAAGCGAGGGAAGACAGAGCCCAAGAAAATTAGCTCGCGCGTCTGACTACGAGATCGTCTACAGCACTTCTTGGCACACATTGCAAGTAAGCTCATCAACAGGATTGACAAAGGTGCAAGCACCGCAAGCCTTCTCCGTCGGTGGCGCAACTGTAGCTGCTTTCGGCGGGCTTGATGATCTATGTTCGGAGCGGCCGAGTACTGTTCCTCCAAACCCTCCCCCTTCTTCTCTCCGTTTGCCCTTCTTCTTTGGAGGCTCTTCCGAATCTGATATCTCATGCACCTCATTCTCCTCCTTGAGGTCGATGACCGAGTGGGCAAGGATCTGGAGAGATTCAACGGTGGCCGCGTTGTCGTCCAACTCTTGCTTTCCATAGAATAGACGCTGGCATATCGTCGGAATGTCGAGGTCCTTTTGCAACTGCTCGACGTTAACCATTCCGTTCTTCGCAAGATTGGTCCACGTACTTGAACTTTCATATCCTTCACTGTGGTCGACTTGGTGACAGTTATCTTCACACTCACTACCGCCTCTCTCGCCTGACGCAACCGCTTCGACTGTCGGGCACCGTTTGTGTAGGTAATGGGTGCAGAAGATCCAGTATCGCCGGGACTGCTGCCACGTTTACCTTTGCGTATGGTGATTTCAGTGGACGTCCAATCCGTTTTGCTATAATTTTTTACGAGTTAGAGACAATAGGCGTCAGCTGAACGATCTTCGAATACCGTTGCTGGCGACAGTCTGCGCACACAGGAATGTCGTGAACATATTGCGAATTATCGGACTTTTCAACAGCAATCATTGGACCGGCGGGGTAACTGGCGGGAAAAATAAATCAGACTTGCGTAAAGAGAGAATTTCCATCCTACAATGTTTGCAATTCATCCCAGTCAGAGCGCTGGATCACAACCAGATGCCCATCCAAGTCATTGGGACAGTTTGGATCAACCGTAAGAAGGCCATGGTCACAGAAGAAAACCTCAGTGTCGATTCTATCCGGGCGCGTCTTTTCGGTGGGCCGAACCAACCACTCTCGCCATGCTTGCAGGAAGTCGACGGGAACCAGAGCACAAGGAATGTCAATCAGGAGGGAGATGTTGCCCGCGAGCGCATTGTCGAACATGTGTTTCAGCTTGCCCTGACGCAGTTTGTCACTTTTCAGAAGGTCATTCATTGTACGAGAAAAAAGACCTTCTCCTCATCAGCATGGCGACGGAGTTCGATTCTATCCTCTGCCCCCATATTCTTGAGGCTGTCACATATCAGACAGGGTTCGAGGTCGCCAGACGTCGGTTCCCATTGAGGGAACAGTGAGCGTAGAAATTCGGCGGCCGCCTTGGATATCCGGATGCGATTGGTGGAATTAAGGCACAACCTGTATTGGTGTATCAGCAGTCTTTCAGTGCATCGCATATCCGGATCTCACCCAGCATGTTCGCATCGGACGTGTGTCTTGTACTCTTCGAAATCCGGAGGTCGGTCACCCTTGGTATAGATGTGCATCTTCGGTTTAGCCAGTTTCCAGTCTATTTAGGAAAAGTCAGAATGCAAACGCAGACTCCGCAAAGCGCACGGTGCACCTTTCAACCACGCCTTAGATATCCAGTAACTTTCAAGTTCAATGTCGACCTGGACAACAGCTTCGAATTTGGAGATATGAACAGGATGCTCCAATGCATATAGTTTCTCTGATTAGCGGTCAATGTTTATGGCCAGCCAGAGAAGATGCGGATCACCTGAGAAGGTTTCCTCAACGCAGGATCGACAGATATCATTGGGGGATAGAGCTGGCTCGAAGACACATTGGGTCTCTGAGACGATTTTATCGTACGCCTCCTGCGTCCGCGATCAGTTAAGGTCCCTTTGGTTTGCAGACCACCAACCTGTGTAATGCGTTTCATGCCCGGAGCTTTATTATGGTCATATAGACTGTGGGGGCACAAGATGTCCTGAATTGAGATTCTTTGCGGGTCCACTGGATTGTCGAATTCAAGGGCCGCTTTGATGGCGTGTTTCTCTAGCCAACTTTCTAAGGCATTCGAACTAACAACGACGTAGTTCTGAGGAGTCCATGAGAGTCGGCGACTGTAGAAGCAAACTCGCACACCTTCTCATCGAGATTCACAGTCCAGGACTGATATATGTCGAGCACTTTACGCCGCGTTTCCGCGAAGCGCGCAGTTACTGCCTTTTCCTTTGCAGCGTAGTCGTCGCAAGCTTTTCCATGAGCCGTATTGAGGGTCTCCACAACAGTCAATGCCTCTTGGGGCGGGCTGGGCGGATCTAATGGTCAAGTGAGCGAGAGTGGACATGAACCTCCGAACGACAAACCTAAACGTTGGGAGCAGGGTTCTTTCCGAGCATAAATGAGCATGTATGCGTCCTTGGATGAAATTCGACTGGTCGACGACATCCATGATCAGTTGAGACATTGAAAACACTAGCGAATACCTTTGAGGATCCGGCACCATTTGTTGCACAGGACTTTTTTTCGACGACCCGGCAGGAGGCCTGAGATCCAGTCAGATTCCCGACCTGTTAGTTGCCCGGAAAGACTGACGTTTCGTCGTCGCTGTCGTCAACTCTCCGGCGTTTTCGAGCATGTTCACGTTGCTTGTTCCGAGCATCAGACCTGTGACCGGTATCAGCCAAATCAAACGAGCAACCAAGAGGCTTACACAGAACCGTTCTCCTCTGCTTCAACATCGATAACCTCGTGCTCCTTCTTCGCACCGTTTTCGTTGAGAGTTAAACCTTTGTCACCGAGTTTCTTGATTTTGGTGACAATCTCATCATTGAATTGGAACCATGAACCATTTCTATGAGCAGGTCAATTATGGGGAAAAACTCGATACATATCTCGCAGAACGTACGCAGCATCAAACACCTGCGCTTCATAGTGGCCATGATAGGCCGATTTGCCCTTGTGCAACAACACACCCCTCAACTCATAGAGATTGTCTTCAGTTTTCTGAGTAGAAGAAGATTTTCGATCCACTGCATTGCCAAGGAAACGCGTCATGTCCAAAGTCAGAGGGAAAGTAATGGCGTGCTTGGATTTTCTCCGTTCATCCGAAGCCAAATCGTACACGAAACGGAGGAGTGAAAAGTGAAGGACGGGAGGAAGACTGGCTAGTTCAGTGTATCGGGTGGCGTCTTGAAGACTGTTGCATGTGGAGCACCGATACCTAGTGAAAGGGACCAATGGTACCATACTTCGTGGGCTCTAGAAAGGTAGACCCACTGATTATCGCCCGACAACGATTCTTCCTGCAGCAAATCGGCAATACTATCTTCCAGGTGAGCATTGTTCTATTTTGGAAAGTAATGAGGGCAAAGTCGATGCGAGCTATGAGTACGCATGCCTTGAAATTAATTTCAATTTCCAAAAAGTCAGTATCTCTGGCCGAGACAGAGCGGCATTGGGAACAAATAGTTCCGTAAACTTGCTTTCCCTGAAACTAGCGACACCAGTCAGCTTGTGTGCAGAAGAGAAATCACTGAAGCTGACTTGATCAGTGATCAGGCTTTGTAAAGCTGGATTCGATTGCTTCTTGAATTCTGCATCGAGATGCGACATGAATAGTTTGGAAAATTCCTGCGCATCTTGCTGCTCAGTTGTACGCAGCTCTAAACTCTCGACGAGTTTGGTGGGATTGAATACGCTCTGTGTGCTTTCTTGCAGCGCCGCAAATGTCACCTGAAGCTGGAAGATTGGCGAGTCCTGTCAGAGTTTGGGACGAATATGAGGACAAACGAACGGAAACAGGGACAGAAATCTTGCCTTGAATTTGTCAGCGTCAGCTGGCTGGCAATTGTAGACACCACTCCTGAAGGTTATGTCGCGGAACCACACCTGGTATGAGGCTGAGGTATAACTCAACACCGAAAACAGAAATACATACTTGTAGAGACGCGTTTGCGTAACATGTAGCACCAAGATTCTGGGGTTCGTGAGCTGTCCAGTTGCCGCACTCAAACATACGACTAGTACCTTGAGTCCAACGGGAAGGTCTGGATCCCTCGCATCTTCTGCTGGATTATCGCCGAGGTTCGCCACCCCCATGAACATTTCTCGGGCATCCTCTGAGCAGAAGAGTCGGAATTCATCATCGAGTGGCGCAAGAGATGGGCGAACCTTCGTCTTCCCATTTCTTTTGACCCAAGTAATTGAGACAATTAGGATTATTCTTGCAGTGTCGTTTAACGCAAGTTGGATCCTCTTCTTCGTCAGAGGAGATTACAATGATGTCTTCATCTATCTCTCCGTTAACGGGCACTCGAGGCTTTTTCTGTTCTCTTTTGGAAGGATATTTGGTGTATTTGTTTCTGCAGAAAGGATGTGTGTTCCGTTTGGAAAGACCACAAGTGGCAGAGAGATGTTCCTCAGTAATCTGGGCTGTTTCGGACGCCTCTGAGCCAACCCAGCCCCAAGACGATGCGATAATCGCATGTGCTGTCCGTTTGAGAGGTTCGCCAGCAGCCAAACCCTTGGAGGACGCGTCCTCTCTCTTTCGCTTGACCATTGAGAAGAAAAGCGGTGAAAGCGGGATGTCGTTGCGCGTAAAAGCGCGTTCGAAAACGGAGATGAGGTGGAAATGAGACAAGGGTGTACGCGATCACTTGACATCTGCCATACACCCTGCTACTACAGACCTAACGATGGATCGTATACGAGCTCTACTCAGACCAGCGGGCGACCGAAACCTCAACAGAGTGCGCCGAAGACAAGCCCTCCTGTCAGCATTGACACGGCGCATACATCTCCTCAAGTTGGTCTTCAATTTCACTGGTTGTCCAACCTCGACTCATTCTTCAGAATTACCCTCTTCTGTGTCGGATATCTATGGATGCTTGCTCTTCCTTCGCCTCGTCTTGGCAGAGGTATATATATCGATGAAAATGCTCTCGGACCCGGCCAGGTGCGAAGGCTACAGGCTTGAAATGCGCTAGATACGATGGGTTGCACAGGTTAACACCTATTGGAACTGGGGAGATGTGGCCAATGCCGATCGATATCTGGAACTATTGGAAGGTCTGCGAGATAGCAATAGCACACACGAGCAGTGAGATGTTCGCTAGATTCCGGCCAGTCACTCTCCTCTGACCCTTGCATCAGACGCGCCGAAGTCCTCAAAATGGAATTCTTGAAACTTGGAATCCCCGCTTCAACGCAGAATTATGTATTCTCATCTAGCACAGGGGTACGTGCATTCTTCTGGGTTGGATTCAGCTCAACGTTGTTCCCAGAAATATGAAGGAACCAATGCATATGCTGTCCTCTCCTCCCCTCGGACGTCCGGCACTGAAGCCATGGTCATCAGTGCTTCATGGGTTAGTCGGATCGGTGAAGAAGATGGTACACTAAATCTACGAGGTGTCTCGACTGTCTTGGCCCTCGCAAATTTTCTGAAGCGTGAGTACCATACCAAACTAAATATCATACAAATGATTGAACCACCACAGGATACTCTCTTTGGGCAAAGGACATTGTTTTCGTCATCAGTGACAACCACCTCGATGGGATGCAGGCCTGGCTCAACGCCTACCACGGAGAATCACAATCAAGTAGACAAGTTTTTCTTTGCTTCTCTTCCCCGTTCACCTCTCGAAAAATTCAGATCTTCAAGCCGCCGAGCTCGAATTATCATCAGGTGTAATCTGGACTGCCCTCAACATTGATTATCCTGGGCATTCATTCTCCCACCTGGGCATCTTCCATGGTTCGTTTGAACACTCTTGGCTCATTTCGCCGTAACAACATTTCCATCCAGAGGGTATCAATGGCCGTTTACCCAACCAGGACCTCTTGAATTCGTTCCACTATATCTCCAAGTGGACTGGAGGTGTCCCTGTCCTTGTTTACGACCATGTAGAGTCATCTCAAAACACCGCGCCATCCTGGATACCTGCCGATTACCGCAAAGAACTCCATGGCTACAGTCATCGGTCGAATACTATCCTGAGGCACATAGGCTATCAGGCTCGTGGCAGAGGAAGCGGAGTTCATGGTCTGTTTCACCAGTAAGCTTCGTTGAGTGCCTCTCCCCTGCTGCCTTCAATATCCCGTCAGGTTCCGCATAGATGCTTTCACGATGTTTGGTCTTCCGGCGACTGGACCTCATGGATTCCATGCGATTGGCCGGTTAGTCCTCCGTTGGTGCAATGACTCGTCAAGTGATCTTTGCTATCAGTATTGTCGAGTCGACGCTGAGGACCACAAACAACCTCCTAGAACGCCTCCATGCATCAATTTTCTTCTATATCCTCGCCACCCCGGATCATTTCCTCAAAATAGGAAGCTTCCTGCCCAGTGCGGTACTCATTAGTGTTGCTATGATGTTTGCGGGTTTGAAAATTTGGTCTGATTCGGCCTGGATTCCCGACACGTCTGCAGCAGTCGAGAAGGAGGAGGAAAATAACGGCAACAAGTGGATCGAGCGCAGGAGACCCGTCCTGCCAGTTCTTGGTATGATGATCTCTACGCACATCGGAGGAAGCGTACTCTTTTATGTGTTGACGACCGCTTGGTTTTCACATAATCAAACGGTGTGTTGTTGTATCACCTACCACCGCAATTTTGCTGAATTACTGCACAGATCGCTTCTATACTACTTGTTGCCATTTTGGCAACTTTGCCATTGCGCGCGCTACTGGTTCCTGCCGAAGATACCAGAGCCGTGGCACCTATTGCTGAGCTCCTTAAGGCTCTTAACTTGTGCTTTGCTTCGACCGTGATTTCAATTACGACGGTCGTAAATTTTTCGCTCGCAATGTCACTTGCCATTCTTTTGGGGATCCCGCTCTCGCTTTCGTCGCCATCGCAGAGTCTGCCTCTAAGGATAGGCAAATTCGCTGCCTACCTCGGATTGGCCTCTGGATGGATTTTCGCTAGCGATGAAGTGCGAAAGGCACTTTGGGATTGGGAGATTCTCCGAGTGTGGTTCGCGCCTTTCGTCTGTATTGTATACACACCATTAGTACTACAGGCCGGGCTTGTATGTCTTTTACCCTCCTAGCTCAATAAAACACAGGATACCCTTCAGCTCAGGTCCATCTCCGCGTCACCGAACAGGTCGCCATCGTCTCCCTCGTCTTCCGCTGGTGGTTCTTCATCGGCATTGACAGGTTCAGCAGAGATGCCTTCCTGCTCCATGCGCTGCCTCTCCTTTAACCCATCCTTCTGCTGCCGTTTCATCTCCAAATCAGCTGTCAGTTTCTTGAGCGCGTCCTCAAACCGTTTCTATGCACGTATTAGCCACAGTGAAATCAATTCAATCGCGGGTATTACCTTGATCAGGATATTCGCAGAGCCAGCTATTTCGTTCTCCTTCTTGGCTACAGCGGCTTCCAAATCCCGAATCTCCTCGTTTAGCAATTTCATCGACTGTGTTGCTTCGTCATCATCGTCGTCTTCGTCCTCTTCCTCACTCTCGTCTTCCTCCTCCTCATCGTCACCATCATCATCGCCATCTCCCAATGCAAGGTCGAGCTCCGCAGCTAGCTCCTCATCAATCTCCCCGTCAGGTTCATCAGACTCCTCGCTGTCCTCGTCGCCTTCAGGAGCATCGCCGCCCGCAACTTCACCACCGTCGGATATCGCTGGCGTTGGTGCGTCTATGGGTTCCTCGCGTTCAATGAACTCGGAGTCAGATAAATCCGGATTCACATTCTCCAATATATCTAAAAGAAACCACTTGAGAAGAAAAACCCCCAGGAGCAACAGTAGAGGGAAATATACCGTATTTGACTTGTGTAGCTATTGCATCCTCGTCCAATAATCGTTCGACCGCCTGTTCCACACTCTCTATGGTCTGGTAGAGGCGTTAAGCGTTGCGGCTGAGCAAACCACACCAAATGTGTACCCTTCTGTTTACTCTCTTCCGAAAACGTCGCTTTCGGACGTGGTGAAGAGGGGGTGTAATGCCGTGCGGCCATATAAACTCCTCAATGTTGAAGTTTTTGTGTCCCGACGGCTCATCCTGATCGACACGGTTCTCAACCACAAGCATCTTGACGAGAAAACTAGGTCAGTCACTCTGACAAACTCAACCACGGGGAACAGCGCGACCTGGCATATGTCTGCAACTTTGAACATCTGTTTATTGTCCAAGGTCTTCTGCGACTCGATGATACATGGGAGATCGACAAGTTTTGAAGAATACGTATTGTTTCCAATATGAAAGACAGCTCGACGGGAGTCTGCGGGCGTTTACTACAGCCCTCAAAGAAGAGCGCACCCATACCTTTAAACTTGAACCACACGTCGTTAGACACTTCCCGAGCAGCCACCAGCTTCCGCAACTTCTCGCAATCTTCACCCGCCGGCATTCTAAGTATGAATTGCTCTTCAAACGCAAGATCTTCATCGTCCGAATCCAGTTCTCTGTCATATTGACCAAGAAACGACATTCCCGGAGCCTGCGCTGCCAGCTTGTCACCGAGTTTGAGTTTGAGCTTCGGCTGAGGTTTGGCTTTTGCAGCAGCCGATCTCGTGGTGCGGTCAGACGATTCTTGAGTAGCAGCAGGAGTGCGGCTGGAGCTCCGCAGACGTGAAGTCGACGCGACATGCGCCGCAATGGTTTTGGGGCGAGCGCTTTCAGTGTCCGAAGTATCGGTAAGGGCTGTAAGTTGCGGAGGTTGAGATATTGACATAGGTTCATCGTCGACTACAATGAGATCCTCTTCCATTGAAGTGTCCAGAATCTCAGGCTGCATTGCGCTCAGAAGCGGCGACGTACGCTTCGAAGTGGTCGAGAAAGTTGAGCGTCACCACTTGTCACGCGCGTTACAGCTGTCACACCCGGATCGTTTGCTATAGCTAAATCTAGCTAAATGCACAGGAGTGAAGGTGAGCACAGGTGATAATTCTGATATAATACATCTTCAAGGGTGATTAATATACAGACGTGCGAGTCGCTAGACAAGTGGGTACATTCTGTCGTGCATTTCTACCCCAAGGTCCCAGAGAGAAAAAAAGTCCAAAAAACACAGTCCCAGAAAGAAAGGTTCGAGATAATTACACATATGTTGTCGGTGCGTACCAGTTTGACACCGCGGTAGGAAGGGGAGCAGGATTCATAGCAGGTAACGGATCTGCCCACGTTGGAAGGGGTGGCCGCATAGCACCGTCTAGAACGCGGCACGCGACCAAGAGAATCGAAAGCTCGTCGATCTCTGACGTACCGCTCGTCTGCGTGACAGCCACCTGGATGGCCTCCTTTGTAGTGTTAACGAGCTCCTGGGTGTTGACATTTTGCATTGCGGACATATTATTATTGGGGAGCACCACAGGAGCCCCCGCTGGCGCCGCTTTCTGGAGGATATATTCGGCCGCCTGCGCAACGATGTTTTGACCAGCCACTGCCAACTCGTGGCTGGTTTCGACAGCAGTGCTAGACTCAGGTACGGCCTCGATGTCGTCTAAACAGGCGTTGACCGTTTGCTCTAGAACATGTTTCTGCCGGGTTAGCTCTCCAGGTGGTTGAGTTTCCTGCGTCAGAGAGTGTGCGACGGACTCGAGGACCTGTTTGACACGGGCCTCGTCGTCCTCGTCAGTGACCAGAGCAGCAGTACGAGGAGCGATTGACCTGGTTGTTTTCGCGCGGTTAGACAGGCGTTTAGAATACGAAAAGTGGGAACAAACCGAGTGGGGACGATCGACTCGCTGACGGTTCTGCGCGGAGTGATAGTCGGGCGCTGAGGAGCGAACGTTGGGGCAAAGGGGTTCTCAGGCGAAACCAGGGGAGCGATGTTCAAGAAGAAGGTACGCGACAACATTCCATCTTGACCATCCTGGGTGAACTAGACATTGAAGATTCTGTCAGTGATGTTCCAATGGTGATTCACTGCGCACTGACCGTTGCATGCGTCGTGATCTCGCAGCTCTCTGCATCCGGGGGCGGAGTGCCGGACAGCACGCCATCTTTCCATTGCAGCCACGGCGGCAAATTTGGCGAACTGTAATGAACATGCACGTTCTGCCAGCATGCCTGTGGATCCCAGATGCGTGGCTGCCACTTCCACTGCAAGCCACAATACGCAACGCCGGGAGGATTGCCTGCAATTTTACGATGAAAGGGGCGGAACTCCCAAGTACCATCGCCCAGTCTCTTTGCCTCGACGTTCCAGATATGGTTACCCTTTGACTTGGCTTTTTTTCCGTCCTCATTGAAGCGTAAGATTAGTGGCTGGCGCCAGAGATAGTTTCGAACCTGCGTCGGAGACAGCAGATAAGTATCGGGCCTCTTCCAAGGCAGATGTGCGTACTTTTTTCATCGGGATCTTTTCCTCTGGGAAGCCTTCTGCTGCCAGCTAACAGAAGGTTAGCCATGCAAGATGTATCAAACGGCGCATGAGAACATGCCTCTTCCAGAAAACCGGCAGTAAAGGCTTGTATACGGAATTTGAAGGGGCGGAAATCGGTGGACTCATCCAATTTCTGCATCTTCTTGGGCATAAGCTGTTGGTGTATGGGGTCGCCCTTATTGTCTGCTGCGTCCACTAAGAAGGAATTAGTGCTATGATCAAAAAGAATCCCCGAAGAAAACAATACAATTAGAACAGGTTCGGTTGAGGTATTGATTGAACACGCGATCGACAGGGCCACGAAATTCTTGCGGAATATCGGATCCTGAAGAGATACCATCTGGGAACTGGGCGATATGTAAGTCAGCGGCGGAGATACGGTAATGAAGAGCAGAGATGAAACATACACTGTGATGCACGCTACCGGAAGGGCTGGAACTGTCATTATCATCGGCGTCAGGTTCGTTATCTTCATCTTCTTCGTCTACCACCTCAGTAGCGCTGACACTGGGTACGGGAACGTGAGGAGTGACCAGGGATTCGGCGCTCCTGGGATACGTGAACGTAGCCAGGGTAGGAGCGGACTTGAGGGGCGAAAGAGGCTTGTTGGCCCACCCATGTTCTGGTACGAAATAACCGTTCCTGGCCATCCGCCCAACAGGTGCACTAGGAGGGCTGTATCCGTTCGCATCCCGCGGGATGGAGCCCATCGAGCGGGAGTGATGGTGGCGATAAGCGGGGCGACTGCCAAACCGAGAAGCAGGCGGAAGGGTAGAAACAGGATTATCTATTGTGGGGTTCCCAATATTGAATATGGGAAATCCTGTAGGTCCGAAATTTGAAGGAACAGGCTTCGCCAATAGCGGCGGGCTGTGTGGGCGTGAACTCGGCTGTGACCGCGAAGAAGTATGCGTCCGGACAAATGCGTTAGGTTGGACGACGCCATATTCCAACAAAACGTCCTGTGGTTCCGATTTGGGAATCTTTCGGACCGTGGGCTGTTCGGGGTCCGCCGCATGGCGTTTGCGTGAAGGTGAAGGAGAGATATCAACGTGAGTAGTCGTGGGGAGACCCATCCCTTGGATGAGCTCATTAATCTGAGCAATTACAACTTTGGTGTTATGTTCGTCCCCCGGGGTGATTGGTCGTGCAGCTTGGTTAGAATGACATGCATCCCCAGCGGTCTTGATGACATGTGCGATGCTATAGTCCAAGTTAATACATGTTATACTTCTCAGAGCGGTCGAGTCAACCGACTTTTTCAGCATGTTGCCGACCACACGTTCTGTCGGAAAAACATCTTCTTGTTTGACCGTGGACACTGGGACATCACTTGGCACAACCGGATTGAAAGCTGAGGCTGGTGGCGGCGCAATGAAGGGCGGGGACTGAGATGATGAGAGTGTGTTGGCCCGACTACGGGCCGGCATAACAGCTCCCGGATCTAGGGCAGATACCAGGGAAGACGTATTACTCAAAGGATACGGCGCTACAGGCGCGTGCAGTACAGCTGGTGGTGGCTGTATGTGGAGAGGGCGCGCCAACATGTCTGCGGTTTGATCCATTATGGTGTATTGAGGATAGTCGTTGAATGTTGCAATGGAGGCGGGCATATATGGCACGGGAGCGAGCATGGGTGCCTGCATCGTTGAATCCGGGAGCGTATTGAAGGCATCGAGACCGGGTATCGCAGGAGGGGAGCCATGAATGGGGTATTGGGGAACATCGGGAGACACGGGGGTCGTATCCATCAAATTTATTGTGTCATAAATCATAGACTCCATTACTCGAGGACCTATGCAGCAAGTCCAGCGAAGGAAGGGTTGTGTATGCCCTTCTGGGAGGCGTCAGGGCCAAAGTGAGATGATCAATTGGGATCGCGGCGAGGGACAAGAGACTTTGGGTAGTAGGTCGTGGCTGGTATGAGGGGAATAGATGGACTGGTGAGGGACTTTAGCCAGAAAGTGCGAGAGAGAGAGAGCAAGGCGAGAGCGCGGTAGGAAGACGAGAGCGCAGAAGGAGTGATAACAGATGAGATTTAAGGATAGCGAGTTAGGAAAGAAAAGGATACGAGGGAGGAAGGACGAGGAGGAGAAGATGGGAGTAAGAGAAAGAGAGCGGTACAAGCGTTGTGACTTGACAGAAGTACTTGGAAATGACAATGTGCGCCCTCGCATGTTTACGTATTCTACCACGCCTTCCCTAACACGCCTTAACTTAGCATCATCTCAGCTCATTCGACACTAACCTAATCCGATGAGAACATTCCATCCAACCTTGTACTTGAACGTTACTTTTCGCTAATCCTCTCTCTTTTCCCTCCATCCTCTGGCGATCACTCGATCCCTGCCAGTGCTATACATCGACCGCCTGTTGGTTACAACGCGACAGCCAAAGCGAATTGGTTTCTATCATTTCAAGGCTGTGGACCGTTCAACCAAGATCCAACCCAGCATGACGTTTGCCTTATGCAAATATCCGTATTTTGCAACCGAACAGCACAACGCAGTTTTCACATCCATACATACTTACCATCCATCGGCTACATACATCAGTACCGCCGGGAGCTCCGTCCGGGACTTCGTGAACGTTCTCGGTCTCGGCGACGGTCACTGGAGAAGAAACGCAATCCGCGTGTCAGTCTGCTGCACACAGAAGAATGTTGGAGAAACACCGACTCGTAGCGTGAAGATGAGTGTCGATCGTACCCACGATCCCGTTCTCGGTCCCGGTCCCGATGCTCGTCCCCACTCCGCGAAGGCCGGTAGTCTGCACTGCGAGAGTCACGCGGAGGCGCGGCCGACGAAGTCGATGCAGCAGCCGGTGCAGAACTCGGTGGCGCGTTCTTCGCCTTTTCCCGCTCCTCTCTAAACTTTCCAAGCATATTGCGCAGCTCGTGGTACCCCAGATGCATCTGAGCGACCAGATGAGCATGATCCATCCAGATATAGCGAATAGCAACTTACCTTGCCACCGAAGTGATCAGCCAATCGACGATCAGAATCCAGCACAGAGAGATAGGCGCCACAGACGTCGCAGACTCGCAATTTTTGGTGACCGGACGCCCCCGAGGTATCTGTTAATTGTTGCAACTCCCGCTAGAAGCTTGCTTCAGAACAATGGGAACAGCAATCAGGGAAAGAATCACCTCCTTGTCGGCCTTTTCATTCTTCAGGGCTTCAATCGCGGCCATTTCCCTCATCGATTCGTCAACTTTCCCTTGTTCACCTGCGCGGAGATTCAAAGAGTCAGTTCGGACAGTCCATTACCATCAAAGCCAATCAGACTTGCCTAACTGCTCGATCTTGTCCGTTCCACCCTGTATAGCCAACTCGATTTCTGCAATTTCTCTCATCTACGTATCTATCATCAGCACGCACCCACACGGTGGAAATAGAATGAAAACATACCAGATTGGTCGTTTTGGCATTTTCCTCTGGCGTCTTCTCAAGTCTCCGGTGTGCAGCACGAATCCGGCGGTCACACTCGTCCACGAAGGAAAAGATATTGGACTCGTATTCGAGTTGGAAACGTGTGAATATAGGGTCGACCGGATTCGCCTCTTTTGCTGCGTTATATTCCGTCTTTAACCTCTCCGTATGCGATTTCGGACAAGCGCCTAAATCCATTTTCTACATGGCAGAGTTTCAGGAATTGACTTGAGCGAGAGCACATGAGCAAGTAGGTACCGTATTGGTGAAGAGGGCATGCGGGCACGTTCCGCACAGGAAGTTGCGGCACACCTTGTCGTCGTGCCAAACGAGATTCGCGTTAGCGACACCCATGGCCTCGGGGCCCATCATTTGCTAGAAACAGTTAAACCAAAGTCAAAAACATGATTCCTGGTGTGACCTCCAAGAGCTTGCGTTGCATTTCCGCGAGGCGACCCATCTTCAAGCTTGGCGATGGTGTTCAGCTCAGAGCTGTTTTGTTGACAACTGTTGGCCGCCGGCTCCGAATTCGACCCAAAAAGGGAATGTTGCCGCAGATCATGCGCATTGCCAAAAAGTGAAATATTGCTACGTGGTGGGATAATGTACAGTATGAACATGAGTGTATGATATATTAACAGGTAAGTGGGGGTGACGGAAGCGCGTTGGTCTTGACTTGCGCGAGAGCGAGTTCGTCGATATGATTCCATGGGACCAAATCGTGCCTTGGTCGAGACAGCGAGCGTCCAAGCATGCGCACGAGAAGCTGAGCGGGTAATGGCTGGATGCGAAATTAAGATTTGAATTTCTTTCCGCGTCCACGACCACCTTTCCCTCCTCGTCGAGCACCGCTCCCGCGTGCTGACTGGTTTTGCGAAGAGTACGGACTGGAATCCTTCGGTGGGGAAGGATGACGGGCTTCTGCGGAGGAGCGTGGTGGCACCTGCGTTTGTATAGGCGAGGGTTTCAAATTTTGGCTCAATTGCTCCTCCGCGTCCGAATTATCACTCGAGCTCGGTGTCGGTGGCGGCGTGAATCCACCAAAACGCATCAACAGCTTCAAGATGTCGCTGTATTTCTCTTCGTGGTCTTCCGAGCTCTTCTGACCCGGCCTCGGCTTCATCGCAGATCGGCCCTTGGCCGACGTTATCCAAGCCCAGGAGAAATTGATATCTTCCTGAGTCGCGAGGTCATTCTTCAAAATTTCGTAAACAAGCTCTGGTTCATGCGACTCCAAAGCAAGAGAGAGCAAAGTTTTGCCTGCTGGAGGCTGGTAGATGCTGTCAGAATGCTGTGGTGAATGCTCCTCCAGAAGATAGGCGACCACAGGGACGTGACCGGACTGCAAAGCAACATGGAACGCGGTGAAACCACGAGAGTCGCGCTCTTCTGGGTCAGCGCCTGCAATGACATGAATTTGACACTGCACAAATGAAGAAGTAAGACTCACTGTGTGCGTCAAGCCATTCTACAAGGTCCTTGTCTCCGTTGCGGGCGGCAATGTGCAAAAGACTTTCTTGAGGATCGTTCGGAATATTTGTCACAAATTCTTCGCACCCCACTTTGACTTCCCCTCCAGCGGCATCTACATTCTCCTCCCAGACACCTCTCTTCACTTCGTCTTGTTTACCGGCGCGCGCTGCGGCGAACACGAAACTGCGCTTATTCTGCGCCTGCTGCTGTAGATTTCGAGCGGCGGTTTCTGCGTGAGAGCGTTGAGCCTTAGCCTGGGCCTTCTTTGCTTCCACTTTAGCTTTCTGACGTTGTTCAGCTGCAGCGCGATCTGCGTGTATATTTTGTCAGCGGCACAAAAATCTGAATGACAGCATATCTCACCTCTCTCTCGGTCCATCTCAACCTGAGCCCTCCTCGCAGCAGCCTCCCGTTTCCTGCGTTCCTCTCCAGCTATTTGCTCTTCTCTAGAGCGCCGCAAGCGCGCTGAGTATTGTTCCGGAGTCTCACTTTCAACGTGTTCACGCCGGAAACCTTTTCCCCGCGTGTCAGCTTGGGAGACACACTGCAACTGTCGTGCCACTTACGCATGTTTGCATTTCGATGAGCACGCCCCCTCATCAACTCTTCAAAGAGAAACCTACAGCGGGTCGTGAGACATCGGGTATGGAGCGGATTGCCGTCTGACACACATGTAAAACAGAAGATCTTCTTCAGGGTCAGAATAGTCGTCGTCGAATTCATCGTAGTCGTCGTAGTCGTCGTCCGAATCGTCGCCGAAGCGGAAGCCAGGGAACCGAGGAGGTCTATCACGCGCAGAGGTGTCGAGGTGTTTCAAGAGCACGTTGTACGCCTCAAAGTGATCACTTAGTGAATAACAAGGAATGTCCTTGTTCTGCCTACCTCGGAAACATTTTGGAATTGCGCAGTAGCATCCGGATTGTCGGGGTTTTTATCTGGATGTGTGCGAAGGGCAATCTAAGGCGCACGATTTAGCTAGATAAATGCAATTTTGACATTTCTCAAACCTGCTTATAAGCACTCTTGACCTCCTCGAGAGACGAGCCCTATAAAGCGCGGTTTGGGTGTGAAACACGACACAGACAGAAGGAGAAGCTACGTTTTCGAGACCAAGAGTGTTATAAGCGTCTTTCACAGACTGCTTCATGGTCACAAGTGGCAACTGAGGAAGAGTGCAAATTTGAAGCGCCTTTTATTGCTATTACCAAAAGGGGAAATCAGCCGCTTCGGCCGAAAACAACATTTTCAGCTTGAACTTATTTCTCTACTCAGTTGTCCGAACCCATGGCTGCAGACGCGTTACCTGGCGCGGTGTCGACGTCAACGGTCTCGGACACCGCGTCGTCCTCTCTCTGGAGCTTCGTTGGCGACAAGTCGGTCTCAGTTCATTGTCTCCTCGAGTCCTTACAGCAATTTCGATAGCCCCTACTTCCAAGCTGGATTCGGTCTTCTAGTGACTCCTTTGTCCTCGTCTTTGCGTTCAAAACTCATGCCCAAGATACAAGGGTGTAGGTGCCGCTATGACCGTCGCTCGCACAGGCTCCATCTGGGCGTCAACCATGCTTCGCAGACGGATGCTCGTGTCACTCGAAATAGACAACAGAGACCGCGCCTATGAATGGTTTCTCGCGTGGATGGCGCACCGTGCAAAGGGCTCAACTGCCTCCGCTTCACGCACCGCACCCTGGATCAGAAGCCACGAGCTGAGCGTAGAAACCATGATTGAACGGCGTCCAAACGGCAGCTCTTCTGTCTTTTTCCAGCTCGTGGCCGGTCCCGGAACGCATTGGTTCAAATACAAAGGCGCATGGATGCAGGTTTGTTCATAGCGCATTCGATTCGACGCGCTTTTCAACGCGTATATAGGTCAAACGCGAGCGCGAGACGCGCTCAATGATGGGAGGCCAACAAACCGGGATGGCAGTTCCCTGGGAGACTGTGACTCTCACTACTTTGTCGCGCGATCGAGTACTATTCCCTGAACTCCTCGCCGAGGCCCGCGATCTAGGCATGCAAGGACAAGAGGGCAAGCTTGTCATACATACTGCCTGGGGCACGGAGTGGCGGCCATTTGGTAAACCGCGTCGCAAAAGACCAGTTTCAAGCGTTGTTCTGGAACCTGGTATGAGTGAAAAAATTGAAGCGGATATCAAGGCTTTCCTAGCTCGTAGGAAATGGTACGCTGATCGCGGTAAACCCTGTTTACAACCGCGTTGGGGTACAACTCAATGTTACTAGGCATTCCTTATCGTCGCGGCTACCTCCTTCACGGACCCCCAGGATCCGGCAAAACTTCGTTCATTCAAGCTCTGGCCGGTTCTCTTTCTTATGATATTTGCATATTAAATCTATCCGAACGCGGCCTTGCGGATGACAAGTTGAATCACCTCTTGTCCAACGCCCCAGAACGCAGTTTTGTCCTCATTGAAGACATTGATGCTGCTTTCAACAAGCGCGTCCAGACAACTGCAGATGGGTTCGTTTTCTTACCTCGGTCAAGTTTTGTTGAAGCATAACCCTTCCTCAGATATCAATCATCAGTCACATTCTCTGGCTTCCTCAATGCGCTGGACGGGGTTGCTTCTGGAGAAGAAAGGATAGTATTTATGACTACAAATCATGTGGAGCAGCTCGATCCTGCCCTCATCCGACCCGGGCGCGTCGACTTTTCAGCTTTCATCGACAACGCTTCGCCTCATCAGGCTCGGATCCTATTCGAACGCTTCTATGGTGACGAAGTGACTGGCGGCTACGAAGTCAGTTCAGACGATTTGGATGCGTTGGCTGACAAGCTGCAAAATATCGTGGAGGAAAAGATGAGTAACGGGCAGAGAGTGAGCATGGCTGCGTTGCAAGGCCACTTCATCCGACATCAAGCAGCGGATGCTGTTTCCAGCTCGTTGGAACTCTTCCGCGCGTAGAAAACGTACAATTAAATAGAAAAAGATCCATATAATAGATATCAAAACACTGGTCGCCGCTTGCGTCCTGTAAATTTTGAGTCGTTCGGGACGCCTTCCTTTCCTCGCTTCCGATACAACTGAGAGGAATGAGCAAGGAGTTTGAATTGATGGAAAGTAATTTGGGCAAACCTCTTTCTTTTGCAATATCCAATCCCTGTCCTTGATATTCTTCCTCTTCCCACTCTTAGTCTTTTCCCGCGCTCTCCGTCGCTCGAAACGCGCCTTTCCGTCGTCTTCAACCTCCTCCCCATCAAGACCCTGAGGAAGCTGCTGTGCACCACCGCCGCCCCCAACATATAGGCATAAAAACACCTTCCTAGCTTTTTTCGAATTCGGATAGTCGACCACAATCCCACCGCCAAAACCAGCCTTTTGCGCAATGGAGGTAATAAGCTGTATTTGGTCGTCAGACGAAGGATAGAATTGGAAGACTGCCCGTGAGGGATTGCGGAGCGCGGAATGCAGCGTGGTGAAGAAACGTGTTAGGCGGTGAGGGGGCGAGGATGTTGGATGGGAGGTTTCTGCGTTCAATAGCCATTGGAGAACGGAGATGCTGATGGCTCCGTCGAAGCTTCCGGGTCGAAAGCCAAACCCCTGCCCGATGTCTTGCAGGAACAAGTCGCCTTCCACCTCCCGTTCCAACGCAACCTCTAAGAGGAAACAAAATTCACGATGAATAAAGTGTATACTAGCAGAATGCATACCGAGCATGCTGGGTGCAATATCAACGCCTGCCCAGACGTAACCCTCCTCATCGAGAATTTCCCCAGACAGACCAGATCCACAGCCGATGTCGAGCAGATACGCAGGCTCATCTGGCGGCAAATTAAGTAGTTCAAGAGCACGATAAGTCATGTCGGCCTGAATCTGCTGATTGCGAGTGCTGGGAACCGCATACGTTCATTCAAATGTTCTGCGTTGGAAACGAGGCCGTACTTTGTAGTATATTTTTTTGCTTCAATATCGCCATAGTACTGGGAAAGGAACGCTCAAGAGGATATTTGCCGGCAATGTAATGGCCGTACGATTTCCGGAGGAGCTACGAGCTCTGGCCTTGACATGGTGGTATCTGTGAAAAAATGTGTTGTGATTGATAGTTGCCAAATTTGGACTCTATCTGCACCAGCGATGTCGAAGCAGTACAAGGGCATTGGCGAAGACCTCTGGAAAGGGCGCCCAGAGAAAGTTGTGCGCAGTCGATCCCCTCCTTACCTCCAGTCACCGCTCTCTGACTTTATTAGAATGCAGAACTCTTCGCATTGACATACGGTGCTCTCGTCGTTCAGCTCATCCAAGACTATGAGGACTACTCCGAAGTCAACAAACAACTCGACAAGATGGGATACAACATTGGGACGCGGCTCATCGAAGATTTCCTGGCGAAGAGCGGCATCGGACGATGCGCTGATTTCAGAGAGGTTGGAGAGGTAGTCTCCAAGGTCTGTGCAAGCACCGGCGTTGCCGCCTCTGTTGTTAACTTGCACTATGCAGGTTGGATTCAAGTCATTTCTGAATATTACGCCGACTGTAACCCATGGCGCGCCACCACCTCCATCATCACCTCGACCCGGAAGCGCTGGTCCATCCCAAGCAAGTGTTGGGTCGTCCTTCACCTTGACTTTGGATGAAAATCCTCTAGCGGAGTTCGTGGAACTGCCCGAAGAGGTACTCGAGGGCGGTCTCTGGTTCAGTAACGTCTATTGCGGAGTCATTCGCGGTGCATTAGAGATGGTTAGCTGCTCGAATCATTTTAGGACTGCTTTATTGACGTGTCGTTGCAGGTACAGATGCAAGTAGAAGCGAACTTCATTTCAGATATCCTCAGAGGAGACGAGACCACGGAGATACGCGTCAAATTGGTAAAATATTTGGAAGAAGAGGTTCCTGTAGGTGACGATTGAAACAATGTATGTATGACATCCGACTCGTATTGTGCGGAAACGACTCGCGCGTTACGCGATGGTGTATTTTCCATAGCTCTTCTGGGGATCGAATACCTGGAGAAGCATGTTAGCAACCAAACCATAGAGCAGGAATACGCGAAACTTGCCTCCCATCGTGACGCGGGGAAGATGTGTTTATTCCTCGAGTAATAGCTTCTCTCCACAACTTTACCCGCATGAGATTCGTCCTTTTCCTTCGTAGCATCGGCGAGCAAGCGAACATCGTCGTGGACGTCGAAATTGAAAAGGGGCCCCGACTTTCCGCGCGCCTTGTTGATGATGAAGTCGTAGAACGTGTGGTGCTGTTACACACCGTCAGAGATGTGATAGCAGGCGTGAACTGTACTTACATGGGGGATGATCAAATCCTCCTACTAAACAGTGAAATTTGGGCTACAAAGTCATCCACGCAACGCACCTTGATGTACATTAAATTGTCGGTACTAACACCCCGTAGTTCAGGTGTCTGGTGTCGACACTTCTCCAGGAAGGTGCTAATTTGATCACCTTTCTTGCACTGAGCGAAATTGCGCACAGGTCTGTATATGAGGACGATATCACAAACAAGATGAGAAGAGACTCACGGTAACACTTTTGCGATGGCCGCTTCCGTCCCAGTACGAGTAGGTGATTTCGATATCCTCATTCTTAATATCCTCTTGTTTCTTCAGCCATTCCAACCTTAACCGTTCACGCTCCCTCCGCTCTTCTTCCTCACGGTCGCGGTCGGGCAGGAAAGATGTATCCACGTTGGGATTTTTGCGGAACTTGCCCCGTTTCGCAGGCGGCCCATCTTCTTCTGCTTCAGGGGCATCGTCTTTGGATGAGGAAGGTTTGGGCGAGTCTACCGGAGTCTCAACTGCTCCGGTAACGACGTCTTCGTCGTCGTCCATGGCGAAAGATAAAGTTGCTTTGGCGGCTTTTTTCCGTTTCTTCGCCTTCCTTGGATCGTCTCTAAACAGATTCTCCACAATCTATAAGCCATCCGAATCCAGAATGCAAGGAAGAGGAATGAGGAATGAACGGTCGCAAACATACTTGAGGGCATTCGTTTTTGCGGCTTCACGGGCTTTTGCTTCTTCGATCTCTGCGCGTCTCTTCTGAAAGTCTTCCAAGTGGACGAGACCGACGGTGCTATTCTTCAGAGAGTCTTCCATTGAATCATGCTGGCCAATGAAGCGGTTTGCGGAGGGACGGGCTTTCTCGGTCTCGCTGATGAGGGCGTCTTTCTTTCGTTGGTACTCCTGGTGAAGGTCAATTATATATTAGTGGGCCATTCAAAAAACGAACCTCATGCATCTGAATACGCTGCTTAATGAGAGCATCCTCGCGACGACCTTCAGCTTTGCTTGAAGCCATGATGAATGTAGAAGCCAAGTTGGAACAAGCTTATGTAAGTCGTAACTTGGTCCTTTCCATCGACCAGCTCATGGTCTACGTTCTCGGCGTAAATCTCCCCGACCGCCATTTGGTCAAGGTATTGCTTCTCACCCATCGTTTCCATTCAAAAGTCCAACAAATTCTTGACTAGTTCGCGTTGACCCAATTCTATGGCATCGGTCGAGTAACTGCGGACCGCATTTGCGCTCGGTTTCAAATGCATAGGACCTGCAGAGTCCGGGACCTCACCCCCTTGCAAGTCACAGCATTGGCTTCCTTTTTATCTTCTCCAAAAGACTCGTTGTCTCCACCCCGCTATCCCACTGCTACTCCGGACTTCCTCCCTTCCACTCGAACGCACCAAGAACTAGCCGTAGAATTCCGAGCGGAGCGTGCACGTCGAGAAACGGAGAACAAGCAACCAGAATTCATTCTGCGTCGGCTGAGAGACAAACACATCCTTCCCGACGCGCTCAAAAATCTCAAGATTGAGGCAGAGTTGAAGCAGGAGATTCGGGAGAACATTGCGCACCAGAAGATGATTGGGAGTTATGTGGGTCGGAGGCATGCCATGGCGCTCCCTGTCAGAGGGCAGAACACGCAGAACAACGCCAAGACGGCAAGGAAACTCAATAGGGTGGAACGATACAGTTGAGATGGTTCCCGGCGCGTCGAAATTTAATATAATATCTGTATATCTACTTGCTAATTCCTTCGTGCCTCTTTGCTCGTGTGCTGGACGTGTAAGCCAAGTAAGTAGTTGCGTACGCGTCTTCCTTCCAGCTGACCGTTCACCGCTCCCCAGCGATCCCCTTAAACTCTGAACTCGTCCTTTCTTCCTCGTCGATATGTGTGGACTTGTTGCTAAATTTTCATGCGGCGGGTCGGAGCGCGTCGCGGCTTGGACCATCAAATCTGAAACCCGGCAACTGATGCTCGCGATCGAGTCGTATCATTATCACCTGCTTCTGCGGGGCCTCCATCCTTTCCTCATACCATCTTCTCGGAGCGTCTCTCCCCCCCTCAGTGAACGAACAAATGGACGCGGAGAAAACCCCCAAGCGCGAAACAACCGACGTCGACGTCGTCTCTTTCGTCTCGGAGACTTCGACGCGTGTAGATCAGACGCACAGGAAACTCAAGGTGAATTATACTTTTTCTCTTCTTGTGGTGGGGGTCGCGATTTATGGATCCAGGGACGACATATACAATTGATTGGAATAGGTCGCTTGTCTTTGACACACACAATCCTGGCTTGACCTCTCCCGCAGGAGGAACTATTGGCACGGCGCTATTCGTCCAAATTGGCGCAGCTCTTACGCAGGGCGGCCCTGGTTCGCGTCTTTGCTAGCTCTTTGCGTGTATTCTACTCACGCCCGGCATTCCTCCCTACCAGGCAGCCTGTTTCTCGCCTTCACTATCTGGTCCACTTTCATTCTGGCCATCAACAACTGCTTGTGTATGAGCGTCTACCTCTTATCTTGACCGCGGCTTAGGAGGAACACCCATAGCGGAGATGGTGACTTGGATACCAATCTCTTCACCTTTCGTGCGTCCGCTCCGATATCGGCGCCCCCCTTGCATCGTGTCTCATACGCCGCAGGTTCGCTTTGCCGACCGATTTGTTGACCCGGCTCTTGGATTCTGTGCTGGCATCAACTTTTTTGTGTTCGAAGCAATGCTCATCCCATTTGAGGTGGTTGCATTTAACCTGGTGCTACAATTCTGGACGGACAAGATTCCAGTTGCCGCCGTTATAACCGTGCGTCATGTCGTATACACATACATATACGAAGGACCGCTGAATTGAGCGTAGTTTGTTTTGGTTTGCTATGTGTATGCGTTTCTTTATTGGGAATAAATGATCCATTGACCCATTTTCAGAATTCTCAACTCGTTTACCGTTGGTTGGTACGGAGGTGATTTTTAACAAGTATCAATTGGATCATTGAGATAAAGTTGTTCATTTTTAGAGTCAGAATTTTGGTTAGCTGTTGGCAAAGTTATACTGGCCGTCGGGCTCATGTCATTCACGTTCATAACCATGGCAAGACCGCTCACATTGCGCAAGCAAAGACTTTGAGCTGACGCCGTTTCAGGTCGGAGGCAATCCGCTGCATGATACCTATGGTTTTCGGAACTGGGACCGTGGGTTGACTCGCAGACGGTGGACCACGCTTTCTGATACGTCTTGCAGCGTCCAAGGTTCCTGGCGCTCCGTTTGCACCGACCATCAAAACCGGCTCGTTGGGACGCTTCCTGGGGTTCTTGACTTGCCTCATCCAAGCTTCATTCACAATCGCTGGTCCAGATTATGTCTCGATGACCGCAGGAGAGGCCGAATTGCCGCGCCGCACTCTGCCACGTGCCTTCAAGAGTGTGTTCTATCGCTTGACAACTTTCTTCGTGCTCGGTTCCCTCTGCGTCGGGATCGTCGTTCCGTATTCAGATGAGGACCTTGCTAACGCCCTCTCCGAGGCCAGACCTGGGGCAGGTTCTTCGCCGTATGTGATCGCGATGCAACGCATGCGCATCCCTGTTCTTCCGCATCTGGTGAATGCTCTCATACTCACGGCCATATTCTCGGCCGGCAACAGTTATGTGTACTGTAAGTCTTGGATAGTCAAATCTCAGCAGCTCCTCAATGACCGTCAGGTGCAAGCCGGACGTGCTTCGGACTCGCATTACAGGGCAAGATGCCCCGAATTTTCACGAAGTGTGCGCCCAATGGCGTACCCATATACAGCGTCGCTCTAACGCTTTCAATCGCCCTGCTATGTTGGTCCTACCCGGCATAATTGGGTCAATGTGGTGCTGATGTGTTCCAAGCATTCTTGCAGGTGTCCAACAATGCCGCTGTCGTCTTGAAGTGGTTTGTGAACTTGGTAACAGCTTCCCAGCTGTTGAATTATGCCATTATAAGCTTCACATACCTGAAGTTTTACTACGTTTGTACACGACCAATTTCTTGCTTTTGTTTCTGAAACTTCGACAGGCGCTGAAAGCCCAAGGAATACCTCGGGAACATCTCCCTCACAAGAGTTTTTGGCAGCCATTCTGCGGGTAAGTCGTCTTCCTATGCCGCGGTACCGCTCCCAACATCCGCGTTCAGATATTACGGACTCGTCGGGACATTTACTATGGCATTTGTTGGAGGTTATACCGTGTTTCTACCGGGAAAATGGGACGTACCTTCGTTCTTATTCTCCTATGCCATGCTCGGTACGTTTGGTCAAGTCGCACACTTCGCTCGCCCCTTCAACCGCATCAATCACAGGTCTTGCGCCTGTCCTCTTCGTATTCTGGAAAGTGTTCCACCGTACAACTGTTCGTTCAGTGGCTTGTTGTGCTGTACCTGTTTCTGACGCGTTTTTTCAGTGGCATCGCCCTGAAAATGTTACGTTCTTTGAGAAAGAACGCGAGGAGGTCGATCGGTATGAGGAGTCATATGCGGGGAAGCAATTGCCCTCCAGCATATTCGCAAAAATCATGGACTCCCTGTTCTCCTAGATACCTATGTATCTCATATGTATCCAGTGCAGCTGCTACCGGTTTGCCTCGACATCTGACTCGTAGACGAGAGACAAGACGAAAAGATCGAGACGAAGACGAAGATAAGACGGGACGAAGACTAAGAGCAAGATGAGACTAGACAAAGATCAAGACAAGACACAAGATCAGATAGAGATGGGAAACCAAGACGAGACGGAGATCCAGACGAAAGACATCTAAGAGGGAACGAGACGAAGATCAAAACGAGACCAAGCAAGACGAGACCAAGACCAAGCAAGACGAGACGAGACGAACACGAAAGATCAAGACGAGACCAGACACAAGACGAAGATTGAGACGGGTCAAAGATCGAGACGAGACTTGACGCGAGACGAGACAAGGATCAAGAGGGAAATGAAGGTGGCAGGCCAAAAAAAAAACCGGACGGGACGAAGACGGAGATCGAGAAGAGACAAAGATGAGAGACTGAGACGAGGCGAGACGGAGAGAGACGAAGACGGAGATTGAGGGCAATGCGAAATTCCTTAATCCGGAAATGCCGGAGACGTTTGACACATGCATAGCATAGCCACCCGTCATTACGGTGATCCGCCGATCTTAATCTTTATGGAATGCTTGGCTTTTTTCTGAGACTCCCAGTCGTTAGGACTCGCCACCCACTTTCACCATAGTATAGTACAGTACAGAAAGTCTTTACCGCCGTTTACTTCAAGAACTATACCTCAAAATTGTAGGGGTTGATGGGGTTGCCCTGGGGTACAACGTCAGAGATGTTTCGCTTCATGATCACTGTTGAAATGAGAATACGGACATGGGTCAGTACGCCTCGAAGGTACGCGCCTGAAACATCACACTGATAAATCCTGGGAAAGGGGAGAAAGGCAGACAACGCACCAGAGAGCTTTGGGTTTCTCTTTTGCGAACCTTTTCCTGCTCCCTGAAAATGCGCTTGAGTCAAGACAATAACAAGGAGAGAGCAACAGACATCGTATTGCACGTTGATCAGGCCGAACCGCACGTTGTAGCCATCGGTCCATTCAAAGTTCTGAAAATCACAAGAGTGAGATTGGAACTCGTCGAGGAAAAAATGAACTCGGCACATCTATGCAGCTCCAAGGAACAAACCCAACCAGAGGTAGCCGGTCTGCAAGGGCTTGCTTCATCGCTGTGAGAACGCCACGATACTGTGGTATCATAGTGTGAATATCAATACGATCCGGAGGGCAAGTGCAGCGGACCCATGCAATGCGATCAACATCTTCCAATATCTGTTCCAAGGGAAAATTCGTCTCATTCAGCACTCCCATTCCCGTCTCGGATATCATGATGTTCGTCGCATTGTAATGCTCTGCGAGATATTTGATTCCTCCGTAGATTGTAGAGTGTGGTGCGTCGAAATTCCAGTCGCTCGCTGTTGGGCGTCCAATGTCGATCAAAGTGCTCGGATTTTGTTGGTACGTTTCTGTGCACTCCGGATACGAGCCGCTGGAGGGCGTACAGTGTTTGGTAGCCGTGACCCATTGAGAGGTGTAGAAATCGAGGCCTAGATGACGATGATGGTCAGCAGAATATACAGATATCCAGATGCGACGCACCTATGAAATCAACGGCGCCCTTCAAGAGCTGCTTTTCCGCTGCGGTGAACTTCATGGGCACGCCGCTGGCAATCACAGAAGGTGGATAGTCGCCGGTGTAGAGCGGCGCAACATCCCAACCGACTTCCTAACGTTGCACCTTAGCACATATATGCAGATGCTATACAAAACTCACGAAGTCCATCGCGCGGGCTGCAGCTGCTTGATCTGCAGCACTAGCAGGGTTAAGAGGTAAAGAGACGCCACCGTCCACCTTGATACCTATTTTGCCTCGATAACCACCGAGACGAAACTCGTCCACGGCGGCAGCGTGGGCCAAGAGTGCATGGTGCATGCAGGTGAATCGTTCTTTATATGTGCCGATGACCCCGGGAGCAAAGTCCGGCTCGGAGCTGAAGCCTTCGGTGCAGCTGGTTGTCAAGCTCGTAAGGAATGCTGAAGGTTTCAATATAAATGAATTCACTCACAAAGTACGCGGCTACGTAGGTTCAGAATTACTCAGCATATAATACCTGATGTTATGTGTGAGACAGACCTCGTTCATCGTTACCTAGAAATGGGGACCGTAAGTCTGTGTCGAAAGTGAAGCAGAGATTGACCGGTACCCAATGTGAGCACTTATTCCCGAGAGCATTGAACACCGCGCGCGCGTAGCCGCGGAAATCGTCCACGATCTTGCGATCGAGCCAGCTAGTATGATGTAGCCCGTTCAAAAGTTGGAGATCAAGAATTTGCGCTCACCCGCCATACTCATCCTGGGAGAGCATAAATGAACTATATCAATCAAGATGTCCCAAAGAAACCGAACCTGCAGCGATTGAGGCAGGTCCCAATGATACAGTGTCTGTAGTAAGGCTTAGTCGCGACCAGTTCAATGTTTGCCGCACGAACGCACGCAGATATTAGACATCCCCAACTTGTTGCTGGTATCGATGACGTTCTTATAGAACTGCAAGCCTTTGTCGTTGAGAGGACCTCTCCCCGCAGGCATTATTCTCGTCCAAGAGATTGTGAAGTCATAGGTCCCGACTCCGAGAGCCTTGCGAAAGAGCGCGAGATCTTCAGGATATTTGTGATAGAAGTCGTTTGCGACGTCGCCAGTTGCACCGTAGGTCACGTCGTTTGTAGTTTTATTGTGCAGGAAGTGGTCCCAGATGGATGGGGACTTGCCGTCTACGTTCCAAGCGCCTTCAATCTAGAGTACTTGGATGAGCAGGGACCAGGCAACAGGACCGTTGGTTGGGAAAGGGATAACGAAGCATCCTACCTGGTACGCAGAAGTAGCGCAGCCGTAGACGAAATCCGGAGGAAGAGTCTCGCCGTCCAAGTAAAGCTGCTGCGAAGCCACCGCTCCAGGCTGCAGAAGCGGCACCACCACCAAGAGAATGAGAGGGGATAGTATGGATATTGTAGGCATAGGGCTCGAAAGCTATGTGTTCACCAGACGCTGAGATTGTGGATCGAGTACAAAGTGCAAAGCCAGGACGTATGGCATCCGTTTGCCAGTGGTCATTTGCTTCTCCAATTTGGCAGCCGTCAACTTCCTTTCCATGCTTCTTCCCCGCATGACGATTAGACACCGTCCTCGGCGGATGGTTGAACTTGAAGTCGTTCAGCGCTCAGCGGCCTCAGCCTGAGCATACCTACGCTCGCACCTGCGTTCTTGTTGGTTCTGAACAAGATTGTGGGACACTTCAAAGATAAGATAAGATAACACGGTGACGACTGTCTCAAGGTACAGAATCGTATCTTGGTCAACCTTTGTTGAACAGCAATGAGAAAAGAAATTGCAATTGATTTACGTTCATGCAGCAACAGGCGCGACATCAGCAGAGCTACGACCTTCGACGCGAATATCGTATCCATATCCATGTCCCGGTGCGCCAGGAACATTCCCCGGTCCCTCGTAATGCATCTTGGAGATATCGTAGTTGCCTGACAAAGACGACTATTAGCTGCGTGCAAAGATATAGACGAGGGAAGTACCGATGAAGTGCCACCCATCTTCCTTAATGTGATAAAGGTTGCAGGTGTTACCGGAGAACGCGTCACGGTGACCAGCAGCATAGATACTCCGGCGACCGAGCTCTTGCGCCTCTGCGTCGGTCAGATCCCAGTGATAACCCTGGTCAAGGACACCGTAGGCGTGCGTGCTTCCGGAACCAACGGAGAACAAGTCGCCCTTGAGACGCGTTCCGTCCGAATCGACGTAGAAAACTGCGGGACCCTGGGGCACATTCAGAGACACGAATTGCAGAAAGATCTGAATATATACCGTCTTGTCCCATCCGCAGATCATAGTTCCCTGTCATGAGGATGAATATTTTCGAACATTCTATGGTATTTGGACACTCACCATACTCAAGCCCATCCCCTTGTAACTATAAACCAGATTGCTGAGGTATTTGCTTGCCGCAGAGACAGAGATTCGCTCGCGGTTACGCAATTCATGCAGTCGACAGTGAATGCCAAGATACGTTTCCCAATACTGACAGTCAGCTGTAGCAGGGATTATTTAGATTAAGTTGGGGTGAATACAATGGGACGCACCAGCACCACCAGCCATGGTTCCCAGCAAGTAAGGGTTGATTTCGATGACTTTCTTCACGGTCCCAGACGCTACAGAACGTTCGCACCTGGGAAATTTTGTTGAAAGACGTTTACATACCAACATAGCTTCCTGCAGTTGCTCTGGAATCAACGGCCACGATCACACCACCTTGGTATCGGAAAGCAAGAGTGGTAGTTCCGTGCTTGATTTTGATTCGGCAGCTTGGGTCGGCATGGTCGTCTGTGTGCAGCCTCAAGAATGCAGAGGGCTGCACGACAAGTGTTATAGGGTGCGTTGCAGTGGCCAGTGTCGTCACTCACGTCTGACACGGCAGGAACAGAGAAACTTGGGACACCTTTGGCCAAGCTTCCGAGACCAGCCTCTGAGCCCCACGCAGCGTCGGAGAATTCTTCATCGTCCGCGGCCAAAGCTTGGGCTCTCCGAAGCTCGCTTTGAGCGCTAGTCGTTGAGAAGCGGTCTGCGAATTGGTGTAACATAGTGGTAGATCGTTGAGGAACGCGTCAGCCCCGCGTTATTTGTTGGGAACAAATAAAGGGTTTATTAAACTAAAATAATAACTTGGCTGGAGATATTATGGACGCCGCCGCCGCCTGGATCCATGGCTTGCCTACAGAGATCCTAATCCTCGTCTTCTCCTACTGCTGCCGCGAGCGATATACTCTTCATGCCAGTCTCCCTTTAGCCCTCTCCCACGTCTCCCGACTATGGCGCGACGTAGCCTATTCCCTGCCATCTCTTTGAGCCTCCTTCTCACTGGTCATCTCAAGCCAAAAGAAAACTCCAGACAACGGAGGGTTGTTGTCTCTACTCCGTCTGCACCTTGAGCGATCAGCCGCGCATCCCTTATCCTTTCATGTCAGTGGGGGTTTCGGAAACCCACACGTATCCCCAGCAGCAAGTGTTTTCGATCTAATTGCCGCATTGGTCGACCACTCCGACCGTTGGTTGAACGTGAAGATTCCATCAACGGATGCATTGACCCCCATCTATAACCGCTTATGTGGTCGGATAAATCGTCTCGAATCTATTGACTTGAGAGTTCACGGTATACCGGGCAATCTAGGTGTCGATTGCACTTATTTCGGGGAAGCTCCCCGTCTGCGGCGTCTGGGCATAGGTTCATCGTTGACTTTCCAAATGCCCTTCCCCTCGAACCAGCTCACCTCCCTTCATCTCGGGGCCGCTTCGACCATGGATATGTTCCGATTCATGACACACTCTCCTTGCCCACAATTGACGAGCCTGACTTTGAATCCTCATTTCGCCCATCCGGCGCCCCTACAAATTCTTCCTCCGTTTCTGCATCTTAATACCTTGATTTTGGCTATTCGCGACGGATATAGTCGGAACCCCGTCATTGATGTCCTGGAGCACCTCATCACTCCCTCCCTTGAGCGTTTGGAAGTGGTGGGACTCCGCGAAATCCAGCTTCCAACCCGGGCCTTCGCAGCGTTCATCCAACGCTCAGGTTGCACTTTGCGATGTTTAGCCATTAACTTCAAGGATTTTCTCCCTTTTCCTCTCCTCAAACATAACTTGCAGATTTTATCCGCTTCCCTCGCCCACTTGAGCGTGTTGAACCGCGGAAAAAACTCCGGCACAGTGGATCTCATCCTTCGATCGCTCACGGTGAACAACGCGAGCACGGATTGTCTACTTCCAAATCTTCTGTGCTTCGAGCTGCATGCGCCGAGCTTTCTCACACCTGTCTTGAATTTCGCTGCCTCACGACGAGCCAGAATTCCGGGAATTTCGATGCTTATGAAGCTAATCTTGCACAACCCTCCCGAAACCGAGACCGATGGAGCACGATTGGAGTCCTTATGTGGGCAAGGGCTCGTGCTGTTATATCTGCCGCCGTATAAGATGCAAAAATCCGACCTGTTCATATAATGCAAGATCGAGTGATGGAAAATATGTGCGAGAAGCAAGCGAGAAGATACATCTTGACGATTATATACTAAGCTAGGATACAGCATATACTAGATGATGTGAGATTGCGCGTCAACGTACTGAATGCATGAATGGACTCACCAGGAACAACTCCATTGATACAGGTAAATTTGAATCGCAAAACCCAACGACGGCACAAATCCAAACACGCCAAATCGGCGTCGGGACAAATCATTCAACAACCTCAACGTCTTGCATGCTTTCGTTATCTTCAGGCTCAGATCCCGGTTCCGACTGCTCAGGCTCGCATGCTGCCTTCATGTTTGTCACCAGGGAATTGTAGAAGAGCGGTAACTGGATGTTTTCTGTTCAGTACAACAGCCGGGACATAGCCCGAATATTGGCTCACTTGTTTGCGCGGAAACGTGAACCCCGTATTTAGAAACTGGAGTGCTTCGATGAATTCCGGCTTCTCCTTGTCCAGATTCAGCGGAGTGTATTGCGCCGCCTTGTCAAGATCGTCCTCGTTTTCAATAGGCACAGAGGGATCTAGAGGATCGTAAGTGAAACGAAGTATAAAGCCGAGACCTAGCGAAAAATTAGACGCATATTTTTCCTCGACCGCTTCACTCACTTCGTCTGCTTTCTTCTGATGCGGTTTTGTCCTCATACGTGTAAATACAGGTCATCGAACACTCGTCGAGCTTGAAAAATTTGGGCTCTTGCATTTTGATGTCCGTGACGAGGAGATTGGTGACATCCTCATAGAATCGAACGAGTTCAGAGTGCTTAGGATCGTCTGAACCAAGGACAGCATTGGGCCCTCGACCACGTAATGCTGATGGGGGGTTGCGCGCATTTTTCTGATTGTTTTCTCGTTCCGTTTTGATCTCGTACTGAAGATCGCTTTCTGGCCATATAGACATGAGGAATAAAATTAGAGGAATGTTATCAAGCTCACCAGTTTGTACAAGGTCGGCAATCCTCTTATCTTTCTCCGCGATAATTCGATCGCGGTCGTCGACCTGTCGCTTCCAGTGAGCAACTTGTTCCTCGGCAGATCGTTTTTCGGCATCTGCATGCTCACGCGTCACTAAGTGCAACACGGAGGTTTTGCCTTCTTTCGACAAAGGTTCTTTACGAGCGAGCATTTCCTCTTGCTGTTTGATGATTGCATCCTTCGCTGGGCTCGACAGTGAGGACAGACGGCAGAGACGCAGAGAATTCAGCTTACAACGAATTACTTGGTCGTACTTCTCGGCCTGCTGCATCTGGAGCTCCTCGGGCTCCGTATGTCGGACTCGATACGACTCTTCCAGTTGTTTTGCCAGATCTTTTATGTGCGCCTGAGCCTGGAAGGACGTTGTATATCGTGGATTTTCGGGAAGTACACACGTACGGTTTCCAACTGTCGGCGCAAACTTTCGATTTGCTTTGTTGTAGCGGTCGAAGTAGCCACACGTTTTGGTGGTACGGTGTGCCCATTAGTGGCTACTGCGTCGTTTATTGCACGAGCGGTCGCAGACACCGCGTCTTCATCGTCTTCAGGAATCATGTCGATATCTGCGCGTGGAGCTTGTTTCTTGGTTGGCGCAGACTCTTCTTTCGCTTTGCCCTTGCCTTTCGCCCCTGATTTTGTGCCCGCCTGCGACGCGGCTTTTCGCGTTTTTGGGGGCGGGTCTACGAGCATTACTTCATCGTCTCCGCTGTCGTGTACGATCTCTGCAACTTCGGGCTCTTCAGATTCCTCGTCCTCTACCACCTGCTTTCGTCTTGGCTTTGCAACTCGTTTTGAGGGTCCCGCGCGACTACGGCCTACTTCGAAAAAAAATTCATTTGTCTCCTTTCATGATTCGACAAAAAAAACGCGTGCCTCTTTCCGATCCTGTGGTTGACATGCCCGTTTTCGAGGTTTTGTCGGTGGTGGTCCGGTCAACAAACACGCTGTGTCACATTTATGATATGAGTTGGTCACATTCGCCCCGCTCAACGTATTCAGCGCGTACACAATTCGATTTCTGCCATACGTGGAACAAGGACTTGCCGCCGAATTTGCTCTGAATTTGCCGTTTCCCTCTTCAACCACAATGCAGAAGAGAAAAGCCGAGCGGAAACGCCAGGACATGTCGTCTCTGCTTTTCGGGCCCCTGCATGACGCACACAACCAGCTCTGGAATGCTCTCCTACCTCTGTCCCCATTTCGTGCCCTTGTCCCTGAAGATATACAGTCTGCTGCTTCTGCCCTCACAATATGGGAAACCGCGTCCGACTCAATAACCATCTTGGCCTACGACAGCCCCAATAATCGTCCTAATGTGCGGACGTTGTTCACGCTGTGATTACTGGATTAATGAGAAGCAGACGAATCTGCTCTTGGTTGAGGCGATGCTTCGATTCTGCAATTATGCTGCTGGTATTCCGGATATCAGTGGCACTGATCGAACGGACGCACTCCGCCAGCGCTTTGTGCGATTGAAGCGCCATATAGAGAAGGCTCTGCTCTCCGAAGCACGCTCCGCCGAAAGGTTGGAACGCGTGGAAAGGAGTGATGCTCAGTCAATAAACTACATCCTTCTAAGTTCTAACGTCGTTTCTGACCTTGTGATGTAGATGCGACCTCGATCTTGTGCGCGACTGGGCGGTTGAAATTCGCGATGAATTGCTCAAGCCGGGTCAACGAACAGAGCACGTATGTACTTGACACCGAACATTCAGTGGTCGGCAAGCTGAATCACATATAGTGGTCTTATCTTCATCTGCCTTGGATTATGGAAAACCTAACAACCTGGGAGGACATCGACTTTTCCATTCTATCTGTTGGTGTTTTTGTTCGGAAGTCTCCTTCTCGTCTCACTGCACGCCAGGAATCCGGAATCACACTCGTGATGCGGGATATTATACACACACCCACGATTCCCATTATTTCCTTCATGCAGCCCCTTCGAAAGTGGGCCACGTCTCTGCTTCATCGGTGGCGGTCACGATCTGAAGTTGGAGCGCTGTCTTCCGCTGACAAGACCCGTCTTGGGCTCGATACTGAACTACCTTCTGACACACTGCAGCCTTCCACGACCGTCTATCCGACAGCCCCGATCTTGTACCGTATCGGGGAAATTGCAGCCGATCTTCAAACCCTAAATGACGCTGTCGCTGACCATACTCCTGCAGGAAAACCTCGAATCTTCCAAGCACTGGACATAGTAGCCGCTTGGGAGGCGGACACCGAACCACTTTCTGTGAGCCGTCTTGTCCTTTCTCGTGTGGGTGCTGAAACGTTCATCAGGCCCAAAGCATCTGGAATGTACTCGGAGGACTTCAGACTACTCCAGGCTTGCGCCATCCTGACCTGGAGGTCGGCGACCGAATTTACGCTCTCATGGCAGACCTTATCAAGCCCACGGCCAACCTCCAACGCAGGGTGACAAGTTTTTCGTATTCTTATCCTGATGAACCCACTTTCCCCCTCACTTTCCGTGACAAGAATTCCCTTCCAGACGCGTTATCGTCAAGCGGATCCGGATTTGGGATACCTGATGACCGAGTCTGGAATGATGTCGTCGTTGAGACAAACGCAACAACCCCAATAAACCTTCTCTTTTCTGAGTTCATGGTTATAGCAAATACACGACACCGGCACCCTCTTGTTCCTTTACAAGACTTCAGTTTTACCTCTATTCCCGAAGCCTTCGATAGCTACACTGGCAAAACGATCAAGGAAGTTCAAGCATTACAAGAGCGTATTTGGTCCAAGGGATCGGGTAATTTCAGTCAGGGCCAGGTCAAGGATCTTCTGATCACAGAAGAACATATTGTATACTACAGCCGTACGTTCTTCAATGTCACATCAGTTCCGGAGGTAGTTCAGAAACAGCCTCATGAACGCACTCCACCACAATCTTGTGTCGCCCCAGGACATTGGATCCGTCCACGTCCACCCCCTGGCGGTGATGCTGTCTGGCGCTGTCTTCCATCCCTTGCCTTCGTCGGAAATGGACACGATCTCTATCCCGGTGTAACCACACCTCCTGCAATCGCTAGCCACATATACGTTCCCCGATCGTTCGAATCGCTAGGGTTGTATCACAATGCTGCCTATCGGCAAGCAGTCACCAAAGACTGTACGCCTACGAAACTCGAGCCGCCTTTGACAGTCGCTCAAGCGCGTGCGCTCCTTGGACGAGCGATTCAGTACGAAGTTCCAGTTGTTCTCATCCCGACGCTACCCGAAGGCGGTCGGCCCAAGAAGAAACGACGTGAAGAGCCGCCGCCCATTTATTGGGGCGTTGTCTGGGGCGTGGACGATAGTGATCCCGCCGGCTTGAAACTGAAGATATTCACGGGCGGGCAATACCAAGAGGCGTCTGCTACCTTGACAGTTGGAGAACCATGTGCCATTCCGATCGGGCGCATTGATACAAAGTTGCCGTTCACACCGAAGTGGGTGGGGGCGCTGGCACTTGTTGATGAGGCGGCCGAAGCTGAGATAACCGAGGAACCGGCCATCGAGCCTGCTGCACCCGAAATCGAAGGCGAAGACCGACTTACGAGCATCCTCCGACTGGGAGCGCAAGCTCCGCGGTTCGAGGTTGGGATCGGTGGCGACTGCGTTATCTTGGTGGGAGAGATAGCTCTTCATGGCGTGACTCCGGACTCCATCTTTACCTCGATCGAGCAAATTGAGAACTGCAAACCGGGGATATGGCAAGGCGGGCGGGATGCGAACGAGGAACTCCTCATCTGGGTTTGTTGGGTTAGCGAAGGCTCCATTGACCTTGCGCAACCAGTAGAAAACTTCATCATCGAGAATGTGGAGGATGTTGATATCGAGGCTCTCGCATGGACGGAGGTGTCTAATGTTCCTGTGGATGGCGGGACAATGACCATCCTGGCGCGTGGTGTAACGTCTCCGGATGCCATGCTTGCGCTGAACGGCGAAGAAGACGATGAGGAAGATGGGCTGGTGAAGTTCATGGCTCTGTCTGGAGCGGAAGAAGAGTATTTCAATATTCCGGGCGGTGTATCTTCATACACTGGTGGTGACGGGGGATTTAACGTCCATGTTGCTTCTGATTCAGACGGCAAAGTAATTGGTGTGAAGGTTGGATACTAGATTTTTTACCCTGTCATTTTTACGATCTGCTTGTTTTGTGAGAATCAAATGATGTGCTAGTTGGGCCCCATCTTTCAAAAACTGCGATCGTTGGGAGTTGCTTGAAGTCTACTATTTGGCTGATTTGATAACTGAATTGGGACTGCGATGATTGATCGCAAATCGTTGCTGTGTTGATCTCTTCATTTTCTTCTTCCGCCACGCCTCGCCATCCAGACGTTCGACGGCCAAGTGTCGCCTGTTCGTTCTCAACGCGTAGCGGCGGGTTGTAAAGATTTCCTCAGGTTCGCTGACAGATTTTCTGTTCTTCTTGCAATTATTCTGATACAATGTCGATGTACAGCAACTTGAAACAAACTCTTCATCCCTGGAAATGCCCCACTCAAAATCTCTCTTCCGAAGACTTCGGTTACGCGCCGCTCTCGTACCGCGAGACGTCGGGGCCACAACTACGGCGGACGACGGTCCGGGGTCCATCCAGCTGTGTTCGAAGACTCCGACACTCTCAAAACGTTGGCCATGAAAACGGCCGCACCCACCCATTCGCCCAACGTCGCGACGCTTCTTCCTCTGCGTTTGACACGGCCAAAACCATCCGCTCGACGTTCGGACCATGCACGCTGTTTTGTGGGCGGCTTCGTTCTGTAAAGTCGTGGCAGTGCAATGATGGCGTCATGCACTGCCATTCTAACGGCGATTTATAGCGACTCTCCCCAGTTTGTCTTTGACATTCATGGCTCCCACTAGAACGGACTCCCAGCTCTCCGAGTCTTACGTTCAAGACGCTTTCCACAGCTATCTTAAATCGTCCCTTAGCCAGGCAAAGTTGGAAAATCTTCTCGATGCAGAGGTGTTGAGCAGCGCCGAGGGTGATCTTATGATCACAGGTATGTCCCAAGCGCCATCTATGCGAAACCCAACACTGATATAGTCTTTTCGCTAACTCAAAGGCCCTGCACTATGTTTATACTTTGCTGCACTCCGGTGTACCACAAAACCGCCTTCAGTGCCGCTTCCTCGACATACAAAGAACTCGCAACCGTACGTTTGAGATGACGTTGAATCAAGATCAACAAAAGTCTAACTAACCTGCCTAAGAATGGAATTGTCGTACGACAACTGTCCAGCACCGTTCGTGTCCTTTCTTCGAGTTTGGGCGAACACCGTGCCCGCAATTCAGGCTCTTGCGCCAGAATACCAGCACGATCTCGCGAGAATGATTTGCAACCTTGAGCCTCTTGCCACTCCACTGCAGGCTTCTCTCAACGGGATCGCTGCGGACCTGCGGGCGGTTGCAATTGAAATAAGTCAACGGCGCTCTTTCCAGGATCGTTATGCCTCGGATCTACAGGCCGCACTCGACGCTGGCACCACTCCCAGTCCCAAGCGCGCTGCGTTTGTGCCACCACCGTCCTACGACGCTTCCCCCGTATCTTCCGCCCAGTCTTCCCCTCGTTCTTCCGTAGACGGGCATTCTCAAGGACACGGTTCTCCCCAGTATGCCAACCATACGCTTCCCCCACAATCCCCGTCATTCCTCTCCCCTTCCGCGTCCTCAGGATTTCCCCCGCGCTCTCCGTCTCCCACCATCCTCACGCAAAATTCTCCTGCGATCGAGTTCATCCGCGAGACGCTCTATGCATCTCTTGCCGACGCGCTCGATCAGTATCCCTCGCTCCGGAGCCAACTCAAAACCGACCCTTCACGCGCGTACTTTGCTGCCGTCGCATTCGCCGTTCTGAATGTTGCGACAACTTCGATAACATCAGAAGGTGCTGTTGTGGGGGTGCTCGGGACAGAGCTGACGCTGGACCAGTGCCCACCAGAGCTGCGGCCATTTATGGCAGAGCTCGCGGCCATTGGGCGTTCGGCGAAGGAGTTGCAGGATGAGGATGATGATGTTGCGATGAAATGCGCCGCGCGAGGCAAGGAAATCCCGCCGACGCGGATGGATAGGATACGCCTCATGCTTGAGCAGGGCGTAGGCTATGCGCAGGGGAGGAGGGATATCGAGGAGGGAAGGAGGAGTGTGGAGGGGCGCGCGGTAGCATTCACGAATCGGGTTAATGCGCTGAGTTTGGGGATGACGAGGCTGAAGGCTTTCAGGGAGAGGCAAGAGGATGTGTTCAAGGTGTTATCGGGTATCGGGGTGTAATTGTTGTGGGATCTGCTGCCTTGGATTTGCTGGATCTATGTTTTGTGCTTACGCTGACGTAGCACCACTGTATTTCTACAACACCTTGACTTTATAGTAGTTATGAAACTGTAATACCTTTGATTGCTTGTACTTTTGTTGCAATTACTGGACTGAAAAACGAACATGCTTTTGTTCGGGTGCCTTCATTGCGATGTCGACGCGACGCAACGCGACCGTGTCAATGCAGTCACATTTAGATCCAATCCCTCACATTCCCCGTCCCATCGCAAGGCACACGAACAGTCCAGAGATCTCGACTGTCTAATTCTGTCCCTTCTATTCGCTCTCCGAGATATTGCCTCTCCCTCTCCGCGACTTGGAATCGGAGTGGATAGAAAATTGACCTCCGATTCCCCCATTGATTTTTTTCGTCGACGCCGACGAACGTGGGGGCGGATGATACGGATCCTTGTAGCGACACATCCGCCACTCTCCGCCAGTCAAGTCAGACAAAAAGTCTGTTGAATTGCATGCCGATAACGGGACATCTGATCCTCCACATGGACCACTTCGCAAGTCCGCATATAATCTCGCGGTTTCGCAGCCAAATGTGTCTCTAGACGCGCCCTCGCCCCACAAAATGCAGTCTCGCATTCTGCTCACCCTCGCCTTCGCCGGCGCTGTCTTGGCCTGCGGGGACGACCACCTTCACGCTCGCGATGGTCATGTTCATGACCATTCCAAGCGCGAATTCCCCAGCACCAAATTGACCCCTCCCTCTCGTCCTCTCACCTGGGGTTCCCTCAATATTCTCCACACGACGGACAGCCACGGTTGGCTGTTGGGGCACCAGAAAACGTCCTTTCCAGAACCTAATTACAGTGGAGACTTCGGTGACTTTGCGTCGTTCGTGGCGCACATGAAAGAGCTTGCTATCAAAAAGGACGTCGACCTCTTGCTTGTCGACTCGGGTGATTTGCACGACGGAACTGGTCTATCGGATGGCTATCCTGTCGGTGGGGTCGATGCTAGCGATTCGAATGAGTTTTTCAAACAGTTGCCGTATGATGTTCTTGCTATCGGTGCGGGTTAGTCTACCCTCTCTTTCTGGGTGCTGACCGCGGATACAGGGAACCATGAGTTGTACATCTACAACGTATGTGCTATTTACTCTCGTTGAAGGGCTCAAATTGACGCCCGAAATAGAACACGCTCGATATGCATAACAACTTTGCGCCTCGTTTCAATGGCCGTTATCTTTCTTCCAATGTGAATATCACGATCAACGGCGTTAGCAAGCCTGTCGGTAGCCGCTTTGCCAAGTTCAAGACGCGCAAGTAAGGACAACTTTGTTGACCTGGTGTCAGACGCATTTTCTAACAGTCTACTAGGGGCCGTGCAGTGACCGCACTAGGTGTTCTCTTTGACTTTACTGGCAACGACAAGAACACGACCGTGCAGAGAGTTGAGGACATGGTCAAGGAGACTTGGGTACGATCCTTGATACTCCGATTTATTTTAAGGCTGATTTCTTTCTCCACTTGTGTAGTTCAAAGACGCAATCAAGGACGAACCGGATGTCTTTCTCCTTGCCGGCCACATGCCCATTGCTAGGGACAACTGTGAATACATTCATTTCTTGGTTCTCGTGGTGTCGGTTTTTCTGACGAGACGCGAAAACAGGGCCTCTTGTTTTTGACGCCATCCGTGCCATCCATCCCACAACCCCGATTTTGATCCTTGGTGGGCACACACACATCCGTGACTGCTTGCAACTGGATGGTCGCAGTATGTCACTCGAGAGTGGAAGGTAGAGATCTTCTTCCCTTTCCGAGGCTTTGAATCTCAACGACGTAGATACATGGAAACCATAGGCTGGATGAGCGCGGATCTTCCTGCGCCAAAGGGACACCGCGGATATCGTCGCCACAATGGTGAGGACCACAGCGCGACTAAGAACATCACTTTCAGCCGGAGATACCTCGATCCCAACCGTGTTACGTTCGAGTACCACACTGGGCGCGGCAACTTTTCGTTCGATACTGTCTGGGGACACAGTATCACCAAGGGTCTTGAGAAGCTCGCCAAGAAATTCGATTTGAGCTTCACCTATGGAACAGCGCCTCACGATTTCACCATCAACCAGTAGGTCTTTGTGTTTCTGTCCGAGAATCCTTCATAACCCCGTGTCCACAGGGCGCCTTACCCATCCAACAACTCAGTTCTCTCACTCATGTCTGAGGTCATGCCCGTCGCACTCACTGTCAACAACTCTCGTGCTTCCATCCCCAACATAATGATCACTAACTCTGGATCCCTACGGTTCGACATTTACGCTGGGCCATTCACCAAGAATGACCAGCTCACTGCGTCACCGTTTGCTGATAGCTTCCTCTACATACCAAACCTGCCCTTCTCCGTCGCCAATGCTGTCCTCCCTGCGCTTAATGGCGCGGGTGCGGATAACAGGAAGCGCGATGCGGCGGTTGAGGCGGAACTGTGGGCGCGCGGGTACGTTGGGACGCGGTACCGTGAGTGGATGGAGGACATGGCGCGCCGCAACGCCGAGAAACAGCCCACAGCCAACCTCACATTGGGTTACGTCACGTCCGACTCCTGCCCTGGGGTCGGCGACGACACCCCTCACGCGCCGCTACAGTTCCATGCCGTTCCTGATTTCATTGCGTCCGCTCCTCCATCGGGGTTGGCTGACGATGCGCCGATTGACCTCGTCTTTGTCGATTTCATCCAGACGCAGCTGATCGGGATTGTCAATGGGTTGCAGAAGGAGAAGGTGTATACCACTGCGGATGTTTCGCCGTACACGAACGTGTTGGCGACTGAGGTGTTGGGTATTTATGCGCAGAAGGAGTGGAACTGAGTGGTGGCGGGTGTGTAATGGTAGCAAGTTCGTCAAGTACGATATATTAGAGTTGATATAATGGCATTGATATTGTATTTTGATCATCGTTCGTAACAGCTACGTGATTGAACGACATAAAATGGTGAAGCACTACGACGCGACCCTGTTTGAAGTCGCGTGACCGTGTCGCGTCAAAGCGTGATGTGGCTGCTGACTCAGCACTCACCTTTTCATTCCCGTCGACTCACTCTTAGAGCCACTTCTCGTTGGGAAACATGTCTGGAATCTGCCGACCGCGTCTTGCTGAAGAGAGGAAACAATGGAGGAAAGATCATCCTTTCGTGAGTCTCTAATACCTTCTCGAATTTGGTTCGCAGTGGCCTCTGGCATTCACCTAGCTAAGCGAGCACTTCCCAGCAAGCGCGTTTAGCTGGAAATCGTCGATGCCTGGGACTGCCCTGCCGTTCGATTTCGTATCTACAACTCAGGCTAAGACTTATCGCGTTCACAGGGATTCTACGCGAAGCCTTCCAAAGCGGCGGATGGCTCGATGAACTTGATGGAATGGGAGGTGGGCATACCAGGAAAACCCAATGTATGTCCCTATTCTCCTTCGTATTTTATCTCTCCCCCGACACGTATTTTTCACGCGTTTTTTTTTGCCTTCGAATGAATGCTGATTGGATTGGTGTGCCACAGACCGCTTGGGAAGGTGGTTTATTTAAATTGGTGATGACTTTCCCTGAAGGTTGGATCTTGTTCTTTGTAGCCTTTGCAAGGCGTTTGCGAAGAGATGAATTTTGTTTTTCATAGATTATCCGTCAAAACCTCCGAAATGTGGGTCCAATGAACCGCCAGGTCGTCACTGCTATGGCTTACCGGGCCGTGTTTTTCTTCGCGATAGGCAAATTTACGCCACCCTTATTTCACCCCAACGTCTACCCTTCAGGGACAGTGTGCCTGTCTATCCTTGACGAAGAGAAGTCATGGAAACCTGCGATAACAATTAAACAAGTAAGGTTTAACCCTGCCAGCTGCATTTCAGTTGTTTGTTGAACGCACAACTGTTAGATATTATTAGGGATTCAGGACTTACTGAACGACCCCAATGTAAACGATCCTGCGCAGAGCGATGCGTACACCATGTTCAAGTAGGTGGTTTAGCGGTGCTCATAATTCTTCGCCTAACGCGTTTACAGGAACGACAAGGTCGCATATGAGTGAGTGATTTATTTTTCCGTTCAAGACTGTAGATTGACCGTTGTTGAGAAAACGAATCAAGTCGCAAGCTCGGGAGAATTTCCCCAAGTAGCATGATGATTCCATCTTGTTTCTGGAGCTACACGGGTCCTATGCGTTCGAATTTTCCGTATTTTTGTTATTGGGATCTGTGGTGGGCGGTATGACCCCCTATAATAGGTTTATGTTACCACAGTGACCTCCGCTCTTTGTATTCTACTCTCATCATGTCTCCTACCATCCTCAATGTGCATACGCCGCAATCATCCTTTGCTGTCCTGCATTCCTTGACACAAGAGTCTTTGATCGACCTCTACGACAAACTAAGTCGCAAAGCTGGCACAGGGTACCCGGGAAAGCGCGTGGGCGCGGGCTGGCTCAAGTATGAATTCAACCAGAGTATATGGAATTTGGACGATGGTGTGTAGGCCGCCTTTGTGAATGCTAGCGTCGAGGTAGACTTTCATGTAGACGCGGACTACACGATATTCGTCTGGCGGCAACAGCAGCCCACGGACGTAGCCTCGACATCAGCCGCTGCTACGCCAGAGAACACCGAGACGCCGACGCCAACATTACACCTCCACGACCCCCTCGCCCCACTTCCCGCCCCGTCTGCATACCTAAACGCGTCGTACTACCTCTTCCAGCCCTCCCAAGCGCACCATCCCGCTAATTCCCAGAGTTCCTCGCCGCGTCCCCGCAGCTCAAAGTCGCGCAAGACAAAGGCGAGCAAGCGGGCATCTTTGGTGGCGCCGGCTGAGGGTGATGGGATACCCGCGCATAAGAAGGAGTTTGAGAAATTCCATGGCGAGAATGGGGTGCGGACTGTTCTGGGCAGCATCGGGCCTGTGTCCAATGGTTCGCCTGGCTCGACTCTTAATTTATTTGAATGACGCTATTAACGAATTTAAACAGTTCGCATGCTTTTGAAGTCGGGGTATCGACATGTGTACATCTCTCGTAAATTCGCCAAGGAGCACGGATTCATACCTGCGGACGCTGCGCCTGGACATTATGGTTATGGTGGGCTGGTCAATATTGGGGTAATCATTGTTCATGAGGGTTCCTTTCAACTTTGTTGATCACCCGCGCAGGTCTGGCCGATCACGCTCACGCCGTCCTCGACATTGTCGTCCCATCCCAACGCTCCGCCTCCACCACCTAAACCGCACCATTATGGTAGTAACAACGGGAAGAATTCGAAGCACTCGAAGGACGGGAAGCCTAAGCCCACCATGATTCAGGTCTATCTTTCCGAAGAACCTCATTTCGATGTCGTGTTGGGGCGATCGTTCTTCGAGCGAAGACAGATACAGACGAGCTCGATCGACCCGACAGACGTAGTTTGCTTGGATACTGGGGAGAAACTCGAGTGCGAGTTGGTTATTTTGAAGGATGGGCGAGGTGAAATAGTGACGGTTACTTGACGATGGTCTCTTTCTTCTGGTCGGTATAGTTGTTTGGGACATAAATTATGTTGTGCGTAAATGAGTGAGGCATGAGATTCTTTGCAAAGTTAGCTATGTATGTGCAAGGTGAAAATAGTGTGTAGGGATTATTTCAACTTCAGTCGCGACGCCCGCGTTAACTGGAGAAGTGGTATCAGCATCGGGTTGCCTGCAATGAGATAACAAAGAGAAACGTACCCTTCTCCGTTTCCGAAGCCTAGAGAAGGAAAAATCGATAAGCAAGAGTGAAGCTTGACCACGAAAACAAGACATACTTATGTTTCTTCATCTTCTTTCTTCGCTTTCTCTTGACACTGTCCGCAAGAATGTCCTCCCATTCTTGATTCCATTCTTCAGCCCGAAGTTCTTCCGCTGCCAACTCGACATCGAAACCCAACCGTCGCAGTGTGTCCTCCCATGACACAGTAGCACCTGCTCGAGTCATAGTAAGGGCTCGAGTGAGCTGGCGAGCCGCCTCCGCATCGGGATCGATGGATAATTTAGTAGCCTCAGCTGGAGGCGCCATGAGCTTGTCGGTCCAATGATATGGCTGCTGCGGGAAGAGCGGTGCTTGTGGGGGAGGAGAGTTGAGGATAGACGGTGGATCGGAGAGTAAAAGTAGAGGTCGATGAATGGAAAAGAACTGGTGTAATTTGAACTCTTCTGGCTCAATGATGGGGTGAGATGAAGGGCCGCCCTCTGAGCTCCCGCTGGTCAACTCTGAGAGAGGGACGAATGTGGCCATTCGCGGCGGCGACGCGACTGAGGGCGTTGCTGGGGCGTCATCGGGGTTCAGCAGCGACGACGACGGGGTATTGGGATTGTTCCCGTTGGAGGCGGGCGGGGATGAAGTGGATTCGGAGGCGTCTGGAGCGGTGGGGGCAGCTTCCTTTGTGTTGGTGACTGCAACCACCGGCTTTGCGGGTTTATGGGAATTGAAGTAGCGCCCTCCACCGGGCTTGGAGAAGAATGAGGAGTATGGGCGCCTGGTAGCTGGTACCGGACGCAGAAAGCGGGTCAAGGCCGACATGCAGGTCCAACACCAGAGTCCCTCGCCCGCTGATAACAGACTTAGAGGCCCACAAAAACTAACATACACAAACACCTCGGCCGAAAACTAATTTCTAAAATTTCTTGTCGACCACGACAAGATCAAAGAGCCAAGGACAGGGTAGAATCCTTGTAAGATACTCCGATACATTGAGTTGAGACTGGTCATTCTTGAGCCTATCCCGAGTCTCAAAAAAATGGCAGAGCGACTTTTCTATTTCAGTTTTGATTCCCTAGTAAGAGTGCGCACGGGACCACGTAGCACTATGCGTATTACACGGACGCAGCTAGCTGGCATGGAGGTAGAGCTCGGGATTGTAAGAGAATTGAGATACGTAGATGGTGCTATGAATGCGGTTATGTATGAATTTATGGCACGGCAGGAAAGGTTTCCTGTAACCTGGCTTTGATAATAAAGTCAAGAGAAAAGGAAGCGGCCCCCGCTTCTAGCGGGGCCATGAGAGGTATCGCGGAAGGCAGAGAGTCCAGCGGGGGCTTGTGATCGTTTTCGGCCGCAAGAAGGAACCAGAGCGGGAGGCAGACAGTTTCAAGACGGAAAGTGAGTGAATGCGTTGGCGCTGGAAAGTCCGGCACGAGAAAAGGAACTGAGAGACAGTCTCGGGGGTTCGGCAGAGCTCGCAGTCGGGGGATGGAGGCGTTGAAGCCAATGTGTCCCGTCCATAGCCATCTCAGTAGGCTGCACTGCGGGCGGCCGAGCTCGTTGTGCATGTCGGATGGGGTGACTGTGTTGTCAAAGGCAGCAAGTCGGTGGTGTCGCGGAGACGTCAACCACTCTCTGAACCAGGGCCGCGAAGAGCTCCTGGGTCGCTGGGCGGCTGCAGCCCCTTTCGATATGGGGAGTGTGGATTGGAGAGCCTTGATCGACGTCTTTATGCTTGAAACGGTTGTATTCACAAAATCAACGTGTTCTATATGTCGATTGTTCCACTCGATAAAGATGTTTGTTACAGTGGTCGACAACGATTCAAGTCAAAGCCCAGCTAAAGCATCGAAGCCCAGTAGACATGGAGATCTTCTGCCCGAGCATGAAGCGAAACAGAACATAGGTCCAAAGCAGGTCAACATTTACTGGAGGCATTTCTCCCAGTGGGCCCCGACCACAAATTCGCATGGCGAACGGGTAGAGTCTTGCAATAGGCTATTCCTCTGAGGCTTGACCGGGCAGTACTAGTAGGACAAATGAGCCATCTAAATAACTGAACTTGAAGGTGGGTATGTCAGCGCTCGCAAATACAGCAAAAAAAAAAAAAAAATCCCAAGTTCGAAGGCTGGTGTTAGAAGGCGAGCCAGCAGCAAGCCAGTAGCTTGAAGTACAGAAGCTCGAGCTTAGAGCTAGCAGGGTAGGCAAAGGAAGGCGACGAGAGATGATGGGAGTTATGGTTCAAGCAAAATTCAACCTCCGCCTACCTCCGCCGGCGACTCGGACTGCCGACCCTTTCTTGAAACAATCCTTCATCTCCTCGAATTGGCTCTTGCATTGCTTCAGCAAATCTTCGAGACTTTATGGATCGCCAGTACTCTTGCCCCTTGCACGCGACAAATCTGGCATCGGAATTTTATCGAAATCCTCCAATATCTTCCATCCATGGCTGTATCACAACGCCGGTCCTCGAACCGGTTTGGCTTATGGAGAATGGATAACATTCCAGTATTTCAGCGTCTTCATAATCCTCTGCGGCGCCCCTTCTTGAACTCTATAGTCTTGATCGACCTCACTAAATTCTCTGTGCGGCAGGTCGGTGCGCAGCTCAGTTCATACCCTCAAATTGGCGGCATATTTCGCTGGTGGCAGACCTGTTTCACCGGAGTACGAAGAACTGGCATCGGGTCGATTCCTAAACGATCGGAAACTGACCCTCGGGTCCTGTCTGTCCTTCTTCCAATTAGCAATGGATGGTCATTCGAATCACTCATTGTACTCCACTTTTTCTCCGCCCCAGTGCAAGGCTGCCGCCAACCACCCTCTCCTCGCTACGCTTTTCGAGGTCCTTGGACGTGGTTCGCTCTGGGTTTGCTGCTTCTCCTGGGCAATTTACGGCACTGTAGATCTTTTGAAGATTTTGCGCCATTCCTTCAGGGGAACCTTTTTTGGCGTGTATTTTCGCGCGCAAAAAACCTGTGGCTCCTTCCGCACAGGCTATGTACACTGTTGCTGTTGGCTTGCGGCCCTGATTTTTCATTTTTTCATATGAAGTCTTTTCACATGACTTTGTCGCCCCGAGCGGCGAGCTATTCGAGGCTGGGTATTGACCGCCCAAGTTAGTTCGCAGCGCCAAACAGCCACAGGACCCAGGATATCAGATATGGTGCCATAGCCCGATTTATTGCGATAACCAGGCACTTGCCGTGGCAGAGCGAGCTGTTTCGTACCGCTGAGCCGCCCCAGTACAGACTTGGACCGCTGTATGATTCTGAATTTGTATCATTGTTGAGATTAACGGCGACAGGCCCGTTGCGGGAGTATCAACAGAGTTCTCAGCTGGATCTCTTTGAAATTCGTTGGGTCAACTGGGAGGAATATTCCTTACCTCCATCCAGATCTTTGAACAGCTTGCCCTTTTGAGCAGCGTCCTACCGGCCCTGTCTTGACTCGTTGACTGATGAGCCAGTTTCTTATTTTATTTTTCTGTAGCAGAGAACGCGCCCCAGCCTACTGCAGGCTGGGTGTAATATGGCACGAGACAAGCTAGAATTCTGTTCGATGTCATCAAAGGCACTACTTCCCACTCCTTTGTTTTTTTGTTTCAATGCGTCTTCCACAACCCCCACCCTTGACCCTGCAACACAGGTGGAGGGTCCAGATCGATTGATGTTTCCTCTACAGCTTGTCCATTTCCTTTGGGGAATCGGTACTATGTCACCAGTTGTGATTCTGGTATAAAACTGCGTCAGCCCTTGAGCCCTCCTCAATCCAATGTCTTTCCCCCGCACCCGTTCTTCATCTGCTCAACACGTACCGCCTCTCTCTCTTATCACTCAGCCCCTCCTCACACTCTTGATACAGGCCTTCGTACCCCAACACATGCCTCGCGCGCGAAGAAACGCGTTTTCTGGTGTACGCCCTGCCGTCATTTCGCATCGCTCTCATTTACTCATCCCGATTTTAGCGAGACGAAGCAGACCCAGAATTCAGCCTTCGCAGACTCTGGAGAGTTTTTATGGTCAGCCCAACCGCAATGGGTCGCTTTCTGTGATTTACTTTTATTCCAGATACGGATCTTTATTTTCTCGACAGCAAGGCAACGAGCAGAGTGGGAGCAAGCAGTCTCCGACGACGAGGACTGACCTCACTCCTTCCCCATCCCGGGAGTGAACAGCACCTCGCACGGTCACCTTTCGCCAGCTCGCATCGACGCACTGGACGATGTACTATCATGTAGCATTATCTTGCACCTTAGGATCACCGGTTACTCAAGCTCTGTATCGCCATCGCTACACACATATACTAGAATAATAGACCACTTCTCAATTAACATGCTTCCACACCTTGACTCCTCCTTTTCTCTCGTCGGAGTCGCCTTCCCATGCCCTCCCCGCGGACCAAACCTCGCCATAGCCCCGCTCCTCCAGGAGTTGTCGCACACCCTCCTCGTGAAGCAATGCACCGAAGAACGCCAGGTATCGCGGCCAATGATGTGCCCAAGGATACTCCGCTAGCCCGCCCGCAGTCGACTGAGGCATCCCCGGCGCCGACGTGGGGAAAGGCGAGAGGGGGTACGTCGTATCGACCGTCTGTGGGAAGCGCTCCTTGAGATACTGGAGCGGCGCGGCGAAGAACACAGTTGACTGGTCGCGGTAGGTCGCCGGGTCCTGGTTCCTGGTATAAATAGTGAGACATACAAGAAAGAATGGAAACATCTGACGTGTGTGCTCACTGGAGCGGGGGTTCGCAGCCGAGGGCCCACATCTTCCCGTTTGCGAGTTCTTGGCGGTGGAGGTACGCATGACCAGGCGTAGAGTGACACGGCATGAGGAAACCCACGCCGCCGTCCCGTAATTCTTCGCGCGGAAGGCTACGAATGAAGCCAAGGACTTGGTTGGGCGCGCTGCAATAGAAAAGGGCAATATAGCAGGATATGGGTAAGGTCAGTAGGAGAGTGATCCGGAAACGTCGCTTTAGAGGCGGGGAATTTTTTGATGGAATTCGGTTGTTGACGGGAGTTTCCTGGCTGCTTGCCGACATGTCGTATAACGACTTGCTCGCAAGAAGGTGCAGTAGGGGGAGCAATGGATGAATGAATCGCCATTCTTTATGCCCTGCAAAAGAGTACACAAAAGTCGTCCATGTAATGCAGCCGAGTATAGTATTGAGCGCGGGGGATTCGCGGTGGCGAAGGATCAACCGAACTTCGCGAAGGGCGAATGGCAAAGCGGTTGTGCACATGATTGGGATGGCTTGAGACAAGTAATAGTGCCATGGATTCCCACCGTAGAACAGCGAGACGTTTGAAAGGTTGGTCACCAGGAAGTTCAGTGGTGTGAATGTTGGTGAGCCATAGTATAATGAGTCTAGAGCAAATATTCCCCCGAGCGTCGCAACACTGTAAGATATTAAAGAGTCAGAACTTGGGTGAGCGGGAGGGAACTGGTTTAGACCTGATGAAAATTCCATCTTGGATGATTGCAGTGAAAGAGCGGCGATCCGATCGCACTCGCCAAAGAAGAATTGTAAAGAGATACGACCATATTATGGCATTTGTCGTTCGAATCGCACATGCCAGAGCAGCGAATACCAAAGCCAGTCTGACTTTTGACCTTGAAGATAGGGTGAGATTTATGAACAGATAAAATACCGAGGAACCTACCGGTCTATTGCTACCCCCGGACCAGAGATCCAGGGATAATATGAAAATGCCACGGTTGTTAGTGAGGTCTCAAGGGAGTTTGAGAGAGACCGGGACAGAGAGAGGACATGGAACATGGATGTGAGCGATACAAGTAGCTGACATTGATATTTAGGCCTCGTCCGTATATGCAGAACGGTTACAACAAACCGCGGTGGAGACGTAGCGCTCACCAATGACATTTCTTGTCAAACGACAGAGATATATATCTGTCATGGATGCGAGTGCACCGTGTACTATACGAGGCGTGCCAATCTTCAGGTTGCAATTCAACAAGTTTCGCTGAATAGAAAAATCTGCCTACGACTAGCCAGTCCCCGAGAGTTCCCAGAGAGTCGAGACCAGTCATTTTGAGAACCCAGTAGAGAGGCACATTTAGAGCAGGATAGAGAATGCTGCGAATTGGTTTTGGACTGAGCCATTCCCAAGTTAGATGACCATAGCCAAAAACAAGATGGTGAGCTGGTTCTAGAGATTGAAAATATTCGTCTGGCTGGAAAACGGTTGAAGTTGCGAGGGCAATGAATATTCGCACAAGCAAGCAAATTGAGACCACCGAGCTCATGGAAGTAGCCAGAGGCTGTGCTTGCCGATTTGCACGACAAACAGGGCGTTGATCACACCTATCTGAGGCTTCTCGTTAACGTCGTCAACAGCGAGCAGCGGAAGGCGGGCAGTAGTTTGTAGTGGAGGTATGTGTGCTGTCTCTCCGCCGTTCCTCTCCTCCATCCTTTCCCCTCACCGCATCCCGCCCCATCTCCACCAGACACCTTCACACACTCACCTTCTCCCAATCCTCTTGACCGGCCTCGACCCCCCAATTCTTGCCAAATTACCATACAATCTACATTCGAGAAATGGCTGACTCGAACCGCAAGCGGTCGCGATCTCCTTCTGACAGTGAACAGCAGAAACACCCAAAGCGTCCCAACACTGGCGCACAATCCACTGCGAATGACTCACCATCCAACTTCTCTACAGGCTCCGCTTCCCTCCCAGCAGCCCCTACGGACGTAACTATGGTTGATGAAAAGCCGACTTCTCCGAACTCAGCTCACTCTGAAAAGCAAAACGACGGCACCAAAAGTCCAGTTAACGATGGCGCTGGCAAGAATAGCTCGGGTTCCGTCTCGGGCGAAACCTCTTCCTCTGCGCCTACTGCTCCGTCCCCCATGATACACATGCGCTGCTTGATCGTCACTCAGGATGCATCTATAATTATTGGCAAAGGAGGCGCACATGTTAACGAAATCAGGGAGAAGAGCGGTGCAAGAGTTATGGTCTCTGACAGTATTCCTGGCAACCCTGAACGCATCTTGAATGTCAGTGGACCATTGGACGCGGTGTCGAAGGTGCGATCTGTCGACAGACAGAATTAATACGCAGGCGTTGAAATTTAATAATCAAGGCATTTGGCCTAATCGTTCGTCGCATTAATGACGAGCCATTTGACGTCCCGTCCGTCCCCGGAAGTCGTGCAGTCACAATCAAGTTCATGATCCCCAACTCTCGCATGGGTTCTGTCATTGGAAAGCAGGGATCGAAGATCAAGGAGATACAGGATGCAAGCGGTGCACGACTGAATGCCAGCGAGGGAATGCTCCCTGGCTCTACAGAGGTCGGTATCGTCCCTTTCCGCTCCAACTTGTGTTTGATTAATCCCACGCAGAGAGTGCTCAGTGTCGCTGGCGTAGCGGACGCCATCCACATTGCAACATATTATATAGGGAATATCCTTATCGAGGCGCAGGAGCGTATGCCGTCGTCGACCAACTCAAGCTACCGTCCTTCCTCCAATTCCCGCCGACAACCACCTCCGCACTCCTCATATCCCCCCGCCGCCGCCTCTTCATATTCCGGCTCTTCGTACGTCCCAGGTTACTCGAACCCGTACGGCTCTGCTCCCCCTCCTCCTCATCACAACCCGCCTCCACAACAACTTCAAACGCAGCAAATCTTCATTCCCAACGATCTGGTAGGGTGCATCATCGGCAAAGGCGGCAGCAAAATCAACGAAATTCGGCACATGAGTGCGAGTCAAATCAAAATAATGGAACCAGGTGCTGTGGCTCCGGGTGTCAATGGTGCTCCTGGCGGCGGCGAGGGCGAGAGGCTGGTTGTAATCACAGGCCAGCCTGCTAACATCCAGATGGCCGTGCAGCTGCTGTATCATGTTCGTCTCAATCCTTTCTCTATCTTTGTTCTCATACTGAGGCTTTTGAATAGCGGTTGGAGCAGGAAAAGCAGAAACAACTGCGTGCCTGATTTCGTTGTCTATTTTTTTGACGGACAGCTTTGCGCTCGCTGTTTATTATGTCGATGATGTACCTTAAATACTTGCTTTCGGTTTTTTTATCTTGAAGAAATCTCGAGTTATCCTCGCGTCTCAAGTTTGTCTCAAGTCGCACCTAACCTCACGTCAAAGTCATTGGATGGCAGAGTTTACGTAACGACAAACTTTTTCTCTTCCTCCGACAGCTAAGCCTCTACCATGTCCTCCGTTCTGAAGGCCCAGAAGGCCAACGCGACGTCAAAAACCGACAACAAGGGCAAGCGGAAAGCAGATGAGATGGATGTCGACGATGTCGATGCACCCCAGCTAAAGAAGAAGAAAAACAAGCAGCGTGTATTGTTACTCTCGTCCCGTGGTATTACACATCGCATGCGGCATTTCATGAACGACCTGGAAGTCCTCCTACCGCACGTCAAAAAAGGTCTGTCCTCAAAGCAGTCTCTCTTTTTCGACACAAGCTCAATCCGAGAAACCAGATTCAAAACTCGACTCCAAATCCCAGCTTCATCTCCTCCCCGAGCTTGCGGACCTCAACAACTGCAATAACACTCTCTACTTTGAGGCGAGGCGTCACGAGGACCTGTATCTCTGGGCTGCGAAAACGCCAAACGGTCCGAGCATCAAGATGCACGTCCAGAATGTACACACTATGGACGAGTTGAAGATGACTGGCAATTGTCTCAAGGGTAGCAGGGGGCTGTTGAGTTTTGATAAGGCGTTCGACGATACGGAGTGGGGCAAGTTGACGAAGGAGCTTTTCACTCACGTTGGTTGCTTTTCATTTTGTTTCTCGAAACCAATTTCGAACTCATGATCATAGATATTTGGTGTACCTGCCACCGCGCGGAAGGCAAAGCCTTTCATTGACCACATCCTTACCTTCTCTATCTTGGATTCCAAAATCTGGTTCCGGAATTTTCAGGTTTGTGTTTCCTTATACGAAGTGTATCGAGCGATATTCATTTTCGTAGATACTGGAAAAGGATCCGGTACAACCCAACGGTCCTCCGCAGACAACATTAGTAGAAATCGGCCCCAGATTTGTCCTCACTCCGATTCGAATTTTCGAAGGCGCGTTTGGCGGCGCGACCGTCTTCTCTAATCCAGGTACGTATGCTCACCATACTTGAGAAGTAAATTCTTACTCACGAGGAACACAGAATTTGTCTCGCCGTCGGCCGTTCGTTCTGCTATCCGTAAAGAAAAGGGTTCAAAATACGGCCAACGCAAGGATGCAGAGCAGGAAAGCTCGAGACGGAAGGATTTACGCAAGAGAGACGAAGACGAACTGGCTGTTTCGAAGGTCTTTGCTTGACATTGGTATAGATGGTAATACATGCATGCATTGGACTATTTACCCGTCGGTCCTTGCCTACCCAGCAGCGCCGAGATGCTGCGTTGTTTGTCCTTATGGTGAGCAATGAGATCAGCCTCCATTACTTCCTCATAGGATGGCCCCGTGGGCGTCCAGCCGAACAACTGCTTCCCTCGGTCCGCTCTACTGCGCGAGTTCGATGCGAACATATACAGACCCAACCCGCTCCCTCCCAACATGCTTTTCACTTTCTCTACAGTGAATTGCTTTGGCTCTGCGGAGTCTATGAGACCGAGGGATGCCATGATTTTTCCTGTGGCCGCGGCTGTCTCTTTCCAGACTATCTCCGAGCTGGAGTTGAAATAAAATCCCTGGTCGAAAATTCAGCACAGTCACAAGGCGTGCTCAATGTGCGGGCGACGCTCACGTTTCTGCCCCAGCATTCATCTCTGATCTTCCCGGTTTTCAAAGAATTTGCTGCCTCCTCTACGACCTTGACATAGAGGCTCATAACATCGTCGATGTGGACCTGACTGCGCCTGTTCTTTCCTTCGGCGACATAGAATGCGACTTTTTCGGCCAAAATCGAATCGTAGAAGAACGGCACCAGGAAGGACTGGGTGATTCCTGGCCCGTGTCCCTTCCCATAGATATCCGGCGGGCACATAATAGCGCTGTGAATGTGGGCTCCATGAGTCTGTGCTGCCTCAACGACGAGTTTGTCGACGTGGCGATGGATTCTGTCGTCAGGCAGACTAACCAACTCTTCGATGTCGTCGACGTCCGACCACACGCGTTCGTTCAGCACACCCAAGAACTTCCCTGAGTAGAAATCGGCGATACATGCTGTGCCGCTGAGGTGGATGAGGAAGCTGGTCGTCGTGCGTCTGCCTAGCCCGTTAAGCAAAGCCTCCATCGCGCCTGTGTGGTCCGAGTCTCCCGCGTCTGTGGATGTGTGAAGATCGAATAAGCAAGGAAATCACAATTCGCGCGTACGAATGACAATATCGCTCTCAGCGGCGGCGTTGGCGAGGATCTCTGCGCTATCGTAGTCACCTACGATTGTTTTGACGCGTGGATACGCGTCGACATAGGATTGAGTGACTTTGCGGAGGAGCGCGGTGACCTCGTATTCTGGATGCGCACGAGTGATGGCGGCGAGAACGCTTCCACCGATGTAGCCTGTCGAGCCTGTTCTGCCAGAAGTAATATAGATAAGATTAACATGATACTGCAGTCGAGGGTTTCCGCCTTACATGAGGATTTTGGGGGCCATGTCACAGTTCGAGTCGATAAATCGAGCTGGATGCGCTGGAGCTTTTATATGGACAGACCAAGACTCTGGGGAATTAGAAGCCTCTGTGGTAATAGACTTTGTACTGCTGAGTAAAGCTGCTTCGGAAACTTGCTTCGGAATTAGAGCCCTTCGATAGCCCGCTAATCGCTAATCGATGACAAAGCCCGGTGGTGGATGGCTTTCACAAGCCATAAATTACAATTTCTAGCTTTGAGTTCCAGGGGAAATTCGAGTGGATTACACTACGATGCACGGCGAGGCGGAGATGAGTGCAGGACTTGTTTCCCCTCCTCGAACTTGATTTTGAGTCGCATTTTTTTCGTAACCCCCCCCGGGGGGGTTTATGAATTCTCGTTCGAGTTTTTGGTGAAGCGCATTTTGAGTCGACTTTTTTCCCAGGGGGGGTTTGTGAAATTTCGTTCCAGTTTTTCGTGAAGAGCCTTTTGAGTCGCAATTTTTCGTAACTCCCCCCGGGGGGGGTTATGGATTTTCGTGTGAGTTGCTCGTAAAATGTGTTTTGAGTCGCATATTTTTCATAACCCCCCCCGGGGGGGTTACGAAATCTCGTTCGAGTTCTGTCGTCGAGCGCGTTTTGAGTCGCAATTTCTGATTTTTGATTTCCAGTCCGGAGTAACTCTCTCTCCTCGGCTCATTCATCATGCCTGTGGCTGGCTATGTCTCGGCTAGACATAGCCAAATGATCCTATGTGATCCCGGCACTTCCGACTGATCCTACCTGTCAAACTCGGCAGTCGCCGTACGAGCGTATCACTGGCGTATAAGTCTTCAACTCCCTTCCCCCGAGATAGAGCCACCTGGAGGTCCAATAAATTTACAGATTGATCATTCAGATATGTGCTATTGAATGACTGAAAGAATTTTTATCTTATCTTTTGACTTCGAAGCTTCAACTCGAATCTGGGGCAAGTTGCAACGATAGTCAATAGTGCAAAGTATCCTGTACGGGTCAGTTTAAGGCGCGATTAGAGGGTTCAGAATTCAGTGTAATCATATGGATTACACAGAACATTTGTGCATGTACACAGAAATGCATACAACTTGTGCCGAGGTCAAATCCTACCTTTCAATTTGTCAAATTGACGTTCGTTGTTTCGGAATATCCCTTTTCAGATTTAAAGCAGAGTCCAAACGGAGGCGGAGAAGTGGCCTGTAAAAGTAGAATTGAACCAGAGAATTTATTACTGACCTGAACTCTGTCAGTTCTTGAATGTTTGGATTGCAATTGGATTGAATCTCGCCGCGCAGCGCAGGAAAAAATCTGTGGAGACACCTGCTAGCCTAATTTGCCTACATAACAAGTACCAGTGCTCACTTGATACAAATTCTCCTTGTGGCCGCGCAGTCGGAAGACTTGAACCACTTGGTTTTCGGGTTGAACTCGCATTCCAAGATCTGCAGCTGAGAATGGTGAGCGGCATTAAATTCGATTTAAGGGTGCTACTTTCTATAGAGTTTTATTCAGCCAAATTGGTATATTCATACACAACAGGGGAGAAACTTTGTGGCGGCGCCGTTGGAAGTTTTGCAGAATTTAAAGTTGCTTAGGCTTGAATCAATGTGATTTCTTCGAGTTTCAGGATCAAATAGTTTTCAATCTGTAGAAACAGTTGGAAGGTTCAGAACAAAGTCTGGGACTAGGTCACAGAGGGAGGAGAATATAGCGGAATTGAAGGAGACGGAAAGAAGCGCCCATTTAGCGCCCGAGCGGAAAATGCCGTGTTACGGAAGCTTACGCATCTTGAATTCCATTCGCTGGGCCTATGTTTCTTTTGGGAATTAGCTCCGAGGGACATAGCCAGAAATCAAGATGACTTACCATAAAGAGATAGGAAATCAAGATGCCAAATCGCCCTTTGCATGGACTACAGCGCCGTTTGATAGCGAGAAAGCTGAGGTACGGAGTCTCTGGTGGTCACCAAAGGTCTCTCTTTTTTCTCTCTTTTTCTCTCTTTTTTGCCAACTTGAAAACTTGATTTTTTCACCGCAGCCACAGACATAGGACATAAGCCGTAACTCTTAGTCGGTACCAGGAATTTCCTTTCTTGGCGTGCTGTCAGCGGGTTTAGTCAAAGGATGATCTGCGGGCAAACACGGGCAAACTTGTAATTTGGGGATTGACGCATGTCTGGGCCGGTTGAGTTAACGCGCCTGGGCAATGCCTCTGCTCGCTTCCTCACAGAAGACACCCCAAGACCACATTCCCCGGAAATCCCAGAAATATTCCACTTTACTCCCTCCCGCGATGAAGAAGTCTTGGCCGCCATTTCTCCAGAATGGAGACGCAATCTTTTCGCTCTGCTGGAGCAGCCCGCGTCGTCTGGTAGGGTTGCTTTGTCGCCAACATAACGCCATGAATATCTTCCATTCAGACTCGGCCTTTCTCGTCCACGTCGGTGTCACGACCTTGGTCGTGTTGTCCGCCATTGTGACCGTTCTGGAGACGGTCCCAGCGTTCCACTTCATTCAAACCAGCGTATGGTTTGGTCTAGAAACTAGTCTGGTGAGTCTTGAGACCCGTGCTGAAGCATCTGTTTTATGGACTCTGTACAGGTTGCGCTTTTCACAATCGAGTACATTTCTCGATGTCTTGCTTGGAGCAACACATGGAGAGAACTGTTCGGCTGGGTTGTTTGTACGTCGCGCATCCCGGCTCGTACATTGCAGGTATCTCGCTAACTCAACGCAGCTTTCTTCGGGATCATAGATTTACTTTCAGTTCTACCTTATTATATCGAGCTTCTATTGCTGCAAGACACATCGGTGTATTTTAGATTTTCTATATTGCGCATGTTCCGCCTCCTGCGCGTCTTCCGACCATTCCGCTCCAATAATACTGTGTTATTGTGCGTTATCTCTCTCAATTCTCCTCTTTCCAGCTCTTCATGGGATCGCCAGAACTATCGAAGTAATGTACATTTCCGTCCGACAATCTCAGCATGCTCTCTTCGCTCTTGGATTCTTCGTCGTCATGGTCCTTACCATCTTCAGTACACTCTTGTGCGTATGCTAGCTCAGACTGGGCCAGATCTTAATGTAAAAACTCGCAGATATTTCGCCGAGAGAGGAACGTGGGACGATATTCTGGAGACATTCATCAACACTGACGGAGACCCGTCGCAATTCGCTGTGAGATAATGGTCTTTTGCTCGCCGTTTTTGCTAACAGAATTTTCAGTCAATACCTGCAGCCGCTTGGTTGGTCTTCTCATGAATGATATTGGTTTTGTTGACCTTCTATTTTGTTTGCAGGTTCGTACTAGTCAGTAAGTCGCATCCGTTGATAATTCGACCGGATCTGACGTTTGAATAAGCCATAACAACAGTGGGGTATGGCGAAATAACTCCAAGATCGTTTCTCGGTCGTCTCGTCACGATACCTCTCCTAGTCTTCGGTCTACTACTCATCGCCCTTCCAAGCTTTGTCTTGGGCCGAGAATTCAGTTTGGTTTGGGAGAAGATGACTCGCGAAGTAAGACGCTTTCATTCAGACAATTCCTTTTCTCTCATTGAAATCGCTTAGGCATCCCATTCTGAGCCCCAATCTCCCGTCTCTCCGTTCATGAGTCGGCGTCGTGGACGTCAACCGATACCCGCTCATCCACATCATCCCTCTGACCTGTCAAATCGCAAACTTGCTCACAATCAGACAGAACTGAGCAAACAGATAGTGGAGCTGAGAGGTGTGGTAGAGATGCAGGGCGAGCTTATCCGCCGACTCGTCGCGGCAATGGAGGGCAAGGGAAAGAGTCGCGCCCACGAAGCAGATTTATAACATTGCACGCTATTCCAAGGTTTAACGACTTGTTGGGGTGTATGTTGGATGAGAATGGACTCTCCGAACAAGTCGGAATATTCGATCCCCGTACGACATCAACAGCAACAGACCACCTTCGCGAAATTCTTCAATTCATTCGGCTGGTGTCATATCTGCATCGCTCGTATCCCATCGACAGGGCATCTCGTTGACCTTCTCCATCCACTCCTGGAAATATATGTCTTCTGTTGAACTCTCTGGGTCTGCATTCAGCAGCACGACCCGATGGTCGCGGTCGCGGAGACGGCGCGCAACTTTAACCATCTCATAGTACTCCGGCGTGTCGTCAGTGCAAAAACACCCTTTGTGTGGCGGGGGTTCCACTGCGGGCTTCATTATGACCAGCTGGAGCGTCGAGGGCAGAAGGGTGATCCCTTTCCTATGGACTGTGTCATCCCAGCCCAGACTTTTTTCCAGGTATTCTATCGTTGTCTCGTCAGTCCCGGTGTTATTTCTCAGCTCTGAGAACCGCAAGTGGGTGAGAGACGGGGCAAAATAGGATATGCCGTTTTGCACGAATGCGTCCGTGGCATTCCATTGGTCGAATGTTTCGACAATGTGGAGATGTCGGAGGGAATTGGTGGCTCCCAATACGGGGAAATCTTGGCCAACGTCGGCGTCGGGGTAGAGAGGGAAGCCACCGCGTGTAGTGAGGTCCCGTAGGAGAGGGAGAGATAGAGTGTTGACCATCTGTTTCGCCACATGGTCGTTGAAGGAGATGTCTAGAACCTCGAGGTTTGAGGCGAGATGACACAAAACCGTTTCGATGGCCCTGGCGCCTTCTTTCCCATACTCTACCATTTCCGCCGCTGCCTTGGCATACTCGCGGTCCGATGCAGCCTTTGCCTCGTTCACCTTTTCGTCTCCCGCCGGGAGCTGTTCGCGCAGCTCTCTATATTGGGCGGAAGTTTCTGTCGCTCCAGCATATGCAGCGTGCTCGATCTTCTCCATCGCTTCTTCGTCCTCTAGACCCTTCAGGTACAGGTAGCGTGTGTGGAAGGGCGCCTCAGAGTGTTCGACAAGTCGAGCAAAGGCTAGGATTTGCGCGCGGGTCATGAGGGCTACGCTGAGGTATCGAGTCGGCGCAGCGGCTTGGTGGATGTACTTTGAGACGAGGCTGAGCGAGCATCCTGTGTAGCCTGTGTCTCTGCAGGCGAAGTCGAAGACGTGGTTACAGATTTCGGGAGGGAGTCTGTCGAGCATGATGGTGGGGGCGTGTACTTGAGCCTCGGTGCAAGGAGATTTATGAGAACGAGGTCAGTGCCGGTCCCGGGTAAGTCCACTTGACATGAGTCGAATGCACATATGATGTCAATCATCTTGAGCGTCGCCAAAGGCTTGGATTGAGTTTATTATACCAAGGGCCCTCCGGGTGGCTAGGAGCTACCCAAGCACATTAGAGGTGGCAGTTGGAATCAGAGCTCAGTGCTCTTGAGAGTCAATTTCTTGAAATAACAGCCAACGCGCACTGGCCGACTCAAATTGAGACCACCATCGAGGACATCGTAAGCATCGTCGGAGCTTATGGTTGAGAATTTTTGGCCATGGGTGGTCCATTGGAACTCAGGCATTGCTTAGCGCCAGAGACGTCCAAGCAGGGGTGATGGCGAGCACTGCCACCGTACTGTACTTGCCCCTCTTGCCACTCAACGTACCTCCTGCATTGTGGACTTTCGTGATCTCGACCAAGCGACCGTGGCCGTAGAGTCTGTAGCAGACAGGGAAGAGCGGGAGAAGTGAATGTATGGAAACGAACGCGCAGCAATCTCACGCTTTCTATCCGAAATTATGGCCAATATCTTCTTCACTGTGTTTCAAGTTTCAACAGCGATTGGCTCGTTATCCAACGACTTCAGGTGGCTCAATGCCACCCGCGTTTGCCATAGATGGCGTCACATCGCTCTCGCATGCCCAGAGTTTGGAGCACGCTGATTTGTCGCGTACAAAATGGACACAGGTCATGCTGGCGCGTTCGGAAATGGCGACTCTGGTCATTCGAACAGATCTGGAGCAAAAATCCGGACACCTCCTCGACTCCCGAGCCTCTCCTCGGCAGAAATCCGAAAGATGTGCGAAGCTTCTTCTGAACGAACAGTCTGACCGCGGTCCGACTCGCACTCAGTTTAATGGTAAGCGCTTGAACGGCCTATTGAATGGGATGGAGACGTGGACGGCGGCTGAGTCGAGCGTTGCCTACTGCTGGCCTCGTTACGGTCGCGGGACGGGCATGGGCGCTCGAGACGCGTCACTCCGGCATCAAGCTATCTTTGATTTCTCGTCTATTCCTCTATTTCCGCGCCAATGAGACGATCGATTACGCAGCTGGCATCCTATCACTTACAACCATAGTAGGGCCGCCGAGACGCGCAATGATACCAGGAATAAAAGTCCAGTTTACTCTTGCCGCTGGAACGCGTACAGGAGACGCATAAAAGGAGAGGCTGGCTCGAAGAAATACACTGCGATTCAAGTCTGAACAGCAAATACTTCTCTAGACATTTCCTCCTTACCCTATGTCTACCCAACGCTCAGTCGCCATAGTCGGAGCTGGACTCGGTGGTATGAGTGGTGTTCCATCGTCTCGATCATTCTCTCATGTTGTTGCCTAGGTCTCGCTTGCGCCCGCATTCTGCAGCTGCGCAACATACCCGTAGTTGTATATGAACGCGAGGCGAGCATGTCCGCCCGTCAACAAGGCGGCTCGCTGGACATGCATCCTGACACTGGTTTCGCGGTTTTGGAGATGGCTCAGCTCGCTGATGAATTCAAGAAAGTGGCTCGTTATGAAGACCAGGGTATCAAATTAATTGGAATGGATGGCACTCTGCACTTTGACTCAGAGGCCGGGGATCACTGGGACACCCAAGATGACGGGAACCGCCCTGAGGTAGACAGAATTCAGCTTCGCCAAATCTTCTTGGACGCATTGACCCCGAATACCGTCAAGTGAGTGCAACTATCTTCGTCTCAAGAATCGTATCGCTTAGATTCCAATAGATGGGGCCAGGGTGTTTCCAAGGTTGTCGAGAAAGATAATAAAGTTACCGTTCACTTCATCGACTCCGCTCTCGAGCCTGCCGTCCACGATTTTGTCGTCGGCGCGGACGGAGCCTGGTCTCGCGTTAGGCCCGCCATCTCCCCCGCTGTGCCAGAATACTCTGGTATGATCTATGTCGATATATTCATCAAGGACGTGCAGAAAAAATACCCTCACCTCGCCGATTTTCTAAAATCGGGAATAGCTCTCGTGCTCGGTGACAACAAGGGTCTCATCAGCCAGCGCAATGCAAACGACGTCGTTCGTGTCTATTCCGCCTTTCGCAAACCTACATCTTGGCCGGAGGAAGTCGGGCTGAAAGCCCTTGTAGATGGTGGGCGCTGGGATGAGGCCAATCAGCTCCTGTTGAAGCAATACGAAGGATGGAACACTCCGGCCACCAGCTACTTCCAAGTTCCTCCCTTTTCGATGGACATCCGACCACTGTATGCATTGAGGCATCATTCTTGGGACACAAATGCCCACATGACTCTGGTGGGAGACGCACATATGGTCGCCCCACCGAATGGGGTTGGCGCAAACTACGCTATGTTGTGCGTATTTTTCACGACAATTCTGCTGGCAATTTGTCTGACGAATGATCTGTTAGAGATGGAGCTGAACTAGGGGTTGTGATTGCGGAAAATGTGTCGGCGAACGAAGAGGAGTGGCTCAAAGCTATCAAGGCGTACGAGAATAAGATTCAGCAGCGCGCCTGGGCTTCACAGAACGAGGAATTTTCCTTCGGCCTCATGATCTCAGAAGGCGATTCCGCTGCTCGCGCGGCGGCGACGCTCCAGCAGGCGTTCGCAGCAGCTGCGCAGAACTGATTTTTTTTATATCAAACTTGACGGCTTCGTGGCTGAACAGGGTCAAAGACTCAAAGTAGAGTTATTGATATCGTAGACAGAACGACAGAACAAAGACATTTCATTGATTCTCTGGCATATCCTAGGACGCACACACGAAAATCAGGACCAACTACCATGAGTCCTAACCAGTAACTCTAATCTTCAGCCGGCGTAATATCTTCATTGCCTGTATCCCATCGACAAGCCATCCCGTTGACCTTCTCCATCCACTCGTGGAAATATGCATCGTCGGCGGAAGCCACTTTGTCTGCATGCAGCGTCACTACTCGATGGTCCCGGTCGCGGAGACGGCGCGCGAATTTGATCATGTCGTAGTATTGTGGGGTATCGTCACTGCATGAACAACCCACGTAGGGTGGCGGTTCCACTGTGGGTTTAAGAACAACTAGTTCAAGCGTCGAAGGCAGCAAAGTTATCCCATTCTTGAGTACTGTACTCAAGCCGAGGCCTGACTCGAGGTATTCAAGCGTGCCGTCGTCAGTCCTCAGGTCCAAAAGCCGCAAGTGGGTGAGGGACGGGGCAAGATAGGATATCCCATTCCTGAAATAGTCGCCCGTCCACGCCCATTGGTCGAATGTTTCGACAACGTGGAGATGCAGGAGGGAATTGGTAGGTTCCACTACGGGAACATTTTTGTTGTCGGGATGAAGGGGGAAGCCGCCGCGCGTAGTGAGGTCCATCAGATGAGGAAGAGATAGAGGGTTCTCCATAGCCTTTGCCGCCTGGTCGTTGAGGGATATGTATAGAACCTCGACACTAGATGCGACACGACGCAAGATCTTCTCGACAGCGATAGCCACCTCTCTCCCAAACTCCACCATTTCCGCCCTAGCCTTGGCAGCCTCGCGATCCAATACAGCCTTCGCCTCATTCAACTTTTCGTCTCCGGCCGGGAGCTGTTCGCGCAGCTCTCTATATTGGACGGAAGCTTTTGTAGACGCGACATATACAGCATTCTCGATCTTCTCCATCGCTTCCTCGTCCAGATAACCGTTCAGATAGAGATAATTTGTGCGGAAGAGCGCTTCAGAGTGTTCGACAAGTCGGGCAAAGGCTAAGATTTGAGCGCGGCTCGTGAGGGCTACGCTGAGGTAACGAGTCGGTGCAGCGGTGTGCTGGATGTACTGTGAGACCAAGCTGAGTGAGCATCCTGTAAAGCCCGTGTCTCTGCAGGCAAACTCGAAGATATGGTCACAGATCTCGGGAGGGAATCTGTCGAGCATGATGGTGACGGCTCTGGTCTATAGAATTTATAGAGACTGCGGTCAGGGCCGGTGCCGGGTGAAATGAGTCGAATGCTTGTCCATCATCCTCGTCAAAATGCCGAGACTCATACAACTGTCAATCTAGGAAGGCAGGAAGGAAGGAAGGGTTCTACAATATGCAGACTCGACGCTGGAAAGGGGAGCAGGGGAAGTGGAGGGGAGAGGGAGGAGAAAAATATATACACGTGACCGCGACCTGCCATCCCTATTTCGGGCGATGACGTGACAGGAAAGCAACTTGACTCTGTAACACATTGTAGCTCCCTCATAACTGTTTCCAACACGATGAATATTCTGAAACTCCTGGTACGCTTCAGGGACACCCAACCCCCCATGGAAAGCTCCTTGGTGCTGCCTTCTCTGAGATCTTTGGCGAGCTGCCCTTGTATTCTGGCCGTTCTTAGATGTCTACCGCCCAGCTGCAGCCCACGAAAAGCAAACGACTTAGCGCGAAGACAAGCAAGGAGACAAAAGGAATTCCAAAAGGTAAATCAACGTCGCATCCTGTCATGAGGCGATCACCTCCGCATTTGGCGATTCGTTTGTCGTTTCGGGGGCGCAATGGCTTTGTTGTCACAAAAAGCTATTGTTCTACTTTCATCCTTCGCTAATCACCCCCGCTATTCTCTATATAATCTTGTACCCTTCCCCTCTATTATTCACGACCTATCATGTCTCTCGCTATCGACATCGTTCCCCTCACCAACTCCCTGGACATGTATGGAGCACCTCACAACTCGTAAGTCGTCGTGCATTGTTCGTTCCCGACGACGTATCAACGACAATGCCGCAGCTCCGCCTTTTCTCTTTCCGGGCATGTCAGTATCTCTCTCAACTCTTCCTTCTCTGTATTCGAGCGCCGCCGGACGGGTTGCCGCGTTGTTCTACATTCGGTTCTGCTCACCTTCGATGGACAAACCGAAACCATTACTTCAAGCCTTGGCTACTCCCCTTTGCGACTCTACACTCTCTCTCGAGAACTTCTCTCCTCTGGACCCATAGAACTCAGTGACGAAGGGCAGGAAGAAACGAATGAAGCTTGTGAGTTTCATATCATTTACTAACTCAACTTTCCGATATTTACTGTCCTTCTCTCCTTCCGAAGCCCGCTGGAATATCGTCTTTGATCTTGCGATTCCTGGTTGGCTCCCGGCCAGCCACGAATTTGGCATCAACGAGGCAGGAGCATCCACCAAATATTTTCTACGCGCCGAGGTCAAATTTGCCGTCGTGGAGGAGTGCACCGCATCATGGTCACTGGCATCGCTCTGCTCTCCGTTCCGCTCACGAACCACGATTCGCTCGATGGAAGCTCGCAAAAAGATCCCCTTGCGACGTTTCGTCGAACCCCCCACAGACGAACCGACATCCGTCGAATTCATCAACTATCTCCTCAGTTCACCGAATAAGTCCCCAGAGAACCCCATTCCTTCCGATGTTCTGTCCAAAATCCAGGTTCTGGCCTCCGTACCGGCCCATGTCGATGTCCGTGAAAACAGCCTACCCTTCATTCTTCGTCTACGCACGAAGGACTTGAATGCCGCCGAATGCCAACGACTTCGGATCACCAGTTTCACGATCGATATTGTGCAGACGGAAATTTGCCGGTAAGTGTTTACGTTCACTTTCCTGGCATTTTTCTTACCTAGCGCTTCAGACGAGTGAAAGATGCTTCTAAATATCAAGCAACATATCCTGTGCCGTCGCAAGACTTACAGCCTCCAAGGAAACCGCTATGCCAATCACATTATTCCAGCGATATGTACAAGCTCGGATTGTTCCTCTCGCCTTCTGTGAACGCGAGCAGCGAGAATTGCTCCGCCTCGCTGCTGCCTGGCGAGGAAACCGGAGTTTATCGCTTGACCGGCGACAGTCATATCTTCAACAACGATTCTACCGCTGGTCCCGAAACATGGTACACCCTCGATACCACTATTCCTTTTGTCCATAGCATCCCTTCATGGGAGGCCAGTCCTGATTGGGAAGGGTCAGCTAAGCTGCGACCCTCCGTCGAAAGCCCTCTTTTCGATGTCACGCACTCGCTCAAGCTGGCTGTTTGCTGCGAGTACGACGCTCCCGGCAGCAGTGAACCAGCACTGGCGGACCTCACATTCGCGTTGCCCATCAAATTTGGACGGGTCGCACCCCCGTTACCCCCGCGAGACATTTTGCCCGCGCTCCTCCATTCCATGCACCTCGTAGACGGCAGCTACCCCGCTATGCCATCGATCCTTCCCTACGGTGCCAATTTACCTGTGTATTCCCAGTTGTTCGACTCGCGCGGGAACCGCAAAGTGGACAATACCCCTCTCCCTCTTTACACTCCAAGATCTTCGACTGAGTCGGAATCTTCCCCAATCTACCCCTCACCTCTTAACGAGAAACAAACCGAGCTGCATGCTACGACTGTTTGATGTCGACTCCCTAGTAACCTGTATTTTTCGCCTTCCATCGCTTTGAACACAGTTCTCATTATTGTTTCCATTGTTATTTCTATCGCTTTCTCCGACCCCATCCTAATCTCCCCTTGTGTATTTTTTGCGTCATTTCTAGACAGAAACAGCTGTAGCAACACTCTTAGACACCTCTCTCCTTAATGCACTTAATCCTATATATCTCGTTCAACAGCCTGACCCTGAACCAATAAATTGGGCATTGTCCATACAATACATGCCAATCGTTACAATACGATCCTATGTAAACGAAGCAAGCAAAATCTGGCTCAGATCGACAGGGTTTGCCATTCAATATTCAATGCTCAGGGGGGGAAGCTTCCCTGGAAGGCCGTCCATAGGCCTTGATTTTCTTTGTCTTTAGCACCTGCACGCGAAGCGAAACTTGACGGAGGGGCTTTGATGGGTATCGCGCAAGAATGTGTGCCTGCAGGATGGGGTGTCCAGAACGCAGGAGGCGGCGTACCGGCACGAGGCGATACTGGCGCGAAGAACACCGTTCGTTGGCGCAAACAAGGGCGGCGTCCTGCTCGTTGGTGTGGGGTGGGGCTCTGCTGGTGATTCAAGTGCAATTGCATGCTTGGAAAACATAGACGGGCGGGATGTGTGGGGAAGAAGGATGCAGGGGGCGTGGTGGCAGAGAGATGAGAAAACGGATCGTCTATATAGGCGGTTGGAGTGGACGGCGGGACATAATGCGGAGGAGATACGGAAGACCGACGTGAACCGGACAGACGCGCAGCAGTGAAGGCGGAGACTTTGCTGACGAGATTTGCACGTAGCTGCGAGCGAGGAGAGGTTGAAGAACAAAGATGGGGAGAGGGCTCGAACTCAGGTTTGGGAGATGCGCAACGTGATTCCAGTGGCGAAAGGAGCCTGAGTTCATTTGTGCCAGGTGAAGGGATTAGAACACCGAGACCGATAGCGACAGGCGGAACAGCGTTCATAAAAAAAGGCTTGAGTGCAACTCGGGGCTCTTTTCTTGACACCGCTAGTTCGTCCAAGATTGTGTGTTTCGAGTCCATTTCGACGTCAGTCGGTTCAATCTCCAATGTGACATGTGCGCTCTGGAGTCCCCGAGCGTCGGCGAGGTCATGTTCGTTACCGTTGTATTCCGATAGTGTGTCCGCATCGTGGTTCTCTTCAGTATGAGTGTTTTGACCTCCGTTCATGTGCTTGGTTGGCCCTTCTATTAACGCCGGATTCGCGTCACCCTCCTCCGCATTTTCAATCGCAGCATCTGATGTACACAAGTCTCCCGCCAACAAAGCCCTTTGTACACGCGGTTTCGAGCGCACCCCAGGAGCACAGCCACCCATGAGAGTAAACGCGAACGCCGATGCCTGACGCGCGAGGTCGAGAAGACTTGTCGTGAGGGCGCCGACTTGAGCGTCTAAGCCATACTCCCCAGTTCGCAGCGAGGGCGTAATTGCTGCATGGCTGGCGTTGACGTTGAGATGGAAGCTGCGACGGCGAGCTGTCATGGTGTAGAAATAGGGAGCGTGTGGTGTGTGTGATCTGTTAGTCGTAGGCGCACGGCTAGGCAGTGAGGTGGGCTAGAAAACAGCGAGATGGTCTCGGCAGACGAAAGAGCGTGGAAGTAGGGAACAAGGAGAGTCGACGGTCCTCTTCGACGGCTCAGGTAAACAGACAGGCACAGCCTCACTCTAGGCGGAAAGACACAGGGGTAAGGTCACGGGACCGCGAACGCAAGGATCTCTTCCCGAAATTAATACAACTATGGAGTGTTCAAGACGAGGAAACTATGCAGAAACATGAAAGAGCACCCACCACTCTAGTGCTACAATTTCGCCTGTCGTTTTGCAAACCTCCCTTCTATCATTCCTGCAATTTCGCGCGCTAAAACAGAAGATATGAACACAAAACGCACAAGCACAAGGAACCTTTATTTACCAATCTCCCCGGGTACCTGTTGCACCGCCTGAACAAACCGAGGAGCTGTGAGCCTCTGAACGATCAGATACGAAGCAGACCCACCAAATGGCCCGCATTGATCAGCCGAATATTGGATGAATTGGCAGGTCGCCGCCATACTCGCTCCTGCGTCGCGCTAGGACCGCCGATCCTGGTTTTGGGACAAATAAGATAATAAGTAGAACATCATCACCGAATGAGCGCGAAACATACTCTGGCTCGCCTGGCCGTCCTGGTACGACGAACCGCAACGGAATGCGCTCATCAAGAGTTGGAAGCAAGTCCCAGACAGGCGCGCCGGAGGACGTTCCCTCAAATGAAATCGCTTCGATTAGAGGAGGCATCGCCAGTTGCACTCCTCCACTTGGGGATTCGATCAGCCCGTAAGTAATATACGCGTCGAATACTCGGCGATCCCAGACGGCGAAGAAAGGGTTCACGACCATGCTTTTGTAGGCTTCTTCTCTGTGTATAATTGCAGTGCATATACCGGGGGAAGCGTGTTAAGACGCACCGTGAGGACCAGCCATCCCGACGCGCGATAGCACCCTCGATAAGCGAAGGTCCTGGCTTGGTAGGGTCATGGTTAGGTGTCCCGAAGCGGCTGATGACTGGGTCAACGAGCATGAGACCAGTAAAAAGCCGAGGGTGGGTAAGGGCAGCCCAGGCGCTTGAGTGTGCTAGTTGAAACTTTGATAGACTGGCAGATGGCACGAGACTCACGAGCAGCAGCCGCCGAAGGAGTGCCCCACTGCAAAAAGCCTGCGTTCCGTGTACCCCCGAACTTTGCGCAGCGCGCTTTCCTCGGGGGCTACTGGTGGGAGATGGGTGGGAAGATCAACGGTGATGCTGCTGGGCAAAAAATGCAGCAGAAAATTAAGAACATCGCGCGAATCATCCGCCCAATTGCCTGAAGTGTAGAATAGGTATGTCGCACGGGAGCAGAAGGTAAAGAGCATACAGGCAGCAAATGGTACTTGAGAGTTGAGTTGGTAAGAGGCACCGTGATGAACGGCCTCCCAAGCCCATACTTCGTCGATAACGGGTCCATTTGGAATTGCAAGCAGATCCAAGATGGCAGGTTCCCAAGTCTATAGCAGTTGCAGAACCTAGAGCTGGGACGGGTGACTTGCACAGACCTCTTTCGGAAAACCATTCGCATGAACAAGAACGAGAGTGACGCCTGATCCGTCCCCTTTTATCGCGTCTTTGCGCGTATATCGGTTGACAGCACTCCAGAGAACGCATTCGTGCCTTCCTCGTTGCCGCCGTGCTTGTGTTTGAAGCCATTTCACGCGTTGAGCGTTTTGTGCGCGTCGTTCAGCTTTGCTTGCGCTCTCAGGCGCCGGATGCGGCGGAACTGAATCGGCAAGTGGAGTAGAGCGCAGAAGCGCTGCCGGGACGATGTGCGTGCTCACGCTATATCTCGAGTCGGGAAACGATCGAGAAGACGCAGTAAAATTAGGCAAAGGTGGTGTAAGGGGTGGATATATAGGCAATAAAGGCGGATGCACAATATCAGTTGTAGGTCGGGGTGACTGCGGTGGCGGATAACTGTAGTTGGCCATCGCTCTGGACAAGATGCGCAAAGGAGAGATTGAACCTAAACGCATTTTAGAATGCAAGGTTCGGCAAGGAAGTAGCCGAGTGCCGGGGAATCCGAACTTAGTTACTTACTTGACTTACCCTCATTCCTCGAGCATCGCAAACTCTGAAATACCTGAATGGCCCACTGTCAAGCCCTGCGATATGAAGTACAGCAAGCGGAAGTTTGCTCAACCTCAAGTCAGGGATCTCGATTGCTCTCAGCCGGCAATACAAACTAGCTTTCAGAACATCATATAATAGCTCCAGAAGCCGCCTTCGCGCAGTCGCATAAAGTTCCAAAATGGGTCCCCATTCAACGGCGAAAGTTCAATAAATTCGAAAACTTGAGGGCCCTCCTGCTGCATTTCCTCTTCGATGTCCGACTCGGACCTCTGGCCGATGGCATCGTCTCAGGCGCTCATACCCGCTCCTCGCAATATGAAGCTGCTGGAGAAATCAAGAACACCTCACGGTCTTCTCAGAAGTGCCATGGGCGACGAGTCTTGGGATGTAGATCGATTCCACACTTTCAAGGTAACGCTCCAGCGTTTCATGGTCGCATCGCTAACGACTTCTTCATGATCAGAAGGTAATGCGACAATTCTGCGACGACTTAGGGCTCCACCTCGCTTCAAGGAGCGAGACACAAAATGCGGCCAAATGGAACAGCCTCGTCGAAAAGCTCGTCGACAAGTACGAAGATCTGAATTCGTATCAAGACCATTGGCCCGTGGCCATGTATTTCAATCGCTGGATCGCAGAACGCATAGCAAAACATCGTCAGAGGGAAATATCACCCGACGACGCCGGGAACGAGGTGCTTCGTATTTTTCTACGAACCTTGCTCATGATTAACGACGCAAAAGGTAGAGGAAGATTGCAAACCCCTTGGCCCTGAGATCTTCAGCCCTACTTCATCTGCCCATCATCATAGCATAGTCGCCCGTGAACATCTTCGCAGGCGCGATGCCGAAGAGGATCGTTCAGACCAGATACTAGTGTTGAAGCAGAACCATACCGTTACGCAGGAAGTGCGCATGCCATCCCGAGCCCCAAGATATTATATTGGGAAAGATCCCAGTAGATTCAAATGCCCGCCTCGTACAGGAAGATGCATCGTCTCTTCGTATAGTCGACCTGTTTCGTCCGCCAATCCTAATGCACGACCTTCGTCCATCTTTCCGGCTACATATGCAGCGCAACCAGAGTCATCCTGGACATACCAACCTACCATCTCCCAGCCTGTGAAAACGCCCTTAGGACCGCGAAACAAACCGATTAATTTTGCGATGCCAATCTCGGTCACTCCTACTTATCCACGCACGCAACCCGAGCAACCCGAGTATGGGCTTACGACGTGGCCTGTGTGGTGTGTTTTCTGTCAGCATACAACGCCGCCCACCGTTCCCGCGTGCTATACTGCGGATATACGCCGGCTCTTCCCCTCCCCAAGCAATATTCCGGCGCACTTGGCGGCTCTCGGAATATTGCATGACCTGCATCTTCGCAGTTTCGCGACCCTTCCCGCAAATGATCAGTATACGTTCCTCCGGTCCCGCTTGACACAATTTCAAGTAGCTGAATTTTTTGACGCCCTGAGCAAGCACGCAAAAGAACACAGAGGTGAAAAGCTTCCTCGTCAGGACATGGCAGATGTGCGTATTGGCTCGCCTTTTCGCTGCTACATTGCTTTTATGTTTTGATCAGTGTCCCATCCATAAACGCAAAGACGAAGCTTCGGCACCTCGTGCCCTTCGCGACGTGCTGTGTTCGCTAGGGATGGAGGAAGTGGGTTCTATTGCGGTATCTCTCGGCATTCGCACGGACGCGGAATTCGAGAGAGCATGCCAATACGATGAACAGATCAAGAAAAGATTCATGTTAAACGAAATGGGCGACATGAGGCCGAGTGCCTTCCAGAAGTTCATACTCGAGATTGCACTGCGTTCGCCGGCATAGGAAAACAAGAGGGTCTGTCAATGACTGCTATAGTGCGACGGCGCGTCGATGATTCAGGTTGGGAGTCTTGTGAGTTTGGCTGAAACTCGGCTGAAACAATACTATTTTGCGGTCAAGAAGCAGAAAATGGATCGTGTATATACAGTACCTATGGCCTATATGACGTTTGCTTTCATACTTTCAGCTCGTTTGCAAGACGAGCAGTCTGAGTTTACGAGCAGTCGCTCATTGGATAATCGGATCGATTTCCGATATCAGTATGTGACTCGAAGTGATTTCATCCTCAACTTTCTGCTCAAACCACCCAGGCACGTCTGCCTCGCAAAAAATGGCTACTCCAGCTCCAAATCCTCCAACTATACGCGCCGTGGAAAATCTCGCATGGAAATTGCGTCGGCGGTCAGTTTGGCTGCACTCGAACAACGCGTCGCCGTTTACCACGCGAGCAGGCAGATTGTAGGCTCTCGTGCAACAGCTCTAGAGACCCTTCTTGTTCTACGCCAAGTTATCTCCAAATCTAAGTTCTCCAATATGGAACAGCTGGTCACTATAATACGCGGTGTCGGGAGACGTTTAGTTGAGGCACAACCCAAGGAGCACTCTGTGGGCAATACAGTGCGGAAGGTGTTACACCATATACGAGAAGAATACCACACGGCTACCCAGGGGACGGCAGTAACAGCGACTACTGGGTTCTCTATCTCGAAGTTTGTGTTATTGGGTCAACCACGGAAACAAACTGCGCCGCCAAAGACTGAGAATAAAGGCACCCTGAAAGAGAACGATCCAGACGATCCAGACTCGTTCGCCCGAGGATTAAAGCCGGTACTCATGGAGGCAATTCAAGACGTTCTGGATGAGCTAGAAACTGTCTACGATAATGTGTCAAAAAATGCCTTGAATCACATCCATTCAGAGTAGGCGTCGTCCATTTTTCTAGGTTTAACGTGGAGCTGATTTCTCCTCAGCGAAATCATATTAACACTTGGAATGTCCAAAACGGTGGAACATTTCTTGATTTCAGCAGCACACCACAGAAACTATACGGTGATGGTATTGGAAACCGCACCCTCGTCAGTCTGGCCGTTGTGCTCCCATATCTTTTCTGACATTCCCTCAGATACGGTGGAAGGGACATGGCGCAAGCATTATCGGCAGCAGGAATATCAACGTTCCTCGTCCCCGATTCCTCATTATATGGCCTAATGTCTCGCGTGAACAAAGTAATCCTCGGCGCACACGCCATTCTCGCCAACGGCGGAATGTTCGCAATAACAGGATCGCTTCTTGCGGCGACGGCAGCGCACGCACACTGCACGCCAGTCGTAGTGTGTGCCGGGCAATTCAAATTGACGCCCTTATGGAATTTATATCACGAATATGGCGCGTTGGACTTCGGGGACCCAAGCCAAGTGCTCGGCTTCGAGGAAGGCAGTCTAGTGGATAAAGTCGACGTCGTGAATCCATTCTACGACTATGTGCAGTCAAACTTGATAGATGCATTCATAACGAACGAGTATGTTCCTGCTTGTTAGGAGGAGCGAGCATATTGCTGACAGTAATCTTACAGCGGTGACCATCCTCCGTCATCAATATATAGGTGAGTTGCGTCGTGCTCTAATTTGACAGTGCTCACTCTGTCCAGGCTCATCAAGGAGACATACGACGATGAAGATAACGAGCTATAGATCAATCTCTGTACATGTATTACTTACTTTTCGAGCTCATTATCTCGAAGAACGCTTCTTGGGGCATATCTACAGTGCCCATGCGTTTCATTCTAGCTTTCCCTTCCTTTTGCCGTTCTAGCACCTGAACGATACCAGTCAGTTCTCACTCCGACATGGCTCAGAATCCTCCTACCTTCATCTTTCGTTCTACGTGTCCTCCATATAAACCCGCGGTAACATCTGCTCGATACGCAGAAAGTGTTTCTCGGGCGATGATCTTCTTGCCTACAGCAGCCTGAATGGGAACCTCGTACATCTGACGAGGTATTACTTTGACTAGGGATTGCCCTCAGTTATGCTTATGATTTGCGCCCTGGATGCGACGCACCAAGTTTCTTGACCCATAGTTTACCAATCGCATCTTCGTGCGACCGATGTACTATCAATGCCAATGCGTCGACGGGCTGGATGGGATGTCAGAATTCGGCCCATTCAGCAGACTGCGTGCAGACCTTGCCGTTCAGCAAAAACACCATCTTCCGATTCGGTTCCGACTTCAGCACCTTGAGGCGTAATGACAAACGAACGCACCTTGGCAAGATTACTGGGCTTGTAACCAGCTTCCTCGTAGCTACAAGACGTGCTAAGCGCGAGCAAAAAATGCAATAACAAGCATCACCGACTCGAAACTAGCAAAACCGGAGCTGCGACTCTTCAACTGGTCGAAAAAGTCGGTGACGATCTCGCTTAGCGGGATGATACAGTTGAGCATGATGCGTGACTCGGTCCCAGTGCCTGGGTAGTGTTTTAGTTACGTCGACGGCGATTGAAATATACACGGGCATACCTGCATCGAGATACTTGTGTTCGAGCTCCTCAGCACGATGAGAAAAACACAAGTCCATCATATCACCGAAATATTCTAGCCATCGTTCGGTCAATGTTGCAACAAACACACTCTGAAACAAAACGCCGACCTTCGGGAACGATAATCGATGCTTTTACAACCGGTTCTTGAACCTCTTTAACTTTGCTGGACACATCCACCGAGTCTGGAAATTCCGTCGGGTTGCTGACATACACCTCCTTGTCCTTGTACACGACTGTGGATTTTTTTCTCTCAGTCGGGATGATAGACTCAGGTGAATTCTTCACTTTTATATGGAACCTGGAAACATGTTTTTAGCTGTCGTCTAGAGAGTCAATGGGTTTACGCACAGTCGGGGCAGTGATGATAATATTCGCATCGTGTTCATCTTCCAAACGCTGTCGGAACACGTCCATATGTAGCGTGCCCAGGAAGCCGAGTCTGCATCCTTGTCCGAGGGCGGTAGACGACTCTCTCTGGATCGTTACACTCCTGTCAGTGAGCGCTAGCTAAATACTGAGAACGTCGCAGCGAACGAAGGAGAGAAGTAAGGTATCTACCCGTTTGATAGACTCTTCGAGCTTGGGAAAGTCACTTGTGTCGATTGGGAAGATGCCGGCGTATACCTGGAGGGAATCGTTGAGCTGTGAGAGTGTCTTTGAGACGTCATGGGCGGAATCACCATAGCTTTGGCAGGCTTGAATCCAGGCATAGGATCCACTGCGGCCCCGGCACGATGAAGCGTGTCACCGATATGGGCTGGTAAGTAGAATGAGTTGTCAACGCCGTCCTAAAGAAGGAATAGAAAAGCCCAACCTTCCGAGGATTCCTTCATATTGCAAGCTATGTAGCCTACTTGGCCAGGGTGAAGGCTCGTCACAGCAACCTCCTCTGGGTTGAGTATACCAAGGTCGGCGATTTCGTATTTCTTCTTGGTATGGCACGATGCAATTCGGTCGCCTAGAAAAAAATGCATTCAGCTCGTACATCGTTCGATCAAAATCTCATACCTTTCTTGAGGATTCCGTCCTGAATAGCAACTAGTGAAATGACACCGCGATACCGGTCGTACCTGGTGAGCATTAACAGATGTCAAAAGCAAATAACGAAGTGGGTCACATGGAATCAAATAGGAAGGCTTTGAGCGGTGAAGTTGTGGTGCCGCTGGGAGGAGGTATCCGCTCTACGATGGCTTGGAGCACGTCTTCAACGCCGCGGCCGGTCTTTGCAGATATCCGGATGATATCCTCTGGGTTTGTTCCGAAGGTAGATTGCATTTGGGCAGCGATACGTTCGGGTTGAGCCGCAGGTAAGTCAATCTGCGTAAAGCCGTTAACTGGCCGAGCGTCAATCGGGCGATGTTAACTGAAACCTTGTTCAACACGGGAATAATTTTCAGTCCTCGCTCTTGAGCGATATGGAACACCGAGATTGTCTGCGCTTGAACTCCTTGACTGGCGTCAACCTGAAGAAAAACATGAAGAGATGTGTATAATGCATAAAAGCAAACCCTACAAGTAGTAGCGCGCCTTGACAAGCCGCCAGTGACCGCGAAACTTCCCAGGCGAAATCAACATGTCCCTGGTCGTATACGTCGTTGAGAGATACCGGGATGAGGGTAGACGAACAGTACAGGCGTGTCAATGAGATTGAGAATATGTTTTCTTCCGCCGAATGAATGAATCATGCTGCATTGAATTCTGAGTAAGTATGAAGGTTTCATTTATACTGGCTTCACTGACCTTGCAGTTTGAGCCTTGACTTTTTGTGAATTGATCAGAGAGCGAGGGATGCTCATAGCACGACCCACCAGTGATTCCCCGCTCGCGTTCAACCTTGAGCTTGTCAAGAACTTGCTCGTTCTTGCCTACTTCCTTCTTCTTGATTGTTCCAGTCAACTACACGCGATTGAGCATGGTCTCGCGGCAAGTATGTTGAAGCAGACCTCGAGAAGTCTGTCTGCGAGCGTCGACTTTCCATGATCTACCTCAGGAAACGGTCGGCAGACGCGTCGGGCGTCAAGTTGACCTACATACCAATATGGGCAATGATTGAGAAGTTTCTGTATAATTTGAGTGACTCATAGAAATGAGTAGCCCTGCTCCCACCGAATCAAGTCGCAAGTGAAGTCCTCCATTGCAACAGATTTATTGGGTGCACGCCAGCGAGTTGATGTGCTAAAGGATGCGCGGGTGCTGGGGCCCAGAAAATAAAGGGATAAGGCGGCCCTTCTGCATTGCGTTAGAATGGCCATAGTATTGGTATTGCAGATTCCAGAGTCAATCCATGGGTTGAAGTAGTATCGACGCGTCGAAAAAGTGCAAGCCAAAAGTGATCGGTGATTGCCGACCTCACATTTCCTTCCGCTTTCATGGACTCATCCCTTGCCGCCGCGTCCGATGCCCGCAAAGCGCGTCTGCTGGCATTGAAACGGAAGAAGGAAGGTATTCAAGATGACCCGTATGTTCCTTTCTCTCTGTCGCCCCGTTGGCGCGTTCCGACGCCGTGTTACAGTTCAGCGGAACCCTTAATCAAAAACCGCAACTTTGACCCCGAGACGCGCACCCTCAAAAAACGCGCAGTCATTTCTGAGGATGTGGAAATGGAAGACACGGTCGAACGAGATGTGCAAGGGATGGCTGAGAAGATCATCGTTGAAGATGAGGAAAGACGAGGGCAGGAACTTGTGCGTTGTTTGTGCAGTTCGGTTTTAGTTTGCTTCATAATACTACTACAGGACGTGTTCAATATTGCCCCCAAACGACCGAACTGGGATCTCAAACGCGAAATGGACAAAAAGCTAGCGAAACTGCAACGGCGAACGCAGGAAGCCATCCATACCTTGATTCGTGCGGCTTCCCATCTCTCGTCAACAGTTGGCATTTATTTAGGTTATCTATTGCAGGCCAGAGACTCGCTGCTCAAAAGGGAGATGCCGACGACATAGCTGGCGCCATGCGCGCGCAAGAAAAGGCGCAGAAGGAGGACGACGATGAAGATGACGATTGAAGTTTTGCCTCCGTTTTGGGTGTACAATGTGAATGGATGTTTTATTGTATCTTAAGCCTCAAAGCCGTTTTACTGACTTGAAACCAACTGCCATTATCTCTAGTGCTATCCAACTCTCATTTTTTGCCAGCTATCTTGATTGCATGGGACCTGAACGTCCCTGATCCCGGAGGGCCTTCTGCTCTGTCCTCCGTGCCGCGCTTAGACTGATGACACAGTTGCATAAAGATATTCAGGGCAGGAGAGTCCTCCTTGAACGATTGTCACTGTGGACTGGATTCGAGGTTGCGCGCCTGTTCTGTCGGGATTACGGCTGAGGTCGGAGAGACCCGACGTCAGTCGCGAATTTAGTTTGGTAGTCGGACTATATATAGTCTCTTCCTCCTCCGTCTTTTAGAGTCTGTTTCCAACTGGCAAATCCCATTCTTGTAAAACCCTTGACTATGGTGTAAGAGTTCAAGGTAAGGCCGTGCTTTCTGCAGACTTGGCTGTCAGAGTTCATCGGCTTGGCATATGGTGTTGAGAGGGGATGTTCCTGTGGAATAGTGGAGGCGCAAGAGGAGGCGAACGTCACTACTCGCATGGTGGAGGGGTACAAAAGCCAGTGGGCCCTCTGATTTTGCTTTGATTCGGTTGCACACCGTAACCGCAATCGCTTGGAGCATTCGGCGTGGTACCCGTCCGTCATTGTTCTTCCGCTTTTTCTTCTCCGTCACCGTCTTTTACTCCCCCTCCTCCACGATGCACGCCTCACAATTCTACATTCTTTTTATCGCCTTCCTCGCCACTGCCGTCTCTGCAGACTTTCACGACAACCACTGGTCGCGGCACGCCCACAAAGCAGTGGCACGGTCTAAACAAGTTGAACCACCAGTTGATTCCAGCCCCCTCAAGTCTACGAAACGGCTAAACAGACGACGCTCATGCAAGCCACCCAGCAGCTTCAACTCCAGCTCGCTGGATTCGGAGGAGAGCGGCTCGACTGCTGTGACTCAATCTACAACCAAATCTGCGGCATCAACAGCGTCCGCCACTTCGGAAAAGCCCAGATCCAGCGCCAAATCCCCGAGCAACGGGAAACCCACCAGCAGCAGCGCCGAATCTAAACCCACTGGCTCGTCAAGCAGTGGAAGCGGAGGGGGTGGAGGCGGCCAAGCCTTGTCTCTCAAGGCCCTTTTCCCGGAGGGCACCCCGGATAAGTCGTGGACTACCTCCCCCAAGTCCTCGTCTGCCCTGTCGCTCTCAGACAGCACCTTCAAGCCCACCAATCTGCTGAAGAACCTTCTGCACACCTACATGTCTGCGCCGGACGGCAAAGAGGCCATGCGCGCAACCTACCCCAAGGGCTCATACACCTTCACGCACAGCCCACAAGGCGGCCTCTCTTTTTATGCCCCTGGTCCAAACAGGTGAATAGCTTCGCACCACGCCTCTGTAATGTTCGCTTGTTCTAAGTTCATTCTCAGCCTGGACATGACCACGGCCAAAACCTTGACCTTTGGATACTCCGTATTTTTTGAGAAAGGGTTTGACTTCAACATGGGTGGTGCGTCCCGGTATCTCTGAAAGAAACGGACCAACACCAACTGATTCTTCTTCCCGCAGGTAAGCTGCCCGGGTTGTACGGCGGAAACGACCCCGAAACCTCCATCGGCTGCTCCGGCGGTCGGCGATCCACCGAATGCTACTCCGTGCGCCTCATGTGGCGCACGGATGGCATGGGCGAGATCTACTCCTACCTCCCGAACTACGAGGTCGAGGGTTTCGCCGCCAACAAGAAGGTCTGCGACGTCCAGCCGATGTCAGAGTGCAACCCCACATACGGCGCATCGGTCGGCCGGGGATCCTTCACGTTCCCCACGGGCGAATGGACCACTGTCTCGCAGCGCGTCAAGCTGAACGACGTGGGCAAGGCCAACGGCGAGATGCAGCTGTGGGTCAATGGCGAGAGCGTCATCGACGTTTCTGGCCTCATCTTGCGCGACAGCGCAGCTGGACGACACCGCGGCATCCAGATGCAGACTTTCTTCGGTCGGTTTCATAACCTTGCGCTAATCATTGTGCGCTCATTTTTTTCTCAGGCGGCAGCCACCCGGAATGGGCTTCTCCCAAGACCCAGAGCGCCTACTTCTCCGACTTCTCCGTCGCCATCCTGGAATCGCTTTAGACGGGTTTTACTGACCAAGAAGACTACTAACTAACGAATGACTCACGCACTCACCACTGGCATATCACCTTACTTAGACAGACTCGATACTAATGGGTTCTGCCGGCACCATCGTTGACCAGCGCATCGTATTACTCCGACGTTCCTTTGACTTTTCGCTAGTCGCCTCCTCCCCTCCCCTCCCATCCCATCCATAGACCGCACGGACCCTAGCTCAGGTCCTTGTAATGACCTCCTTTCATCGCTCGATGTACTGGGCATATGTCGCTGGCCCTTTTCGCAACTTTTTGAATCAGCGGGATCGAGCGGGGATCGCTCTGAAGACTGTGTTGCGCTGGTATATACTCTTACTGATCTGCGTCGATGTGTACATAGATGCAAGTATGCTTCTGATTGCAAGACCATGGAAGATGGGACCCACGAGACGTTCAACGTTTCAAATCGCAAGTTCAAAGTCATGTATAGCTCAATCCTATCAACCCACCCGTCATCTATTGCGCGAACCGTGAACAACATTGATAGTCTACAGTAGCTTCAATGCTGCGCTGGCCGACCCTCGACATGGGTGATGTGCCAGTCCAGAGTGTTCTCCCACTTCGGCAAGAGCTCTGAAATCTGCTCTACATCTTTATCGCCGCGTCCCGATAAACACTATTATATGAGATTAGCTAGCCGTTCAACGTAAAGAAACAGAACGGATACGCACAATGACGATATCAGAATCTGCGGACATGGTTTTGGCAAGCTCCAACCCGCTCCAGATGGCATGAGACGATTCGAGCGCTGATGGGCTATTAGAACACTGCAACCGAATTCTTCCTCAATTCCACTCACCGGGAATGATGCCTTCTTGTTGGGTGAGAATCCGGAAACCACGCAGAGCCTCTTCATCGGTCGCTACAGTGTACTCGGCTCTTCCAGAGTCTTTGAGCCACGCGTGTTCGGGTCCCACTCCGGGATAGTCCAACCCTGCACTGATGGAGTGAGTTTCGACTATTTGTCCAGCGACATCTTGTAGAATGTAAGTGCGGACGCCGTGTAGTACACCCGGTTGGCCCATTGAGAGAGTGGCACTATGACGGTCGCCGTGTGTACCTGAACCACCGATCTGTTAGATGCGAGAATGCGAAACGTTGAAGCTTCGCACCTTCCCCTCCAGCCTCGACGCCAATTAGACGAACGGATTTATCGGGGATAAAGTCGTAGAAGGTGCCGATGGCGTTACTGCCTCCACCGACGCAGGCCACGACGGCGTCGGGGAGTTTACCTCTTACGTCCCGTAGCTGCTGCTTGATTTCCTCGCCGATGACTTTTTGGTAGTCTCGGACGATGGTTGGGAACGGGTGGGGACCGATACATGATCCTACCAGGTAATAGGTGTTTGAGAGATTAGTTACCCAGTCGCGGAAGGCTTCATTTACGGCGTCTTTCAGGGTGCAGGACCCTGAATGTACGGGAATTACCTGGGAATATGAATGATGAACATATACAATCAGAATATCTGTGGACTAGTTTTACCTTTCCGCCCAGCATCTCGATACGGAAAACGTTCAAGGCCTGACGCCTGACGTCTTCCGCCCCCATGTAGATAATGCATTCCATGCCGAATTTGGCACAGACGGTCGCGGTCGCAACACCGTGTTGTCCAGCACCAGTTTCTGCAATGATTCTGGTTTTGCCTATACGGCGCGCAAGTAAGATCTGAGTCCTCGTGAATTTCATAATCACGTTTCCTTCACGCATACATACCTGCCCAATGGCGTTATTAATTTTATGAGAACCGGTGTGGTTTCTGAACAAATGATGAGAGTTCGAGTCCGCAATTAAATGAGAGTACTTGCAAGTCTTCTCGCTTCAGCCAAATTTTGGCACCACCGGCATGTTGGGTGAGACGTTCCGCAAAGTATAATTGTGAAGGCCGATTCATGTAGCCAAAGTGACTCCGAAACTCTTTCCAGAATTCAGGATCAGCCACTGCAGCTTTGTGCGCTTCCTCAAGCTCGATTAGACAGTCCACTAGTGCTTCTGGGACATATTGGCCGCCGAATTGACCGAATCGTGCAGGGAGAGCTTTAAGATCCGACGATGTGCTGACCGGTTCCGGGCGTTTGGGGGTCTCTGAAGGAGTACGAACGGGAGGGGATCGTACCCGCGCCGGTTGGCCTTTCTGACTAATTTCACGGCAGAAGGCTTCCACAGATTGAGAAATTTGGCCAGCTGGAGCGTTTTGGATAATTCTGACTATGCGACTGCCGATTACGACGCCGTCCGCGCCAGCATCTGCAACAGTGTCGAAATGATCCCGATTCGCGACACCAAAGCCTACGGCAATTGGGACAGTAGCATATTGCCGAACTCGTGAGATGATATCCGGTAGAGCGGCGTTCATTGCAACTTTGTCCGACGATCCGGTGGTGCCCATCTGCAGAACGGTCAGATGCGTGATTGTCCGAAGAAAACGCGACTTTACCTTTGAAACTACGTAGATGAAAGTGTCGGCGATCGAGGACAAGAATTCAATCCGGCCCAAGGTCGTGGAGGGGGCAATTAATGGAACGTAGGAAATACTTGAATTCCTGATTATTCGGGTGCGGCGTCGAGTGCGGAGCAGCTCACTTAGATTTGATGCACTTTTCGCGGAACGCAACCGCCTCCTCCGGAGGTAGATCAACCATAATGAAGCCGTTCGCACCGGCCTCAGCAGCGTCCTGAATAGATTTTTCTTCTCCATAGGCCAGCAGTGGATTGTAGTAACCTGTGAATCTGGTATGAGTTGCAACGCAACTACAGAACAGCACAATCCGTTACCCATCAAGAGAACAGGAGCGGTAAGCCCTTGACGCCTAGCCTCCCTGAGTTGTCCGAGAACTGTTGCGTAGTCGATGTCATTTTTCAGCGCGATCTGGACCGAGTAAATACGAGCCAATGTTGTCGAACAAGGTATTCACGGACGGTGTTAGTTTCTTGGATAACGGGTCCGTCAGCGATGGGGTCAGAGAAGGGTACGCCGAGCTCGATGACATCTGCCCCGCCTTCTTGCATTGCTAGCAATAAGGGAACGGTGTCATCTTTCTTGGGATATCCTGCAGTCACGAATGTAACCAGAGCTGGGGCATCCTGGGCGATCCTTTGTTGTAGAATTTGACTGGAGGTATAAAGCACACAGTTACCTGAGATTTCTTGTCGGCGAAAACTTTTTTGAGGGCATCCATAGCGTCGTTGGATGTAAAGTGAATGAAAGTCCCAGTTGAGTCACGACGCGCTCCTTAAATAAGTCCATTTCGGCTTTTCGATCCGATGCTTCAAAGCTTCAACGCGTAAGTAAACGCGTGTTTGACAAGTTGCGCTTGGACTGTTCTTGTCGAATCCGCCGAGTCCTTCCTTGCACGCAGTCAAAGTCTCGAGTTGTAGAGCTACTAGAGTGCTTTACCTCTAGCCCTCGTTAGCCTATCATGCAACATTCCGATGAATCCAGGGTTCTCATCATATACACTGGTATTTGTCCTTGAATTCGTCCCCACACGTTGGACTGATCATGGCGTTTCGATTTGGCTATTGAAGGTGGTACAATAGGCATGCTCTTCGGGAAGAATTCTTATGTCCCAGAACCATTTTTCTTAACCGAAACTCTCAAAAGGTCGAATTCCACTCAATCATATCTATCTTCTGAGCCCACCCGCAGTCAAACACGCTTTCACGACCCCCTTCAAGATTCGCTTTTCTCAAATTCTGCGTCTGTTCAAGGCTTCCGGCAATTTTTGAGCGGTAGTGGAAGGTCGAGTCCTTCTGGCCCCCACACTCCGACTACGACGCAGTTCAAGACTCCGACGTTGCTTGTGCGATCTTCGCGGCCGATCGGAGATTTTGCAACACTCGGACCACACCAATCCGATGCCCCGATTCCGCCAGTCTGTGTGAAGGTCGCGGATAACGTGTACGAGGCAGAATTGCCCAGTCTGATTACACCTCGAAGCTCGGTACACGGCAGCACTAAATCGATACGATACGCCATTTTGGAGGTGAGTTCACTGGCGATACAACTAACTGGAGGGAGGATTGATTTGTTCGATAGTGGAATCCTTTGTTGGATAGCAGTAACATCGAAACGGAAGGTTGAATATGAATGCAATGCTGCGTTTGTCAAATCATTCACCCATGGCCAGTGCAGATTGGATTCGATTAGCATCAGAAATCGAGTAGGTGGTTTCAACTCATGCCAGTGCCTTGCCTTCATTTCTTTGACACAATAGACTCAACTACTCCTTCGATGCATTTGTCGTTCTCCATGGAACGTCAGTGTTCTGTAATCTGGGTCAAGGATGAATCTGATACGAATCAAAGCGACACTATGGCATACTCTGCCAGCGCTTTGAGTTTTCTGCTCGAGGACCTTGGGAAAACAGTGGTAAGATTAAGACAGACAGGAGCTCATCATGTAATACCAGTTCTTAAGATTTTGACCGGAGCCCAAATTCCTCTTTCTCAACTGCGCAACGATGCTGTCGACAATTTAATGGGAGCACTCACGATCGCTGGACACTATATTATCCCAGGCAAGCGCGTTTTACGAAACATTGCACCTTCAAATTGACTATGATCATGAAGAATGCTGTCTTTATTTCAATCACAGTTAGTCGTTGACTCCCCAGTTGCTGTCACGATGTTCGATCTTCCTTTGTAGCTCTGTTCCGGGGAAACAGAGTTTCCAAGATCTGTATGTTTGCTTTGATGAAATCAGCGAACGAAACTCATGGAAAACCCAAGCCTCGTATGATCTCGCTGCGTTCCAATCACCCAATTTTCCGCCTCTGGTCAACGGTTAATCATCATCACCCGATTCCGTTTCAGTCGTTCTGACCCTGGAATAGTTGGGATTGACATTGTCGTTGAGTGGAATAATGTTATCCGGCAAACTACGTTACGGCGGTTCAAAGCTCACAAAAGTAAGGCTTCGAATACACGCGATGCAAACGTCTAATCTTCTTGACTCAGAGATGAGCCCCCATGTTGGTCTGTCTCATTTAATTTGCACAGTCTCGCAGTGTTACAATCTCCGCATGTCCAGCCACTTTGCGCCTCTTCCCCGGCATAGCGACCGATACTATCAGAGCTTTCATTTCCCCTCCTATCAGAGGTGTTGTCCTTGAAAGTTTCGGTTCTGGAAATGCGCCTCAGCGGCCAGACCTTCTTCGGGCTCTCAAGGAAGCTTGCGATCGCGGTGTTGTCATTGTCGCAATATCTCAGTGCATGAAAGGCACCGTGTCCCACGCCTACGAGGCTGGACAAGAATTGGCCGCTGCTGGAGTTGTCCCGGGCAGCGACATGACTCCAGAGGTAAGTGCATCACGCGAACACCTCTCGAAATCTTCATTTCTTTTTAGTGTGCCCTCACCAAACTAAGTTATTTGCTATCTAAACCAGAGCTCACCGCCGACGATGTTCGCAAGCTCATGAGCACTCCCCTTCGTGGCGAACTCACCCGCCAAACCGCCACAACGTTGAAACAGGATACAGTGAACGTTGAGAATATACAGGGAATGCTCTCCGAGTTCGTGCGGCTTTCTGGTCGACCAACACACACCCCTCAAATTGTAGTATCTCTGCCTGATGAAGCGACTCAAGAGGCCGCCGCCTCTTGGTCATCTACTGCGGCTGAGGCGGCTTCCACTGAAGCTGCTTTACTCCCCTTCCTCATTCACGCTGCTGCGGCCAGAAACGACATCGAAGGCATCAGATTCTGCCTAGAATCAGAGTCAATGCATGAATCCGTTGCAGCGCCTGGACCATCCATTATTGCGAGTGGGCTTGTGAATGTCGTGGACGCAGCCTCTGGTGGATCGCCGCTGCACGCCGCTGCTCTCAATGGCAGCACCGAATGCGTCAACGTTCTCTTGCAATCTGGAGCTCTTGTGCATCTGAGAGATACCCTGGGGCACACCGCACTATACTATGTATTATGTTCATTTTTTTTGGCTCAAAATTGACTGACGTTTTTATGAAGGCTGCGCGTAAAGGATACGAGGAGATTGTGGATGTACTCGTGCAAGCCGGGGCGAGCTTCAGCGGACTTGACGGAGGGTATGCTGCTTTGGCTGTAGAGAAGGCTGCTCAAATTGCCGACTCTTCTTCGCTTGACATTTGGGGCAAAGCTGGATTACGCGTTGGTTTTGAGGGGAATGTTTCGTGAAAGTTTGTGAATTCATTCGCCTGGTCCGTGGCTGTGCCACCTTGACGCGGTCACGGCATCCAGTTGTGACGTGACGATGTGACTAAGTTCTCCTATTGTTCGTGCTCTCGACCACGAACAGCTTATACGGAGTGAGCTACAACTTGGACCGGTCCAAGAATGGCGCCACGTAAAAGGGCCACCAAATCTAAGCAGTGCGCATTTCCTCCGGGTCCCAGTGGCTTTTCTTCTCTGCCACTGGACATTCTCTGGGAAGTGCGTATGAATATGTCCTATTCCACCAAAATACTGAGTTCTGCCCCACCCAATCTAGATATTTCACTTGCTGTGCCCCTTTGAACTACTTCAGCTATCACGAATCACGAAAGCCTTTAGGGCATATCTCTTGGATCCCACTAACGCGGGCATATGGCGATCGGCGTGGGCCCTCTGTGGACCAGAGTTTCCAGAATGTCCGCCTTACGCTTCCATCCCTGCTTGGGCACATGTTGTCTTTGAGAGAATATGCCACGTAAAGATCTGCGTCTCTGGTGGCATCCCGTGTTGATAACATTCCATGCAGGTCTGTAACACCAATTTACGCGATGATCCCGCAGTGGATCCCGTTTGGTGGGAGTTCAGCGCCCGTTATTGCCCCGACTGCGTTCAATCTCAGTATAAATGGTTGTCTTTTACTCGCGTTCGGTAGATTAACCCGCATTTATTCAGCGTCACCAAATCCATATCCGTGAAGTTGAAACGCCTCGATCCCGATTATGATTGGAAGAATGCCCTTCGGAGTGTACCGCGCAGTAGGTTTATCTTTGCCCGCCCACTGAACCCAACTCAAACGCTACAAGATCAAAACCGATATGATAGTCTTCGTTACTATCTCAAGGCGGACCAGGCTGAACTGGTTGATGCCTGCTCCGACAAGGAGATAAAAAGGGAGATTATCAAGAAGAAAGTCGATGAAACCCGTCTTATTGCTGAGGTTCGGGCCGCTGTTATGTCCCAATGATACATGTCCTCTGAAGAATCCTACAGCATAGTCTGGTATGGCGGAATTGGGCGCAAAATCAAATCACAGCTCGCCGCAAAGCAGCTGCCGCCATCAAAGCAGAGAAAGCTAAGAAGAAAAAAGAAGCTGAGAACACCAGAGTGGAAGCGTGCGTGAAAACTCTCATGGTCAATTTTTGCAAACACTTATCTCTTTTGTTATTCAGAATCAGGACAAAATTGTCCGCACTTGGGTGGTCCGACGAACCGTGGATGACAGGTGGTACTCTCGCCAAACAGATAAGAACCTATCCCTCTGTCGTCCTTTCCACCGTGCTTACTGCAAGAGGTACGTCAGTCATTGCATGGCTCACCAAGCATCTCTTTGATTCTCCTTTTACGAAGCATTTCGAGAGCTTCAACCTGGACTCGTCTCGCGATTGAATGCCGACAAACGTGAACATTTCCTGAAATCGCGGATTCGGGTGTTCCTTGATGTTTGGCCGCAAATCATCACTGAAGAGGAGATGCAACTCGCGTTTCACCCCCCAAAGGTCGATATTGTGCTGATGCCTGCTGTTCGGGAGCTCTTGGACCAGGAAGGAGATGCAGCTCTGGATCCAGTCCAAGTGGTGCACTCCCTTCGTCCCGTAATGCCGGGACTCCTTCAAGAAAGGAAAGAGAAAATCCTGGTTCAAATTCGCAAGCAAGCTGGTCAAGTATTTGGTATGGATACGCAGTCTGTAGACTTCTTGTCTCTTGCGATCGCGTTCGTCAGCTGCCCCAGGAATTGCGGGGCAGTGGATCACATTCAAGCGCTTCTAGAACATGACTGTTCACCATACTACCATTGGTCGGACCTGAATGCGACTTCATACTCTACCGGGGAGGACGAACGCACCCAGGACAAGGACCCGTACCAGGTTGTTGCAAGGAATGCATGTTGTAGCAGGCCCTTTAGATTGCGCAGCATTGACTTTGACAGCCACCTCAGTGTCGGTAAAGCTGTATTAGAGGCTTTTGGACGTGATTGGAGGACAACGACCATAACAGACATGCGAAAAGAACAGCGTCTCATTGTCTGCCAGCTTTGCGGAACGAAATCCACTACTGAGGGTGATAAACTATCCAAGGTGGCATTTCCTTTGGGTTCGATGAAATGGTCGGCAGCGGTGGGTTGATTGGAGCCTTGTATGTGGGTTAAATTGACGACAACAAATATAGATGAAACACGCTTCCAAGTACCATCGGAGAGATGGAGGCAAGCTGAAGTGGAAATTAACAGGGAATGCGAGGGGTTCAGGCAAAGCTGCATCGCGCAAATAGATCCCCTGACGTTTTGTATGTTTTTTTCATGGTTCCATTGGGCAAAAACGAGCTACAGTTTAGTAGTAGCACTGAATTAAACCAGCATTTTCTCGATTGCGTTCTTGACCGTTTGGATTTGACTGGACAGTTCCCTTGATTCGCTGGTAGTAACACTCGCTGCTATGACGGGTCTAGTGACACCGCAAGCGCGACCGAGAGCAGCTTTGGACGGGAGGAAAATGTACGGCACATTCTGCGAGTAAATTAATACGCTGCTCATGAATTGTAACAACAGCTAAACAGCTTGCCTTCTCCTCGCAAAGCAAGGGGAGATGCAGCAAAATCTCGAGCGGTTCCGTGTCAGCGGTCAAGACGATAAACTCGGCGATACCACGATTGAGTGTTTTGGTCGCTGAAGTTGAATGAGAAACAGCGATGGATACAAATGTAAATCTACATACCCTCGTTAGCGCCTTTTTTCAGTTGCTTGTACTGACTGGCCTGCTGCACGAGCTCCAGAATCTACAACAACAATACATGAGGCCGCGTTTCAGCAGCCTGACTGTACCTCGTACGCACAGTGTTAGTGAGATCGGCTTCGGCGAGAGGCCAGGCTTTT